>JAPSGF010000022.1:5110535-5148799 GCA_035772895.1 Perdix hodgsoniae
AAAAAGAAATTAAAAAAAGAGATGAAATGAATATGAACAAATTTTCATGAGCAATGTGCTCCTCTTTGATCAGCTCTGCTAGGTAATAAATACTATACACACATGTACATAACCACTAATTGAATCAGCTGTATGCTTTAATAATTGCGATTGACTGAAGAGGCTTTCAGTGGTTATTTTCCCAGGACCCCTCTCCCCGTGCATATTCGTTCCATTTCTTGTCTTATTTGCTCACATTTCAATTTTAAATCCCGCCACTGGTAACATGACAGCAGTGCTTTCATGAGACCGCCTCAGCCCAGGGAAGGCTGTCATCGCCAACACGTTGATCCCGGGAAGGGAGCCTGATTAAAAACCTCATTGTGTCAGGCAGGCAATCAGATGTTCATTATCCTATGACACACGACTACTGAAATGGAACATTCACATATTTTAAACTTGAGAGATTTGTACTTTAATATAATTATTTTTGAAAGATTCTTCATCAGAAAGGTTAATAAGAGCAATATAGGTTAATAACAGCACTAAGGCAGCTGGCATAATCAGATAATTGACCTTATTGATATGTTAAGTGCCCTATGCTTCACCTTGGGATGTGTGACTGCTCTCTACAGTCAATTATCTTATAATGATGCCTGCTTCTTAAGGTCTTATTGCTTGAATATTGGACTCGATCCAAGGTTTTTGGTTCGCCCCCTCCCTCCTGGAAACCCTCTCGTGTTGAATTTCTGCCCCACTTTCACTAGGACTATGCGAAACTGTAACAGGCACTTTCCACAAATATGCTGATGCAGAGAGCATCGTTGATCGCCCATAAATTCAGACTGTTTCCTTCCAGAGCACGGGGGTGGGTTGGATTTTGTGCCTGCTGTGGAGCTGGGAGAAGGGCAGGATTGCTGGGTGAAAAGGGATGGCCAATTTCCTCCCTGATTGTCCCCCCCAGGTAGGCATCATATCCTTGCTCAACCCTGCGTCCCATTCCCTCACCGACCAGTGTGCCCATTCCAGACTGTTGTATTTCACAAATCCCTGAATGGGGCTGAGAAACAGAGCAGAGGCACCCAATGAATGCCTTCTATCCTGCACTGTGCTGCTGTTACTTGCCTTAACCCCAGCCCTTAACCATGAAAGGTGCTCAGGATGCGTGCCTGATTCAAGGGAAGTCAGGGCCAGAGCTGGTGGAGTTAGAAGGCTCTGGGGAGACCTCACTGTGGCCTTCCAGTACTTGAGAGGAGCTTATAGACAGGAGAAAAAGTGACACTGGACATGGGCAAATACTCATAGGACAAGGAAGAATGGCCTAAACTAAAAGAGGGAAGATTTAGGTCAGATGTGAGGGAACAGCTCTACTCAGAGGGCAGCGAGGTGCTGGCACTGCTGCTGAGAGCTGTGGGTGCCCCATCCCTGCAGGTACCCGGGGCCATGGATGGGTCCTGGGCTGCATAATCCTTCTTTTCTTTCTCTTATTCCCAAGTGTCATCCACACTCAGTGCCTCAGCCCCACTGCATGCTCTAAACCATTCCATTTGTGATCCATTCCACACTGCATCCTCTTGTCACCTAATGGGCTTAAAATTGGGGTAATATTCAGCTAGAAGGCATTAGCTGATTCTGTGAAAGGCATGGCATGAATCGAGCTCCTGCACTCCGAGCAGAGTCAGGCTGCAGCATGAATGCCAGCAAGGACAGAGATTTACTCTGCAACCACTGTGAAAATGAGGGCTGCAGAGGAAGCCATTATCTCTGAGGCATTTTCTCGTTCTTTCCCAGCGGAGCACTGGAGCACACCGCGGTGTTTTCCCCTCTAACGGATGCAAATGGCAGGCTGGGCTCACGCTGTCCTGCTGGTTAACAAATGCGGTGGCAAAACGGAGCAGTGCTCTGAGATGGGCAGCCCCTGGGCAGGGCCGTGTAGGGCTCCTTGCAGGAATAAGAAGTGAAGGCTCATTCTGCAGGATTGAATAGGAAACCTGCTTGTTGCAGCTCTACCTGATGGGACCACTCTGATCATGGTAATTCAGCAAATAAAGTTTAATCTCTGTGAGTTCCTGTTGGTTAATATCTTAACAGGTGTATCCTTGTTGCAGCCTTAGCCCAATAGCCCAATTCAGTTGCACAGGCAGGGTATCTTCTGTAATCTCAGACACTCTCAAAGCTTTGGGGATGGATCTGCTGAAAGAAAATTGCCTCATCCTGGCAGCAGTGCTTTGAGCAAGACAACATGGTGCTGCAGTCACTCCACAAGCCAAGCAATAAAACCACAAAAAGTAGATTAGGCCAAAGTAAACCAAAATAGCCAAGGAAAGCCTAAAATAATATCCAGCTACATTTCTGTTAATCTCCTGCCTGCAGGGCAGCAGGCTGTGCTGTTTGCTTGGGCACCATGCTAGGCAGTCTCTTTAGCTCTATCCCAACACTGGCTTTTCATTGCCAGGGTCCAGGGACAGCCAGCCAACATTGGCTTGCACTGTCACCTCACCTCACTGCCTTTCATGCATTTTTAATACACCACCCTCAGGTAGCTGAGAACATCTGGGGTAATGTAGATGCCTCTAATTAAAGTGGTGGAGAAGGAGGGAGCTGATGTGGTGCTCTTAGCTGTTTTCCAGCCTGCACGGAAGCACCTATCACAAGGCAATCATGACTGGTTCAGGCAGAGTATTTAAGATTGCAGGTGACTTGCAGTTGTGAAATATGCTTTCAAGTGTGCAGGAAAAGAGACTCTGCACACAAATATGCAGTCACATTTGTGGCACTCTCCAGCAATAAGGTTTTACAGTCCTTCCCATAACATTATCTATTAGCAGACGCAGAGCATCCGAGCAGAACAAACTGTTTTAAAGGAAGTGAAAAAATAAAAAATAGAAGCTCAGAGCAATGTGTTCTGCTTCTGATCAATCCCACACAGGGCCAGAAAGGTGAGGCTGGCCCTGCTCATTACGTTGTGCTGGTGATGTATGGGGCAGGAGAGAGGCACATCCAGGACACATTGGACCAAGTCAGATTTCAGGATTTGTTTGTTCCTTAGACAACCTGAGCTGGAAATAGTCTGTTGCTTTAGGTCTGCTCTGAAATGCATTCTCAGAGCAGATCTCCTGTGGATGGCTATGATTTTTTCCCCCAGCGATCCTTGGGAGAAACTGGCCTGAGAAACTCAGCTTGCCCCCATGCCAAACAGCTGGCACTCATGTTCTTCTGCACCCACATGCCTCTGTTAAAGCCCAGTAATTCCACAACAGCTCAGGGGAGCAGCCCCAGTGCCCAGTGTATGCAGGCACAGGGAGGGCACATCTCTCTTTTGAAAGGCTGGGGAGGTTGGTCTAGCTGATTAATAATAAACTGGGAGCTACTCACTGCAAATCTTGACCAGAGATTTTAGGGCGCTCTTCCCAGGGTGGTCCCTCTGCAGAAGGGATAAGAGCAGAATTGCTCAGCTGTCCTTGCCCTGGATGGTGCTGGGTATTGAGTAGAAGCAGCATTAGACCAACCCTGAATAGCACTGAAAATCCCAGCTTTTCTCTGTGGTTGAACAAGAAGCCAACTGAGATGCATCGTTCTGTTTTAAAGCAATATAAAGAAGGCTGAATTCACAAAAAAGTATTGGCCAAGCTCTCAGAGAAATCACTGCAGGCTGGAATTACAGGAGAAGAGCAGCTTGTGGCCCATGCAGTCTCTGTATCAGCACTCTGTTGGACTGGAGTTATCAGAGCATCCTACCCTGGGAAGCCAGCAAGCACTTCATCACCTGGCAGGGTGGGGAAGGAAGGAGAGAAGCCCCAGTCTGAGTGGTTTTGCTTTGTCCCCATGGAGAAAGAGGATACAACAAGAGCCGAGCCCTAAGTAGGCATGAAGGAAATCTGTGAGTGCCCTAATCCATGCAAAGCATTCCAGGCAGCCATCAGACATCGGGGAATAAAAAGACAAAGCACAGATCCCCGAGGAACAGCTTCAGTTATTTCTACTGCTTACAGAACTGTTTGGCTCAGGCCAGGCAGAACCTTCTGAGCAATGACTCCCATTTGCCTGCTTTACTGCATCGACTACCGGGACATTTATGACAGCATACAAATAATACATAGCAGTGATTAATAAATAATAAAGTGAAGCACTGTACAAACTCTGAGCAGAAATCCATTTCCTCTTTTGAAGTTCTGCAGCAGAGGCAACACTTGCAACTGCATTTCAGAAAATACACTATTTGTAAAGAAGTTGAAAAATACCAGTGTCATAATTAGATTTTCCATTAGGCTTGTGTGGCATAATTAAAAATGTAATTTCTCTGCAAGCACATAGCAGTGCTCTAGGAACAAGGTGTCACCACTTATTAGGGGCATCTGCAGTACTTTAGCTAACCACATAAATTGATTAAGCACTAAACTAGGCTATGGAGTCTAATTGTTTTGAACAAATACCTACTTACTGCATGCAAAAGGACACTTTGCCCTCCCTGTTGGAAAGCCTAATTTATTCCGACTATGACTAACATTATTGTTGGATGTCATTTGGTTCTGTTCTCAGCTCCAGACACCCAAGCACACCCTATGCTAGCAGATGGGATGCAGGATGGGAAGGGAGCCGGATGGGAGCGGGATGCTGTTGGCAGCCCCTGGCTTCATCCTGGGGCATCTCCGTGCTCTCTGCAGACTGCGGATTGCAATAGCTTAACTCTCCCATGTAAAGTCCTGTTTGACACTCCTCCTCGTGTATATCTCCCTGAGATGTACAAAGGAGCAGAGGGGAGCCGGTTGTTAGAATCAGATAAGCTCCTTTGAAATTCTTCGCTGCTATTATTAGCAGCTTTGACATATTTTTTGCTCAAGCAGGCAGTTGTGGTGCGGGTAAGCCTGGGTTAGAAATCTGTGCTCTGGTTATCAGAGCATGTGGGACACTCAAACCCTGGAAAAGGTCTGGAAGAAAAAGAAGTATTGAGTTTATATTGGCAGGAAGGCATTCTGCAGTGTTTAGAAAGCCCTACAGCACTGAAGGAATGAGCAATGAGCTTCTGGGACAGCTCACCCAGCTGATACCCAGGCAAGTAGTCGCCCACCATTCAGCCCCATTCTGGGATGGAGCACCTCAGGATTGGCACACAGCACCTGAGTGATGGAGCTGCATTCCAGCAGGAACTTAAATCCAGCTCTGCAAGAAGTACCTGAAGGCTGGCGGGACCTGGAACAACACACCTGTGTCCCAGCACTGTGATTTCCTACTGTTGTGCCTGCATAAAGCCCCCTCAGCTTTCCCCACTGACAAATGAAAAGACAATCCAGCCCAGTGTGTTCATTTACAAGCTCTGAGAAAGAAACCTCGGGAATTTTTTTATTCCTCCCACATTAGGAATGTACAGAACATACAGAGAAATTTACCATCACATAATGATCCCTATTATGCAAAGCGAGGCTGACAAAATTTCCATCATTACATCCCTGACAAGTGCTCAGAACTGCGGGGGTTTTCAGGCTTTCTTTTGAAAGGAAAAAAAAACCTGCAGAGTAGCTTTAATATCTTAAATATGGAGCAGGAACCTCGTCCTCTCCCTATTCACAAACACCTTAAATACATCTCCTTCCTTCACAGCTCATTAATCCCTACTCCTCTGCTCTTCAGACATTTAAATTCTTCCCACAGACCTACCACAGCACAGGTATTTATATCGTGTTTAATCAGCGCTCACCAGCCCCAAGCAACCCTCATGACCTTACTTTTTTGAATGACCAAAGCTTGTTAAAAAATCAGCCAAGCGAGGACTTTCCAGATCCCATGTGCCTGTTACCAAACCTCAGTATCCCCCCACAGCTTTTCTCCTATTTGTACATCCAGAAATGCCCATCAAATGGAACCACAGAATCGCAGACTGACCCAAGTTGGAAGGACCCATAAGGATGATAAGGATCCATACCGATCATTGAGCCCAGCTCCTGGCTCCACAAAAGACCACCCAAATAGTTTCAGTTATCACCAACGCAAAGCCCAAATCCCACTTTAGGCAGCAGCGCACCAGAACACCAATACCCCTAAATATCAAAGAAACGTGTGCCAAGGAGGATGCACGTAGCACTGTTCCCACTGGCTCTGCTGTCCTCCTTGCTTGTCTTCTTGTCTATTCTGTATATCCACATTTCCTCTCTTATCTCACACCTGCACTTTTCCTGCTCTGGTGACCTTACCTGTCCCTCCACGGCTCCTCCTCATCGTGGAACCCTTCTTGCTCTACTTTGCAGCCTCCTAGCAAGCTTTCTTCCCTCTGCTGCTCAGAAGAGGAAAGAGTAGAGAATGAGGAAGTTAATGAACATCATCACACCGGGGTGACTGCTGCCAGCACTCCCCTCTCGTGCATGCTGCGGGCCAGGAACACACATGAGCCCCAGAGCAGTAATTAAGGGATTTTAGGAGGATAATGCCCTCAAAGGTCTTTGGGAGATTGACACATGGTATTTCTTCTTAATAATGACTGTCCTGAAACGTATCGGATCCGTGTGCTGCTGCGTTTCCGGCAATTTGTAAGAACTGTTCAATGTGTAGCCAGCTGGAACGCACAACAGCACATAATTGTTCTATTACTTCAGACTTCAATTGTTTCTCTTTTATTCATTAAATGGCCATTTATTGGAAGAAAGGTCCCTTTTTTAGATGCATTTTTATACAGCTCTAGATTGGACTCGCCAGGACTGAACAAGGGCAGACCTTCCTTTCTCTCACTCTGCTCTTGGAAAGAAAATGGGGAGCCCAGTGCTGGAATTTCTGTTGTTTCAATTGAGATGTTGAAAGCCTTTTGCATTCTGCACTGGAACAAAACCAAGGCCTTTTGAAACATTGCATGGGAGTCAATGAGAAGACCACCCACAGAGCCCGCGGGAGAGGCAAGAGCAAGGGTCCTACCAGCACAGCCATGAGCATGTGTCCTTTGGAGCAAGAGAGTGCCCAGAGAGCAGCACAGCAGGACTTCAGTGGGGACAGGACACAGGCTGAGTGACATCAGTGACTGCCTGCTGCTTACCGTGCTCACCTGAAGTCTGGAGATGCGACAGCTGTCAGCGAGATCCCATGTAACACTCAATAGTGGGGTGACAGTGTGAGTTCCAGCAATCTCACAGCATCCAAGAGCCCACAGTGCTTGCAAAAGGCCTTGCAGACTTGAAGGATGTGTCAGAATGACCACCTCGTCTCAAGAATTTCTTCCGTAGAGTCAACATGACCCGGATTTCCATGCTTTACACTACAGGGGAGTTGAAACTCAAACCCAGGATCCCATGTTTGAAGTTCCTAATTCCCATTTCAGCTGTTGTTGCTCACTGCCATTGGACTTGACACTCTCCAGCGACCCCTTCCAACCCTACAACTCTATGGTTTCTTCCATCAGAAGACAGAAGCTTGACTCCGGTGTCAGTAACCAGCACGTTCTGCTCAGACCACACTACTGAGCAAGATGAGGCCACAAAAAAGTGAAATGTCACATTAAAACACATTAAAATATATATGCAGGAGAAAATACCTCTTGCTCTCTTAGGCTTTCTTTAAGCTATTGAAATGGCTAAAGGAGAAAAAAAAAAAGAAAAAAGAAAAGATGCAGTTGTGTCCTGTGCAAATGCGGTGCCAGACTTTATTTTTACGGGCTGTATTTATTTACTTTAGCTATTTTTCCAGTATGCTGCACAGCATTACACTTGGCAGGAAGTCCTCCAAAGTGAAATAACATCTCTGACAAAGTGGGAATTCTCGTTGTTTGGCATAGTCCAGGAGAACTGCAGTCATGCAGACTTCTGACCTCTCGTGTCAGTGTCCAACCCCAGCCAGAGCTGCAGCTCCATCGCACTCCTTGGTGCTCTGAAGTCACCATAAGATGAAATATAGGGTCTAATCCAGCACCTGAGCTCCCATCTGGTGACTTCAACCTTAGCTTTCTCCTAAAAGTTGGATGTTAGGATATTAGGAAAAATCTTGTCTCAGAGAGAGTGGTGGTGTATTGAAATAGGCTGCCTCTTATTATTAGGGTGGTGGTGCAATCACTGTCCCTGGAGGTGTCCAAGAACGACGGAGATTTGGCAGTGAGTGGTCACAGACATGGATTGATGGTTTGGCTGAGGTGATCATATTGATCTTTCCATCCTTAATGATTCTACGATTTCCCAGTATCCAAAATGTCATCGCAAGCTACAGTTTGCACCTTGTGCAATACCAATTTGTTCACAGAGGTTCAAAAGAGCAAAGTAGGACATCCGGTCTCACCAGCAGCAACTGGGAGTTCATTGCAGCTGTGCAAGAGTCAGAGCTGAAGAGGACTCCAGGCAGTAGCTGCTCTTCTGGATCCCGCGCGCATCCGAGCAGACGGCTCCGAGGCAATCAGAGGCAGCCCACGATGCTCAAGGAAGAAGACAGAAGACAACCGAAGAGATTTATGTTGGATGGAATGACAAGCTCAAGAGTTTAACTGCACATGGCATTTCTGGAAGCTTGCCAGCTCCGAGTTTAGTGTGTTTTGTGTACTTCACTCATAACTGTTTATTGTGACAGGTAAACACTTGTTTTGAAAGCTTGCAGGCGTACTATTAAAACAGAAGTGTTCCTGACACAGTCAAGCTGTGCTGTCAAATGTTTATCTTTTGAATGATGAATGCTGGCTTTTCTTCTTCCTCTCAGTCTGTGTAGAACAGATTTGCAGGCTCTCCTGCCTCGCTGGGGCTCATTTCACCTGACGAACCCAATTGAGGAGCCAGGAGAGCAGCCCTGCCATTACCACCCATCTGCTATTAAATGAAGGAGTGCAGAGAGTGACCAGGAGCAGCAGGGCAAGCAAGAGCAAGATCAGCACCACCTCCAGCTGCAAAGGCAGATGCAGATGTTGACTTTTAGAACCCAGATGCAAGTTCAAGGGGGAGGGATAACCCATCCTTTAGAGCATCACAGAGCGTGACACTTCACAGGTCAAAATCTGGAGATGATGGGATGAAAAAGTGGCAGTAACAGATTTACAACAATATCAGTATCATTTCTTTCTCTCTCTCTCTCTCCCCCTCTCTCTCTTTTTTTTTCTCTTTTGCTCAAAAGTAAGAATCCAGAAAATCTGGAAGCAGTTAAGCTACAGCACTGGATGTATGTGTATACACAGCCTGTGGAACTGCAGACAATCATAAAAGCTATTGGCAAAAAAAGGAACAAAGAGTCTTTTGGGTGAGAATTAAGTTCTCCAGTTGGTGCAAATATGCTTGCTACAGAATGAAAAGACTGTGAAAAAAAGACAGCAATTTCTGTGCTTCTCAGTGTAATTGCATATGTTACAAGGCTGTGGAATTCAGTGATGATCCCACGGGCTTTCAAGTGGATTTCAGATATTTCACAGCGTGTCAGTTGTAGATTGAGACGTAAGACTTTGGGGAAAAAGCACCATCTTTGATTAGATGAAATAGCATCAGATTTCCATGAAAATACAAGCGCTTAATGAATTCATTGCTAATGCAGATATCTGCCTCTGCTTTGTTCTGTTACAGTGCTGCTGGCACCACGAGTTTGCTGACCTGCAGTGGGTGTTGCATTGGGGCCAATTTAACCACTCCATTGGAAGGGCTACCTGCAGAGAGCATGCAGACCAGAATAAAAATCTGAGATTTCCCACTGATCCGAGAAAATCCTTTTTACAGGACGTGCAAGGCATGGGATGCCTCCCACAGGAGGAACCCGAAGCGTTCATCTCATACAAGAGCCAGAACGTGATGGACTATTCTTCAGGATGGTGAAAATATTAGGGATCAATTAGAAAAAAAAAAAAAAAAAAACACACACAAAAAACCAAGAACTGTTTCCAAAAAGAAAATCAAAATCAGTAAAGTGCAAGTTCTTAGGTAATGTCTAGTTAAAAAAAAGCAAAAGATCTGTAAATCCAGTGGGCTCACATCCCAGATCACTGCAGAAAGGTTGGCCATACAGAAAAGCTGATGGACTAAATTAGGCTACTTCAGCAGAAGGTGGAATTAGAACTTTACTGCCTAGGGAGACACATATATCATACCTCTGATCCATATTTAACATGCAGGATTTGTGCAGGGCTGTTACTCAGTGCAGGGATCACTGTGAGCCCACAGCAGAGCACTTGAGTTGAGGGGTGACCAAGCATTAGGCTGACATTCACCTCCGTGTCTGATTTGCTCCCTCAGCCTAAAACATTCCCTCTTTCTTCCCCTTACAGCTGTTTCTTTAGATCTGAACATACCGCAGTCCCACAGTAGAAATGATCCCAAGCAGCTGCTGCACGCATTGCACTGGGCAGATTCCAGGTTGGGGATAGGAGCAAACCTCCTCATCGTTATCCTGCTACTGAAAAGTGTGCTGTGCCTTCTGCAAAACTGGAGGTTATCCCTGCCTGCGATTCTGTGCTAAGCACTGCTGTTCTCCTATTGAATGAAAAGGGAAAAAGCAGCGATAAAATAGCATTAAGACTCACACAAGACTTGTTAAATGATTTAAATCTTCATAATGTACAGAATTTTTCTGGTAATTAAGTTTGAACACCAAGTTGGCCTAAATGCCTACTGCTGTTAGGTGCCACTTAAAGAGCTCCCCCATAGATGCAGATGTTTTTGTCTTCATCGCAGTGCATTCACAGCAGTGCAGCGTCCATTTCATGCGCACCCCACAGCACCCTCCAAGCTCAGAGATGCCCTGTCTCACAAATGGAGATCTGCTTGGAACACGTGGCTTTTTCAATTGAAAAAAAAAAAAAAAAAAAAAAAAAAAAACAACCCAGAAAATTTGGAAAGAGGTGGGAAGAGAAATCACTTTTTGATGTGAAATGGGAGTAAGAGAAGGGAATGACTTCTGCTCCTGTTTCCGTTTTGTTTTTCTACATTTTCTTTTATTTGGACTGAAAAATGACTTCAGGAGAAAGCCCTGCTCTGCATGGTAACAAGATGTTTGCCAGGGCCCAAAAACTAAGAGTTGTTCCCACTTTCTGTCCCACTCTTTCCTTCCTCCTCCTGCTGTCTTTGCCCTCCTATTTATTTGCTCTTGGTTTACATCTCCCTTTTGTTCTCAGCTCTCTTGCTTTCCTGCCTTCTCAGAGCTCATTTACATTCAGCCCACAGCCAACCCTTCCTTCCCAAATCAACTCTTTCCACTAAAAAGCTGATGCTTTCTACCCAGTGCCATGTTCTGCTGGGGCGTTTAGTCTTACAGAGGGAGGACACTGCTCATCGCCCATCATCCCTATGAATGTTTTCCTGTCCCTCACAACCCTAGCTGAACTGCATGTTGTCCAATTTGGACTGCTGTTGTATCGAATGTTTTCTGTTTTCAACGCAAGCAGGCCAAGGCAGTACTGCAAAACGACAAAGGGAAATAGGTGTGATGCTCACTTAGGTTTAGGCCAGCCAACCTATAAAGCTGCACTAGGTTAACTCACACTGCTAACTCCGGCATGTGCATGGCAAGGAAGAAATAACTTATATATTCAGTAAACGCTTTGGATGAACCCTTCAAACACTCAAAGTTACACAAAAAAAAAAAAAAATCAGAAATTTAGGTCTATTTTAAAATCCTCCCAGGCTGGCTTCATATATCATCCAAGTTGAAACTGTTCTCCTTGATATATTATACATGGAAACTGCACTACATCATCAGAGTTCTGACACTGCCATGTTCAGGGTATGCTAGGATACAACGTAATGAATTACAACAGTGGACAGTGACAAATACACTTTAAGGGAAGCTTAAATTAATTTTTTTAGCTGGTCGCGGTTGGCTCAGAAAGTAATTTTTATTAAATAAACCAGTGGGAGTGTGGGCATTTTCAGAGCCCTTGAGAAAGGGAACAGCAGAGCAGAGAAAACACAGAGCAGGGAGTAAGGAAGAATCTCAGCTCTGAATCTAACGTGCTCTGTGATTATGGAAAAGCCAGCTGGACGAGAACCTGGCCATGCCCATCCAGAAGCTCTGCTGAAACCATCCCCGTACCCAGAATAAAGACAATACCAAGTTCCTAGGTACAATCCCACTGCTGAGGATTGGATGGCCAACAGTTCCCACCAACTTCAGGGGAGTAATGCTGTTGTATATGAGAGGTACTAAGTATCAAAGGGATGTGGTAGGTGGGCTTCCAACTGCAAAGCGTATAATCACGTGTATGGGAATTGCTGAGAGATGGCCTGAACCACTGATTGAGCACCTGGGAAAGGACCTGGTCAGTCCTGGGGGCACAGATGAAGGCAATTCAGCTGTGTGATAGGAAGGGGTAGAGCCTGGCTGCACCTCTCTTGGACTTCATTGAGGGGTTGACCCCCACTGGGGAAGGATTTTTGGTTTGAGATTCCTCCTTGATGAAGCTTTCCTTGCAAACCTAGAATCTTCTGAAGCAGGCAAGCAGTCTTTTTCTTTTACAGCACCTTTCTATCGTGCTGGTCCTTTCATCATCTCATCTTTGTTGTAATGCCTTTCCCATTGTATTGATCTATCTAATTGCTGCGCCACCCAATTGTGTATCTCATAAAAATAAAGCAATATTAACAGTAAGAGAAGAGGAAGGTACAGCTGATGAATCTAAACAAGAAAAAAAGCCTTTCATGAGAAGCAAAAGTTAGTACCTTTGAGAAACTCCTGAATATTAAACATCTCTTTACTCTAAAGGAATCTTTTGTCAATTCATGGGGAATCAATTAACCACAGTGTCTTATTCTGGTAGACTTCAGATTAGTACCACATCCTTTCACTACAGATAATTAACCTCAGTTTCTGAATTAGCAGCAAAATAAGCCAGTTATTAGTTTTTATAATGACTAGAACTCAATATTTTGGGTAGTTAAACACCCAAGAGTTTAAATTAAAATAGACATCTGACAGAAATCCCTAAAGTGTTCTTCAGATCATTAATACTATAAATTCCACAGTAGATTGAACTGACAATGTTCCCTTTTCCTTCTGGAGCACTCCAAAGGGATGAGCTACTCCCTCAAATCAGCATTCAGTTTGATCTCTGAAATAATCTCTCCTTGATACCTAAAGCCTCAAGGCCAACAGCATAGTTAAACTCATATCCTCCTCTTAGCAGCAGAATATGTCTAGTGAAATGAAAAAAATTAAGCTCGCTATTCTGCTCTTCCTGCAGCTGGTTCATACATTACCACGACAAATTGGCACATCTGAGAACAGAACTTTGGCCGTTCTCTTCGTAAGAAGCTTTCCTGTTACCCAACCTCCATCACTTCTGCTATAAAAGGATTCTGCAACTTGATGTCCTGCCTATACCTGTCTCTTCTTCCGCTAATGCGGCACTAAGGCTTACTGAGCTGCTGGCTCAGTTTGCCCTTTCCTCCCATCATCAGTTCCTTTCTGAAAAACCACCCTCTGGGCATGAATTATTTCAGCCCAAGTCTCATGCCTTGCATTTTTTGTTGTTTTTTTTTTTTCCTTCCAAACCTCTTTTGCAATGTGTTGAACTCATTTCAATTCTCATCCTGTTGTCCAGTGTATTTGCACTCGCTGCTAGCTTGGTGCCACTTGTAAATTTAATAAGCGCGCTCTCTATTCCATCATCCAGGCTGTTGTTAATGAAAATGGCGAACAGAACACAGTGCCTCCCTGCTGAGGGTTTTCAGGGGGCGTTTCCCCACAGAGAGCTGCAGTTGCGTAGAGCTTTGACTTATGGGGATGCTGTCACAGCTCCCAGTGGGCTCAGGGGGGTTCATGGGTGCAGCGCTAACCTTGAGCATGCTGTTGGTGTGCAGCATCCCTTGCCAGAGGTGTGCTTTATTCTGTTTTCTCTTCAACCAACTGTGCATAAAGGAAAGAATAAAAGCTTGAGGGCTTGTCCCACTGCAAGGAAAATGTGTTTTCTAAGAGAAATGAATGTTTACCTTCCCATTTATGTGAACCAATTAGCGATAAATGTCCCTGGGGCACAGAGAAGACTAATGCAGATAACAAAGGATATGCCCCAAATAATGGAGGATTAGAAAGACGCACACAAGAGTAATAAAATATAAACTACAGCTGCCACTTGAGAAAATTGCAAAGTAGAGAAGAGTAAGTAGCTGAGGAAGGAAAGAAAGCAGAGGTGAGGAGAAGATTGCAGCTGCAGTAAAGATAAATGATGAGCACACTTTTTGAGTATATATGCTAGAGTTAAAAGAGTTCAGTGTAGAGACAGGAAGGTCTCCAAGAGAACAGAAGGGTAATTTATAAACAAAAGAGACAGACAGGGCTTCTGTGCCCAAAAATGTGTCCATTTTTTTTCCCAGTTCTATCAGTTGCTCTAAGAAAAGATATTACCTTTCCCTTCAAACCCTACCTCTTGACAGTACCAAAATAGAAAGATATATTTGCCCTGGCACTCTGAAAGGACAATGGGAAATAGATGCCAGGAGCCTAGAGAGAAAGAGGCATTTTAAGAATGAAAAAGGACCAGGCCTAGAGCTTCTCAGGAATTACATTTTATCTCATGAAAAATGTCACCAAAAAGGAATAAAAATTGGTTCCTCTTTCTCAAAAGCTCCATTTTTGCCCTAATGTTTTTATCAAAAAATGAAATGTTTTCATCAAAAGGCTCCGGCCCCCCCAAAAATACATGCAGCTTTAAAGCAAACCCAAGTTCCCTATGCAGACCTTTTAGGGTTTTGTAGTGTTACTGCAGCACAAATCATAAAGAATGATTTTCAAGGCAATTTAATCTTTTTAGTAAAATCCTTCACGTGTTGATCTTTTTTTTTTTTTTTTCTTTTCTTTTTCAACAAAACCGGTAATAAAAGGGGAAAGAAGGATGGAAAGAGATGTGGCTCCACTCAAAGCAGCCAAGAGATGCTGGACAGTGCTCTCCCCTTGCTCCACCCTTGGCATCCCATTGTCCACGAGGTTCACCTGTGTTACCACAGCCCTGTTCTTCCTGCTACCAGTGTCCCCTCCTGGGCTCAGACCTGCTCCCAAAGTCCTGCCCACAGTAGGGAGCAGAAAGAGAAAGCAGAGAGCTGAAGGGGAGGGAAGAGCTGTTTCATTTGGGAAGTTTTGTTGCTGTTTTCGGCCCTCAGCGTGTTGGCAGAAGCTGGAGGCTGCTCCCCATCCAATAATTACTGGAGGTGCTCCTAACTCAGCCCTGTCTTGATCTTACACTGTGTGATCGCTTTATTATTCAGTTTTATTTTATTATTCAGTTTGATTTGGCAGCTGCCTGAGAAACCTGAGGCTACTCAAGCTGTATATTTTAAGATCTTTAAAATCTGTTGATAGAAATTCCTTTCAAGTCTTCAAGCCTGAGTCAACGCTATTAATTCTTGAGCTGCAGCCCGTTGGCTTGGCAGGACAGCTCTGATGCATACACACAGCTCCAAGAGGGGCCTTTCCTTTGGGTCACAGCCAGCCCAACTCAGGGCACCAACCAAGAAGAGGTTCAGCCATGTACACAGTGCCAGAACTGGGTACTTAGAAGAGGGAAAACAGGATTCCTGCTAGGGAATTAAAAGCAAAAACCCCATTTGCTGCACCACTCCCTTCTGCTGAGATGAAGCCTGCTGCCAACCTGCTGGGTTGTGTGTAACCCTTCCCCCTTCTCCATCAGAGCAGGGGGTATTTTGGCCCGTTCCCCGCTGGGGGCTGCACCTCTGCAGGGGTCTTAGGAAACCTCTCACCTCGCTTTCCTGGGGCCTTGGGTCTCTTCAAGGGAAGGATTTGTGGACTGTTTCATGTTCAGGTTTGATTTCCTCCTGTACTTTGATTTCAGATTACTCAGCCTCCTCTCAGCCTCTTCTTGATCAAAACCAGGATCCAGCTTCTGCCTTCTGACTTCAAACAGTTTCAGTCCTGCCTCCCTAACATCTATTTTCCTTCTGATTCCCCAAAGATTTTCTCTCTTAGGATCACCCCTGTTCGTATTCTCTCACATGTTCAAAGTCCTTCACGTTTTTCTTTTATCGATGCTGTGCTCCCCTATCACAGACTCCTCTGACTCTGCTCCCTGAAGGGCAGCAATGTGTTTTCACCCAGAGCTGTAGCAGGTTGGAATTGCTGGATCCTTACCACCTCTTCACTCACAAATTGCAGGACCACAAAGAGCCCCAGGACCATTTGGCTTCTGCCTTACAATGCCCATCTTCAGACCAGTCCCCTCCAGACTTTATTACCCAGTGGACACACATCATCTTATGCTTCTGAAATATATATATCAGAGGTGCTTTCAATATAAAGTACTGCTCATACCCCAGTGTTAATATTCTACTTTACATCAGTATCCATTCTTCTCCCTTCCCATCCTATTGCCTGGATATGTTCCAGTTGTTAAGTAAGTAAGATGAACAGCACCATTCATGCATGGCTTGCCCTTCCACTTTCATGATAAGAACTCCAAATATGCATCTAGTGTGAAATCTCCCTGTCAGGACTCTTTTTTTTCTTTTTTTTCCCCATAGGAATCTTGGCATATTGGCTGACCTGAAGCAGAGCTATAGGATTTTTCATCTGGTCTATGTTGGATTTTTCCATGTGGCAACATTGGAGGTATTTGGAACAACAGAAGACAACTCAACCTGCTGTTAACAAAACTAACAACTTCTAGGGCCATGACTCTCTTGGCAAATCCTTCCCTTTAGGAAGTGTGAGAGAGCTGCCAGCTCAGCATCCCTCATTATTAACTCTGCCAGGCTTTCAAGTAGGGCTTCTGAGTCTGCACCTGAGCCTTGCTTACAAATAAGATGGCTCTGTGTTCAATAAGCACCTAATAGGAAGGTGCTGGGTTTTTTTTGTCTTTCTGTTGACTTCAGCACTGGGTCAGGCCCTACCTTGTCAGACATCATTTAATGTCTTCTGGCACCTAATACAACCGCAGGCAGTGAGGGTTGGATGTGCAAGTGTCCTGGAACGGCCCTGCCTGCCATGTGAGGTTCCTGGATACCTCTTAAGTTCTATCTCTGAGCGATTTATTTACAGGAAGGCTACAGCTCAGCCATGCCCTTAATCCAGTTCTGCTGAGCTTTGGTCCAGTGCTCCAGCCTCCAAAGCCATCTTTTCTGCTTGAGGACAGAGATTCCAGAGATAAGCTCTTTAAATGACAAGGCACACAGGGAGAACAGCAAGTGTGATAGAGACTGGCATGGCATAAACATTAAATACCATCAAAAATATTCTCTAATAGCTTGTAAAAAATATAGAAACAGCCAATCTGCGCATGCCCACGGATCTGCTCTCACTGGTCAGTTGGAGTCCCAGGGAAGTCAGCATTATAAGCCTTAATGTACCGTACGTAACGCTGCAGTGGGGCTCGATGTACTAATTACATGTACATCTTCCAAGATTTCTGCTGGGAGTATTTCACAGAAAAGATAATTGTTCTTTGGGGGGTTTTGGTGGTGGTTTATTATTTAATTATGCTGGAGTTTTCATATATGTTGTGAAGAAGCCAGCAGAAGGAAGGAGAACTGCCTGGCTGGAGGAGAAGCAAAGCAGAGATGTGCAGAGGAGGCACTGAGGACCATCCTGGCTGCTGAAGGCACTCGGGAGCCTGAAAAGCACCAAAGAAAGAAAGAGCAGGGGCTATCAGTTTCAAACCTTGGTACAGAGTTACTTATACCAGAACCACTGCCATATGGCACAGCTCAGAAGCACTGACTGCAGCTGCAGCTCTCACATCGGTGCCCTGCAAAACAGTAGTTGTTTACCTTCCTGCCACACACAAGTTTTAATTTAAAGATGCTTTCAGATTGCTGCCTGCCCCAATTGGCTCCAGAAGGGCTTCTTCTGATATTTTACTAGCAAGTATTTCTAAGAGAGGTTCTGCTTTGTCAAAGCATCTTCATTCCTTTTCCTCTAAATGAAACTTGCAGACTTCTAACTTTCTGCTTCGGAATAACTCTTTTAAAGAATAGCCTGCACTTCGTGCTTAAAAATGAAATAGTTTAAAGGATGTCAGAGGTAAGAGCAAGCATTTGGGCTCCCTTGAGGGAAAGGCTGATTCTGATCTGACGCAGAAGAGATTTTTTTGTTTGCTTGCAAAACTCACAAATCAGGTTCTGAGGGGGGGATGCTGGAGCAGGATGGGAAACTCTTTAAATCCCCCATTCCCGAGCAGGGAAAAATACCTAATTCTCACTACAGGAGACTGGAGAAACATTATGACAGGCAGCCTTTAGTCAGGGGGAATAGAAAGGATTGCTGCTGTCTCTCACTGTTTCAGAAATAATCTACAAGAACCTGCCTGCTGCCAATGAGGAACAGCCGCCCATTAAGAGGCCCAGCCACACCAACAGCAGGAAAAGCTGTGTGCTGCCAAACAGGGGCAATGCACCTCAGAAACACCTTTCATGCTGTGTAGGCAGCACCTATATTTTCAAATATCAATATTGGTGTCAGTGCTGCCAAAATCCTAAGAAAAATAAAAGTTGTGTCTTTCCCGACTCCCGCCAATGTGAATTGAAGTCGCTTGGATGGAGTGTAATTCAGTTCTCCCCTCCATATCACGAGACAAATGGCAGCACAGGCTAATAAAACACAGCACTAATAATCATCCATAAACCGCTCATTAAAAATAATAATAATACTGCCTGGCTAAAGAAAAATGAAGCTATTTTCCATCATTCTCCTGGCTCTGTGCAGAGCCCCGAGGCTGCTGGGCCAGCGCTGGTGTGAGGTGGGGATGCAGCAGCACCCATGGCAAGCACCCAGCTCCATTCTGGAATATCCAAAGGTAACCCCCAGCCCTGCACCCTGCTGCCCTCCCTGCTCCTCCCTTTTATTAGACATTCAGCCAGCCTTTGCCTGGGGAAGGGTGGGCATCAGGGCCTGCTCAGAACACACAGCTTTCCCAAAGCACTGCAGGATGTTTGGTTTATCCTGTGATCAAAGTCTGGACTGACACGGCACGGTCAGAGCAGTGTTTCAGAGCACTAGGTTTGCCTACTGTGATACAGGCTGGTTTAGCAATAGGCATCGATATATCAGCTTAAGGACCAATGTATTAATTTAACAGAAAGGAATTAACGTGTGCTAGTTCTAAAACTTTCCAGTTCAGCTTTGCTTCTGATGTGAGCACTCCTGTTTTTCTGAGTGATCCTTGCTTCACTGAAGTCACGACAGACCGCTTTTATCGTTGCACCCACCGGGTGTGAGGATTACTTCTTGGGTTTCATATAAATCATTTTCTGTTGCAGCGTACCAAGATAGAAAGTTGCTCATTATGGCATAACGAGCAATGGAAATTTGCCAGACTGGGGGAAGGTTGGCTACAAGGTTGTCCAAGGGACACTGAGAGGAAGCTGATGATGGAAAAATGAGGATGAAGTAAGGGGGCAAAGACTCCCAAAGCCATCTTTTGCTCATGCCCAAAGGGACATATATTAATGAATTTTTGGGAAGGAATGAATATATATGCCAATGTACTGCACATGTTTAAATGTTTAAGTGTAGAACCTGAACTCACAGAGAGCAAAATTGATTTGTCAATCACCTGCTATGTATCATGAGAAATATAGGAGTTTCTAATACCACATTGGAATTAAGAAGTCTTCTTCCTGGATTCTTCCAATGACAGCTCATACACAAGTGCACACATCTCCCCCGTGTGCTATGGAAGGGAGACACACAGCTTTGCACCCAGATTCTCCCACCTACCTGTGGGTGCTCCACCCACCACCCAGGCTGCCCTCCAGGGCTGCAGAGAGCAGTGAAGAACCAGAAAGGTGAGAAAGAGAGACCACTATGCCTGAAGGAAACAGTAAAGCAGAACATTTAACCAAAAAGAGCTGATATTTAGGCTATTAAACTCAGCGGGAGGTCTGCTTTTGAATTCAGCTGGGCTCTCCAGCAGGAATACAACCAGGACACTGGTGCTGATACTGAGCTATGTGATGAATGGTGCTGTAGTTTGCTGGCATGTGTGAGAACAGGGACAGGTTTCCATTTGGTAACAAAAATGAGATGTTTTGGGATATTTTTTTAATATTGGACAAATATTTGATAAAATCATTTTCGTTTTAATTAATAGCATTCGAGGTGGACTCAAGAAAACATTCATTTTTAACGGTCTCCAACTCCATCCTCAGCTTTGACAACCAACATAAAATTTGAAACAAAAGCAGTTTGTAAGAGAACAACTTTTTGTACTGAAACACACAATGGTTTTAATTCACCCCTCCTCCCCACTCTCCCCCACTGCCCCAGTAAAGAAATGACTTGATTCAGAGTTGGGCTATTTCTTGTTCAGAAGTGTTTTCCCTTTGAAAAGAGCCCTCACAGTGTTTCTCTGCTCCCACAACCTACCAGCTCCTTCCCAGAGAAGTGTAAAACATATTTTAACCGCTGTACCATAATTCCCATCTTTTAATTAGAAAGCGTGCTAAATGCTGCTGTCCTTGGGGATCCCACTCAACCAGTCAGGTTTCTGATCATGGAAGTTCTGTGTTAATGAGACTTTTAGTTTGACTTACAAAAGCTCTTCCATGTACACAGCCGAGCTTTTAACTTCAAAGTCCTTGAGAATTGTTGCCTTGTCTGGGGCCCTAATTCACAGCTCGGGTCTCTGCTTATTATGTGGGGAATGTTTTGTTTCGTGTTTATAGATATATATTTACAGCATTTAGGGATATTAGAGCTTATACCAAGCTCCATTACGATAAACACTGATCAAAGAGATGGTTAAGCAAAGCTGAAGCACAAGAGGAAGACATCTCTGCAGTTCTGAAGGGGAAAGGCAGCAGGGAGAAGGGGAAGCCGTCTGTGCCTGTGCCACACGCAACCCCTGAACTGTAATTGTGGAGCTTTCCCAGCTTTGGAATGCTAGCACACCCCGAGCACAGGGCAGGACTGAACTTTCTGGTTTTATTCTATTTCCCAGCTTCATATTCTCCTTTTGGGGACAGAAAATGTAATTGTTTCGGTGATCACTGATGGCAGTGTAGATCTATAAACACTCTTCCATCGTGTTTTTCTTATGCTGCCATGAATTCCTGTCAGGAGTCACACTGATGCCCTTGTCAGTCATGCGTCACATCCATCTCTCATCAATTTTCCCTTTAAACCTTGTCAGTTCAGGAACATCAGAGAAATGAGTTGAATATTATCCACTTTGGGGCAGTTCTCCTTCCAGTTGCACAAGGGATTGGGGCTGCTCACTTACATTGGCACGGGGCTTCGACACAGCAGTAACATGTCTGTACCCACACACCGCAGCACATCACTCCCTGCTGCCTCTGGGCTGTGCACCAAGACCTCTGTCCATGCAACTCCCCAACACACCACCACTTCACAGCAGGCACGAAGCTCAGAATGCGGGCACAGCCCGTACTGAATGACCCCCAGGAGAAGAGGGGTGATATATGGCAGCACCAACCCAGCCTCCCTTTTCTTCTGCTCTCAGTGAAGACCTGATGGTTCCTGGCACAGCAGCTCTTTCCAACCATTCCCTGGCTACAAACTGAAGAAAACAACACTTTCATCCTAGAAGCAAGAACCCTCCAGCAAGGAGGAATAAGCAACGTTTGGTGCATTCATAATATAGATATTATTTGGCAAACTAGTTAAACAGTTTCCTGTTAGGATCCTCGTGGCGTGCATGGCTGGCAAGCCCTCCTCCCTGCTGCTCGGCCACCTGCTGTCCTGCACAGAGCTCCATCCCAGCCTTTCTGCCTGCTGCTCTGCTGCAGGAGCCTTCCTGTGCAGGGACACCTCTCAGACTGGGCACAGCTTGCAGCCTGCCATCAGAAGCCCAGCTGTATGGGCGGATGGGTGCAGGCATCACCCAGCCCTGTCAGTGCAAGACGTTGGATACTGGATGTGTATTTCTCATGCTTCTGTCCTTACTCACCAAGTGTGTCTTTGCCCCCTTTCTGGGGCTGGAGCAAATAACACGTGTGCACGGCAGGATGGTGGCCGGCATTGACCAGACCCTCTGCAATGCAGGAAGAAAGCAATTTTCATTGAAACTGATGGTATTTGGAAGGATGCTTCAGCACTGTCCCATCTTTCCGCTTCTTCACAGAGTAAAGACTGAAATCAGGAGTTTCTTCTGTGGAAAGAAGCCCTAGTCCTAACCCAGATCCTTCTCCCAGCTCTCAGTCCTTGCTCCCTCTGCAGGGCTCACACCCAGGTGAGTGCAGTCCTGGTTCTGCTGGCTTCTGCACTGCTATTGCGACAAATGCATTCATTCTGCTTCGTGCTTATGTCATTTTGAAGTAATCCTTCTGCCAGCTCTGAAAGGAGATTACACTAGAAAATTAAGTGGGAGCTGGCTGCCTGTAGGGATGATTACAGCCACGTTAGGAAATCCTTTTAAAGTGTCTCTGGAGTTGGGGGAAATACATAAAGAAATGGGTCAGCACGTCGTGTCTTCTGAGGGTTCTCAGCATTCCCTGGGTGCAGCCATCACCTGCATGTGGATGGAACAGAGACGGCCTAGGGGCATTCCCCCTGCCCTCCGTTGCCCCTCCTGATCAACCTTTGCCCTGGGGAGATGGCAGGTGGCGCTGGGAAAGAAGCTCCCTATGTTCTTGCTCTTCCCCCTTCTTCTATTCAATTGCAGTCATAACTGTCGCTGTTTGATCCATGCAGCCAAAACCGTCCAGCTTCATTATTCAGGCTGGCTGCAGCCGAGCAGACCGGGAGGCCCTGCAGACCTCTGGGCAATGCACAGTGCTTCACGTTTAACAACCGAGCGCCTTAGGATGTTTTGTACCTTTTGCAAATGCTTTTTTTTTTTGCAGATTCTGTGTCATCCTCGCTAAGCCTCACTTCCTGAAGGGTTTTATTATGCAAGATTTTGTCACAAGAAGCCTGTGTAAGGCCGGGGAATTAAACCCACATCTCCCAAACCCAGATCAGTACCACAACCTTTGGCTCATCCTCTCGCCTCACTTGTCGAGCAAAGGGTTCTGCACAAAGGTATACAAGAATACATTATACCCCAAGGTCAGGCACGTCAGATGAAAAGGATGAATACATACAAGCCCGTGTCCTAGAAATCTGCTCTGTACCCTCCATAGGTTTGCAAATAGCACTACTGAGCAGCAGGAATTAAAGCCAGGGCCTCTCAGCGAAGCTGGAGCAGCGTGTTGTTCCTGCTGCTGTTCTACAAACCTCAGAGGTAACACAGGGCTGTCAGTGCCTGAATACTCCTGGTTTGCACTGCTTTACCCCAGAGCTTTGTATCACACTTATACCTGCTGCAAGAAGGTTTGAGCCAGCTGGTAGTGTCTTGTACCCATACAGCAGCACTCTCAGTAGTCACTAATACAAGGGAGCCTGCTGCCATCCAGCACTGCTGAAGGGAGGAGAGACAACAGGAGCCCCCAGCTTGTGCTCACACGCAGCTCCATTTCCACACAGAGTAAACCCATTGGATGCCAGTCTGCACCACCAACCCAGAACCCAGCCCAGCAGAAGCATGCTCGCAGGGCAGCTTGCTGCCAGCTCAGATCCTGCTGCTTCTCCTGCTAGAAACTCTGCTGCAACCATCCTCACCTTCACTCAAGTTTATAAATGGATACTGCCGCTGAAACATCCTTCATGTAGGATGCCTCAGCTCTGAGCAGGCAGCATGAACGTCACTCACTGTTTCGGGGGAGCAGTGAGCCAGCACAGCCACTCAGAGCAACTGGGACAGGCGGGTTGCCTCTCTCAGGAGCAGGGATTTGAGCATCTACCAACTTGGGTAGAGGCTGCTTTTGGATTCCATCAGTGTGTATGCATGTGACTTACGGTGCTCCCAACCCGCTCTGTGCTGCCCACATGCCCAGTGCCATGCTTCCCTTCCCACCTGCCTACTTTGGAAAATCACTTCCAGGCTGGGCACTGTGCACTAGCCACCTTTTATTTTCCTCCCTGCAGCGTTCCTTGTACCTGGTGCTGGCATTTGGGATTGGCAGGAATGAAGCAGAACAAAACAAACCAATGCTATAGTTGCTGCTCAGGATGGCTGCAGTGGAAGCGTGGCACAACATATGGTCCCAAGGAGGATTATTTGGTTCATCAGCAGAAGTTTGGGGATGTGAATTTGAACAGAGCTTAGCACTGAGGCCAGCAGATAGTTGGTGTGTTTCCTACCCACCTCCTTTTGCTCTGAAGTTGGGGGTGCAGTGTGTGCACTCCTGAGACACATGAGCAAGCTGCCTCTGGCTGACCTGAGCCATAGGGCCCATGGCTGCAGAGCAGAGCTCTCTCAGCTCTTCCTGCTCCAGAGAGATGTTCAGGACATCCCATCTCATGTCATGTCAGGGGAAGACCTGTTGGCTTCAATGGGATAAAGAGCAGGAGCTCAGCCACCAGAAATCAGATTTCAGTTCAACAGAGAGCCCTTGTGTTTGGAAGGCAGCCGGCAGCTGCTAGTGATGCCTCTTAAAAAGAGACATCACTATCCTTCAGAAAACTTACATTTCACTTAGCCTAGTTAAAACCACTCTCCTTTATGTCCTACTGCAATCATTTAAAACAAAGGAGCTCATCAACTGTTTAATTCTCCAGGTCTCTACATTGCCGTGCCTGGGAATGGGAATAAGCCAGTAGTTTTTTTGTTTAAACACCTAAAGAGTGTCAGAAAAGATTAAGCAATTGTTTTGTGAATTCCTACAGAGGAAAGCACTCACTGAGGCAAGTGTCAGCCGGGCTGATGTTGTTTGCTGCTGTTACAAATGAACAGTGGCACCTATCTGTGCCCTGGACCTGCTGCAATCAAAAGCAAAGTGCTGCAGCAGCGATGGGGCATTTTCATGTATATCCCCACAGCTGGAAAGCGTAGAAGTGAGGTGAGATGAGGGCAGCTGTAAGCATTACCCATGTTTTGGCCATTTTTCAAGTGTGGCAGGAGAGGATTTGTAAGGCTGCAGTAATCAGATGGTCAGCAGTGAAAGAGATAATGGACCATGGAGCTGACAGTCACTGGACCAGGGAAGCTTCTACAACCAGGCTGAGATGTCCACACCAGCACCCTGCCCACCACACCTCATGTATGAGAGTCACTATTGCAGAACACAGATACTGCCACTCATGAACACCATCTGCAATAGAACTGGAAAAGGCACCAAGAAAGGCTGCAAGGACGGGCTAAGCGTGGATCAGCTTCACAGAAGCAGCAAGGCACAAATGGAGCAAGGACAAAAATGATAAGATGTAAACACAGCCTCTGGTCCCAAATGGGCTCAAATCAGCAGCTCCCCGACTGCATTTTAACCCAGTTCCTAGGATCAACTCTCAAAACAGCCAGCTGGAATGAGGCTTGAGCACCCAAACACCTTGGGATGATTGAGTTGAGGTGTTTCTGACACTGCTAAGGGCTCCATTGCATCACACGAAGCCACAGACCTGCAGTGCTGCCGGGGCAGAGCTGAGCATCTTTCAGAGCTTGTCGTGTTACATTTCTTTCAGAGAACAAAGCAGGGAATTTCAGATTTTAATTTGTCACTTTACATGTAAATTAAATGTTGTATATTGTCACAAGTGAATTCAGCCTGTATTTATAATAATGGAAATCTGCTGCTAGGATTTCTAAACAAAAATCCCCCTTGTGCTTCCCTGCATGAGTTGTTTCATTTAGGCTTTTTCACATTCTCTGAGATAGGCTGAAAGAGTTTGTGGGGAGAATGGAGGACGGAAAAATAAAAAACAGTGAGAAATGATTGTTAGAATTACCCAGCAGGAGAACTGGATGACATTTTGTCCATGTTTTTCATGGGTAGAACCGTGGTAGTGTGTAAAATTAAGCACATGCTTATGTGTTTTGTTGACACGAAGCCAAAATACTCTAACCTATACCTGCTTAGTTCCTCCCAGCCACTTTAGTCTAATAGAAAGTGGCTGAGGAAACTGGGATAGTTCAGTCTGGAGAAGAGGAGGCTCTGGGGAGACCTGATTGCTCTCTACAGTGACCTGAAAGGAGGTTATAGCAAGGTGGGAGTTGGCCCCAAACATCACTAATGCACAACTGGGTATAAGCACAGCCCCTCCCCAGCAAGGAGCCTGATTGTACTGAGTCCCCTGGAAACCAGGAGATGGGAAGTTAAGTATGTCAACATTTTCTTTCAAGAGCAAAGGAACTGGAAAAATAAAGCAACCACCAGGAAAGGTACTCAGAAGGACAATATCCCTCCCTTGCTTTTCCTGTGTCTCAGGGTTTTGTTGTTATTATGTGGGCTATAAGCCATTTGGAAAGCTCAGTGTATAAAGCTGCCGTGAATTACAATGCATGGAGATTGACTGGGTTGTAACCTGTAATGTATTACTTATTTTTTATTTTAATTGCAAGCAGCCTCTGAAACGTTATAGAGCATATAGTGCTAGACACAGCAGAAGTAATTAAAATGAGAGGGCCACATGCAGTTGGCAGTAAAACACCAAATGTAGGCAGCTTTGGAAAAATGTCATTGATCCAGCATCACAGAGGGCGGGAGGAAAGGAGGTGGGATTGGAATTGTCAACACCATCTCCCACTCTGAACACAGCAGTGAGTGCTATGAGTGCTCGCAGCAGAGGGATGCAGTGTGGGACCACAGGGACAGTGATGTCACCTCAAAGTGCTTTCAAAGAAAGAAGCTAAGCCTGGGTGAGCTGGTCCTCTCCCACCTCCGCACACAAGAATCTGGGTCATGGTTTGTCCCACAGGAAAAATGAAGTGGTTTTGTGCCATATTAAGGATAATAATGACTAAGAAAAATAACCACAGCTGTTAATTTGAGGTGGTTGTAAAGTGATGCAATGGCAAGTCGATGCAAAGCAAGGCTGAAGAGTGAGCAACGAGCTCTGCTTTGTTTGTTTTGCCCATCCAAAACCTCCTCCAACACGGAGCTGGTGGGCAGATGACCTGAGAGCACTGATTTGCACAGTCCAATTGTGTGTCATCCTAAATGGCACTGACCACTCAGTGATGGGCTACAGCAAAGGTTAATGTTCATTTCTACCTTTAAATAGTTTATGAAGATGTTTGATGACTTCCAACAAGGCAGCAATTGGAACTTGCTGCTTTTCCCACTGACTTGCATATCATTGATCTTTTCCCTTGCAATGATTATCCCCAGGCAACCCATAAATCTCACTTAGAAAAGCTGGGCACTGTAATGAACCACTCTGAGGGCACAGGGGGTGGATAAGGTCACCTCCTGGGGACTGGCAGTGTGTGTTCAGGCCTCTGTGGCTACAAGAGTCTGTGTCACACATGATCCCAGTCACTGATGTCTTCATATGAGTTGGTTTTTTGGTGCTCCCCATAACTGCGCCGCATCCCACTGTGATGCTACCAAAGCTATAATGCAGGATCCTCTTCTTCTACTTGGGCATGATCTGATAGAGTAAATCAGAAACAGTGTTTGTCCACGTGGTTATTTTTAATAGGCATGAAATGAAACAAATACCAGCAGTTCTTATACCCCAGAACGTGAGCACAAATATAAATCTCCCTAGGCAAAGCAGGATAAAATCCTGATGCACTTTACAAGCTGTAAACTCTGCTTTTATTAGCCATTTATGGGCCACTTTTCACAACACAGCTTTAATATTAAACAATAAAGCTTGTGATACACTTACAAAGAAAAGCAGGCTCTAATTTACTCCTGAATTGGAAGCGTGGCACCTCCTGATCACATGAAATCAGAAGAAATAAGGTTACTCAGTTTAGGCTGCACATTTTTCATGCTTGGTGCTCCACATTGCACATCACATACACTGAAGCGGAGGGGGGGGGGGGGGGGGGAAAGGGTTAGAAGCCATTGGAAAACACCATAATGAACTCTACAGAGTGCTGAGCAGCCCCGGTGCCCACATCAGTATGTACAGACTACAGAAAAAGTACGTCCTTGTGGTTCTTGGTGCTCCTCATTTATAGTCTGAGACATCAAGCATCTCGTGTGAGATAAGGCCTGACTGCACCAGGGGCTGCACGCAGAACACATGCAGTTTCTATGCAAAACAGGAGTGCTTTCTTACGTGAGCCTGCAGCCAGAACTGCAAAGGGAAGTGCTGCTGTACTGCTTCTCCCAGCTGCACGTGGAAAAGAGGCTCGGGGGTGAAGGGACCCATTGCAGTGCATATTCCTGAACATAAAGATTGTGCAATTAAAATCTGCGCGTTCCTAAATGTAGCCACAAATCAGTGAGTGGAGAAAGAGGGAACTTGCTGCTTAAAGACAAACTGCTCCTATTTAGTTAAGCCTAGGAGCTCGGAGCAGCAATTGTCAACGAGAGAATAAGGAATATTACCCTTGAAAACATATACAAATTTTAATTACAGTTGGCATTTGGAGGCTGGTGCTGAGGATTGTCATCAGATGGAAAATTGCCGTCATCCTTCTGCCCTTGGGGACGTGAACACTGAGTGGAAATGACTGTCACTGTAAACCGGTCTCCAGCCTGCTCTGATAGTGGCACTGCAGTTTGAAATGAAACCTTCAGCTGTTGTATTTTAGGGAAGGAATTCTGCTGGCTGAGCAGGGCAGCTATGAGCAGGCATGAGGAGAAGGAGAGCAGAGCTGTGCCACAGCCCGAGGGAGGGGACAGTGTGAGCTCAGTGATACGGCCAAGTCCACCTAACATCATCGGACACGTGAGGATCACACCCTGCATTTTGCAGAAGCTGTTGTAATAATTAAAACATCAGACCTACTTCATAGGGATGGTGCTTTTGGGGACCTGACTTCTACAGATAACATTGACTCCTCCTGCCCTGTGACAGTACATTTCAGCACAGAGCTTTGGGTTTGGACCCTATGGGGACCCTGAGTTGTCTCCCACTGCTCAGAGCTCTCCCTAAACACAGCCTGCAGGGAAAACTAAAGCCTGTTTTTGCCCATTTTGGACAACTAAATCAAAGTTTTGCTAACTTTACTTCAGAAACAGAGCTGGGAGCAGCTCCCTTACCCAGCAGTATAACAGCAGGTTCAGATCTCTTATACAAGCAGGGATGGAAGGGAAGGCAGCAGCCAGGCTGTGCAATATGGAAACAGCCCCCAGCTGCAAAGTGCTGCTGCAGAAGCAAGGATTTGCATTCTAGTCTCACCTTCCCCACTCCTTCCAGCTTCCTGCAAGCCTGGAGGAGGAATATGCTGGGGAAAAATGGATCCCACTGCAGCATTTTGCCAAGACAAAGCTGGAATTTCTATGAGCTGATCTACAAAGCTGTCCACAGGGATGGAGACTGGAAAATATCCAGTTTCGTCTGCAAAGAGGAGATGGGATTGGAAGAGAAATTTTTTATTTAAAGGTAGAAGAAAGTGAAACAAAGCAGCAGCATCTCCCTTTGTTGTAAAGCTAACCGAAAAGAAGCACAGGTCTTTGATACTGGTAATAGTGTAAAAGGAAGCGTTTGCTGCCAGCGAGCTCATCCTGAGCCATGGACAGTTGTCTTTCTGACTCTGTGTCCGGGCAGCATACCCAAGATCTAACACAAAGCAATTGTCAGCTCGTTGCAAGTTTGACTGAAAATCCCAGTGCTGATGGAGAAATCTGCTGGGCTTTGATGTAGAGATTCTGGCAGTGCCTACGCCTTCCCATCTCAGAGCGTGCACATTTGATGTATTGTTGAGTAAGGTGTTTGTTATCTTCTCAAAGAACATGCATGTAACGTGGTAAATCTATTTTGTGACTGCCTTTTAAGATGTATAGTACAAGGGATGTTTCTCAGGCAGAGGTTTATCTGATACAGGGAACAAGGCTGGAGACAAATGCAGAGACCTCCAAACGGCGGTATTTTGTGTCACTCTGAGGTCCTCCTCTGCTTTCTTCCAGGTATGCTATGCTAGAGAGCAGGTTCCCTTCATGTTAACTCTCCTGGTGTTCCATTTGCACCAACAAGCACAGCACAAGGCCAGTCATTTTTCTGCCAGCATGACACTGGGAGAGGTTCTGCTCAGTCTCTCTCAGGCTCCCTTCTGCTGTGTGAGAGGAGCACCACACTTGACGTGTTCTTCAGTAACTGCAGCCTCTCTAGAGCTGTTTAGGGACACTACAATGATTGCCTGATGGGCATTAAGGTATCCTGGTTGGGCAGCATGGCCATATCAGCACTGCGTGTGAGTGCCTTCCGCACTGCTCCTGCATTTCTGTACACACAAGGGAATACCAGTAGCTCTTGCAATAACCTTTTATGGCTCTGCGCCACATACCCAGGGAACAAAACAAACCTTTCGGTATTTCTCTGTGATATGAAGAGTGCCACAGTATCTGACTGGTCCCAGAGCATCAGCATACCTTCACTGCTGACAATCTCTTCTTGGTTGCTGCAACCTTAATCCTTCCACACTTGCGTTGCTGTCACTCCCTGGGTGACCCTTTATCTCTTCACTTATCCTTTCAAGTCTCCAACCTTTGACAATTTCATTTTCTTTCCTTCACAGGATTTGATTTACTAACATTCACCCCCCAGCACTCCCCATTAGCCGCAGTGCATGTGAAGTTTTGCTTGGGTTTTCTTGTCCTTCTTCCTACGAAGTTTTAGGAGCACCTTTCTCTGTTCCATAGCACTTCTGACATTTACATCACACACACATCTCTGCCCTGCTATAACATCTGAGAGCAAATCTCTCCCTTTTGAGAAGTTTCGTAAAGGCTGATAAAGAGTTTGTCCACACATCACATCCATTAGCACAAACAAAACTGGAAAAGTGTGACACCCCCTTCTTAAAAAGCAGCTCTCAGCCATTGCTCAGAAATGATCAAAATGTCCCTTCTGGGGAAATTAAGTTCTGTAGGTCCTCCTGTCTGTGATCTGAAGGATTCCTCCTCGCAATGGCCCTGGGCTGCCTTTCCCAGCACACCTGGAAGTGCCAGCCTAGCCTTACCAGGAGCTAAGCACCTCTTACAGAGGTGCAAAGAGAGCTGAGAGGGTTTAACATCTTGCTGGATCAGCCTCACGGTGTGTTTAAAACAATGGCAGAGGAAAGCATGTGTTCTTTTCAGCACAATCTGCGCCTTATAATCAAGTCTAAATGTTCACAACCCGCTCGGATCCTAACATGGAGAATGACTTAAATGGCAGAATGTTCTGCTCTTTCTACAGGTTCGCAAAAATGAAATTAAACACAGGCTTTCTATTACAAAACAATAGGCAAATTGAGGACCAATTATGCAAACCCATCAGAGAACCTGGTGAACTGTGGAGAATTTTGCATTTCTGAGGCGGAAAGACTTTTTAGATGAAGAAAAAAAAAAAAGAAAGAAAAAAAAAATCTCTCTACTACAAGAAATGGAGAACATCTGTGCCATCAAAGAAAGAATGCAGTGAATAATTGGACAATCATAGACAAGCAGCCATTTGAATATGAAGCTGTTTGTAATGTCGCAGCGGAAGGGAAATTACAGAACGCCGGCGCTACTTGGCTGTCAAACGCCCGTGCTTTTCCCTTTATGCCTATTACAGCATGTTGTGTGCTCACTTTACAAGAGTCTGCGGGGTCGACAGCGGGGTCTCTGGGGTTATCTGCTTCCATTATTTTGCACATCAGCCACATAATGAAAAAGGAGCAGTCAGAGAGGTCCTCAAGCATTTATTTCCTCCGGCATCCAAGCTTAAGCACACCTTTCACCTCCCCGTGACAAGGCAGCCCAACCTGCAGCCTTCCCCTGGAGGCTGACATGCAGTGCGGAGCAAATATTCTCTCTCAGCTGACAAACTGAAGTGACCCTTTGCCTTGAGCAATGATATTATCCTTGTCTCCAGATTCAGATCCCACACTGTCAGTCCCCAGGGACAGCCACCCTGCAGCCTGCGAGCTCCCAGCCCCTCTGCAGAAGCCACCTGTGGAAAACCCCCTGCTGCCCCATCTGCCTGCAGCAATCCGTGGGGCAGGCTGCATTGAAATACGGGCACAAGAGACCTGAGGAACACTGGAGGTTATGGTTCATCTTTGCTTCAGCCAGCATTATTTGTTCTCAGGAAGAAAGGCTGAGTTGCGTACGGATGGTACCCAACCCTCTGCACCAGCTCCATGCTGCTCCCTGCACGCACCAGCACTGCGCTGCCACTCATCATAGAATCACAGAATCACAGAATAGCCTGGGTTGAAGAGGACCACAATGATCATCTAATTTCAGCCCCCTCTGCTACGTGCAAGGTCGCCAACCACCAGACCAGGCTGCCCAGAGCCACATCCAGCCTGGCCTTGAATGCCTCCATGGTTGTGGCATCGTGAAACTACAGCACCAGGGTGGATCTTTTCCTGGACAAAAAGGGAAAATAAAAGTGATCAGCTTCATGGTGATTTCACAGCCAGTTGCACAGATATGCACATGTTACTTTGCACAGTCAGTCTAATAACCAGCTTTCAGAAGGACAGACAGAGTAATGAATGGGTTGTAAAACACGCTCATAAAAACATTATAGCATGTCTCAGAGCATTTGTTAGCTGTTTGTGATTTACTGGGGCCCCTGTTTTACATTTTCTTATAATTTGCACATTTCCTATTAAAAATAAGCATTCAATGTGCATGCAATTTATTTTAATTTCCCTCCCTCCTCACAAGATGATAAAACTTTTACAGCCACACAAGAATGGTGATATTGTAGTCACGAGGTTCATTATACAGTAATTAATACATGTTAAGTATCCTGTAAATATCATGCTATAACGACCTTAAGTAAATACATACTGTACGTTGGCAGGACCTATTAAGTCAGCACCACTTAAAATGAAATGTGACTAATTAATCTGTTTAAGAAGTCTAATGTCAACTTGGATATTCTTTAAAAATTACAGTACAATGTTGCAAGAGTGAGCGGTGAGTCAGTTTGCATTTAATTACGGAACTTTGACATCAATGGTTACTTTTCTGCTTTATTTAAGTGGATCGGACACACGGGCCAGCATTGAAGAAAGGAGAGCAAGGTTTCATTGTCACAAGATGCCGACAAGCCTGAATAACACACCCCATTATAATCACTGGGAATGGCTGCACATGGGTTATCCCTGAAGGAACTCGTGCATGAGATCTGGCCACCAGCCCCTAAAACGCTCCTTCTCAGCCCTACATTGCTTCATTACGAGATAGAGACTGTGCAACCCAGGAGTCAGCAAGAAGTTGAGGCCCTGCCTTTGTCCTGCACAGTGTTTTTTCACCTTAATGAAGGCCATTCCTCACAAGCCTGTTGGCCTTTCAACAAGTTAAGCTCCTCGCTACACAAGTCCTAAATACACAAAAGATAAAAAATTTCCCAAATGTTTCATTTTTTTTTTTTCCCCTTATGATTTGTGCTTGCTTTCCTGAGAAGTCAACACCTCAGGATGCAAATGTCCACTGAGCATCTACCAGATCAGTCCTACTCACCATAGTGTATGCAGCCACCTGTATGTGGCTATCTCCAGCTTCATAGACACTGCAGCCCAGCTGTCCCATGTCCCACCAAACACATTACTGCTCTCCAAGAACTAAACTTACTGAAACATAGCAAAGTTAACAGAGTTCCACCAAAAATGGAAGAACAGGTTGCCCGAGGAGGCTGTGGATGCCCCATCCCTTCAGGCATTCAAGGCCAGGCTGGATGTGGCTCTGGGCAGCCTGGGCTGCTGGTTGGTGACCTGCACATAGCAGGGGGTTGGAACCAGATGGTCACTGTGGTCCTTTTCAAACCAGGCCATTCTATAATTCCATGACAAGTTTACTTTTCATTAACAGGAATCATTAACTATTCCTTCTCACTGATATTCAGGCATATTGCCAGAACCACACACACAGGAGGTCTTGGACTATTTCCACTCTTCAATGGCCAAGGCTTTCTTTGGAACACAAATCTCTCCAAACGCAATCTGCAGGTTGTTCCTTAACAGTTTTAGTAGAGCAGTTCTGGGTGAGGACATCCTGCAGAGTGTTGGATAGAACCAAAGTCCTACCCAGGTGGTTGGGGAAGCATGGTTGAGGTAGAGCTCTGGGTGTTGGCAGCCAATTAAAAATGGCAGGGAGAAATGAGAGGGCTCAAGAATGGACAAAAACATGAGTGTGCACAGAAATCTTTGCTCTTGAAGCTGTGCTCTGGGTAAACTATATTGAAGTAGACTGGAGACAAGAAAATAAGATGCATTTTTCTCCCCTTCCTCCTGAGGCCAGAAGTCACTGTCTGGTCTCCACAAAAGCATAGGAGTGTGAAACTCTTGTCACTTATTTCCATCTGATCTAGCCCAAAGTGCTGCTGGGACTGCCAGGCTAACAACTGGTTGGACAACTTTCCGGGCAAACCCTTTCCTCAGGCAATTCCCCATCAGAAAAGTTCATTTCAGGTAGAGAGCAGAGCCTCCAGCATTCCAAGTGCCAGGAAGTGGCTGGGACAGCTCTAAAACATGTTGTCCTATGCATCAGAGGAGCTCCTGAAGTCTTGCATTTTATTTAGTGCTCATCACTGGCCTTGTATGTAGGGAGAAGAATGCCATTTGGTGGCACGGATTAATAGCACAACGAAGAGACAGAGCTAGTGGCTGGAGGCAGCTTTGCATCCTGTGATGGGGTCTCCCATAGCTTTCTTCAAAGGTAAATTGCTTAACAATCCTGTGCCTCAGTCTCCCTACTGCTAAATCGCTATAATGTTTGTCTACCTGCTAAGATGTTGCTGGGCTTATTTAATTAACATTCACAAGGCATCCAGAGATAAAGTCGTTTCATAAATGTATTGTGTAGCTTGTAATCTTTTGATGTTGTTGCAAAGGAGACATCACAGAGCACACGAATACCCTGGGAGAGCTCAGATCCTGCTTTTCACTTCCAAGAGCTCCTTTCTTGCAGTGACCCCTCCCTTTAGCAGCATACTAACCTTAGCCTCTTGGGAATGGAAGAGATGCACAGCATCCCCGCTACAAGCTTCCACGAGCTATGAAAACCTGCTGTTATGACCAGAGAGAAGTTACCAGCACTACTATTTGTATCATTGGCTGAGGTTTGTAACCTGGAATTAATTTTCAAATTGAGTCCAAACGCTGCCTGTTTCACATATTTCTGGGTAGCAGACAAGAGCCCTTTGAGCAACAGAAGCAAACAGAGCTACAATCAAGCAGCTCAAGGCACAACCCTCTAATAGTTCAGTAATCAGTAATAATCAACACTTCTCTTTATGTTCGGGGAGACCTCATAGAACCCAGCTACTCTACAGTGAATACGTTTTCATTTATAAGACTAAATGCAAGCATACGTTATCTACTTAATTAAAATCTAAATTCTCTAATCAACCATTTGTTGTTTCTCCTGGGTGCACGTTACATACATTACTGGTGTTTTCCTGAAATCCTGTGCTAATGGATTAAAATAACTTGATGAAATGTTTCATTTGCAGTATGTGGCTCTGAAAGAACACAAAATCTTCTGATGCTGCACTCATTGTTAACCCCTTTCCACCTTTCCACCATTAGTCCCAGAGCATGGGAGTCCCCTAAAGCTGCCTGTGATAGGGGAGGAAAAGACAGCAGGAATTAATTACCAGTTTGGTTGCAAAGGAGGACTCCCAGCACAAGATATCCTTTCTCTGACTCAGTGCTGGTTTTAAAGCCTTTCTGAACAGGACTACATGGCCACGCTGAGATGACAACCACCTCTGGTAAGGATTTGAATGTCACTGATTCACTGATGATGAAACATCCATTCCCTTACTCCAAAAATCTTCCACATTCCAATTTCTGAATATCTTCAAAGGGTCAAAATCTTTAGCACTTGGTGCTAAACCTGGCTCATTCTCTGGCTCTCAGAGATTAGCTTTGTTGTTCTTCTACCCCCTTTGCATAGTTGTTCAGCTATTTTGAGTGCCATGAAGAATTCCTCCAGGAGGAGAGCAAGCAGGGACAAAGCAAAGAGAGCAAAGAGGTGCAGGTGAGGCAGCACCAAACTGAGATCAATGGCTGCTGCTCTTGGTTGGAAGAAATCCCATAACAGCTTCACATCACTGCTGCAAACCACAGTACTTATGGAGGTGCCACCAGTGATTCTGCTTCGCTTCCAGCAGATGCAAAGGGAAGAGGCACCTCCTTCAAGCCATTCAGCATCCTCTGCGTTACAATTAAAAACAATTTCTATCCTCAGTGAGGTTTTGATTCAGGTAACTCATTACCCCCAAGAGCCATTTGTGAGACTAAATTGCAAATGCAAATTAATGCCAGCTCTGCTTTGACAATAACGGGTCTTTCTTCCTCATTTTTATTTTGCTAACTTCTATTTTTGGACGTTTTCATCCCTATAATAGAAGGCAGGAGTCCAGTGCAGATTTGCCAGGGGACAGAGACAGTTTTGTGCTCTTTTCTTATAAGATGCTCCTCCATTCTCCCATGTTATAATACTGGAACATCAGGCAATCCCAGTGCAATCAGAACCACACAGCCATCGGTCCCTCCCCAGCTGCAGCCCTATGCCAGAGTTCTCCATTAGCTGAGCCAGTGGAATTATTTGCTGTGGTTACAGGCAGGAATTCCCCCAGCCTCTTTGCACACTCCTTGCACAATGGGCAATTGTTCTGGGTATTGCTGTAACACGATCAGGAGCATTTATATCTCCCCTGCAAGGAAAGTCTCCAACAACAGGGAGGCTGTTCTGACCCCACCTGTATCGGTTGACGTGGTTTGCTCTCTAAATAGCCATCTTATTTTATCGTGTTGTTGTATTAAAATTGTTCTGCATGCACGTCTTTGTGATTCTTGGCTGTATATCCAGCCTGACGCAGCCTGAAATCATGCACAGCCAAAGGACGCCCGCTCTTCTTCGTGAAGAAAGAGCAGTAAATACAAGGACTGGAAAGCTTTGCTCCTGCTCCTCTCGTAGACAATACGTGACCACAATAACGGCGTGGAGTGACACGAGTTTTTGGAGCTGTTTTAAAAAGGGCAGAAGTGTGTGCACAGTGATGCTGCATTGATCAAACACCGCTCACCCACGTGCTCACATCAAAAAGAGACGTAGGGGTCCTCTGTGCTCCCCACCAAACACACAAAAGGGCCAAACAGGTAAAAACTGACCAAATCGTTATTGTTAAGAAGTGGAAGTGAGCCAGAAATCCTGACTCCAGGGGATGTCTGAAACACAGAGCCAGTTGCTGCTCCTGGTCCCTGCTGGTGTCATAACAAAAAGCCAAAGTTGTTATTTATTGTCCTTTATTCCTGTAGCATTTGAAGTCTTTAATGCAGTCTGCACACAGGAGTGTAATGAAGTGCTCTCACTTCCATTTCACATGTGAGGAAAAGAGAGCCATAGCCTCATATTCTCAAAAGGCACTTGAGCACCTAATGCCCTTGGAAATCAGCTGCAGGGGAGCTCTGAAATACCTACGGTAAAACACAATGCCTGAGAGATCTCACCCAGACTTCCCAGCATACAACACCTTGCTGAGAGCCCCAAGATGCGACAAATGCACGTCTCGGTGAGCAGGGGCACTGCAGTAACCCCAAGGACAGAGCAGCTCCCAAGGACCTTTTCCAGCTGCTGTGGTACCCTGGGGCTCAGCTGGCCTTGCCAGGGTACCTGCAAGCACATCCTGCAGGAGGAAAGCTACATCTTCTGCATCAGCTCTCAAGTCAGAACTGTGAAGACCGCTCACCTGGCTCTGCATCACTGCAGACCTGTCCTAATTAGCAGTGAATTAGTCCCAGCTTTCAGCAAGTGGAAGTATTTTCAGGACCATCCACATGAGAGTCCTCGCTCTGATCCCGACTCGTTCCATAACCTTCAGTAAATTAGTCTTAATCTTTTTGTGTCCCCATCTGGAAGAGTCAGCTAGTGGTGCTCACCTCACATTTGATGGATTAACTTATTACTAAATTCCACTGTGCTCAACAAGTATTGAGCATCTCTTACTAATCAGCAGAAACTTATTAATTCTCATTAAGAGTGCTTCCCATGTCCTTTCTGGTAAAGCTCACTGGGAGATACAACAGTTCTCCAGAACAGAGGCACAGTCCCTTAGAAAAACAGCAGGAAGAAAACCAAATCAGCCTATTTCCTTGCAAAAATAACTGTGTATCATTATGGGAATTTGCCCCACTTTAGATTTCCAGAGAAATTTTCCACTCCTTCAACTTCTTAACATTAGAGAATTTTCCCCACAGAGAAATTGCCTCTTTAACCCAAGTTTTCAGGGTAATGGGAAAAGAAATGGGTTTTTCATGGCAAAGAATGGAGCTGGCTCCTCTGCAGCTGCAGCCCACACCCCAGAGACTCTTTACTCCATTCCCTGAGCGCAGAGATGATGCCGGCCTCCCAGCAGGTTGCTGGATATGGCATTCTTCTCCTTCCCAGGTCAAAGTGCCAGAAACGCTGCACGAAGTAATGCTCCTTAGGGAATCCTTCACCGCAGCACAGCGTGGCTGTTTGGATTTAGCTCTGTGGGGAGCTCCCATCCCATCCCATCCCATCCCATCCCATCCCATCCCATCC
>JAPSGF010000022.1:5149199-5217968 GCA_035772895.1 Perdix hodgsoniae
GAAGGAACAACAAAGACCCCTAACGCCTTAACTAAAAACAACAATCCAGACCACACCATGCATCAGTCAGCAGGTGATGGAAGAGGACAGAGGGTCTCTCCCATGCCACTGGGGGCTAAGAGCAAGATGCACAGCTGGGCCATCCAGGAGGGGATCCCAGCATAGTGATGTCAGCATCGCTACCTCCAGGCTGTGCAGCATGCTGCTATTTTAAAAGCTGCCTAGAGGTGGCATCTCCCCAAAACGAAGCCATTTCTGCATCACCTTCCTGTGCCTGGGTGGGCTGTTTTCAGCTGCAGGCTCACTGCGGCAGCAGTATTTTGCTTGCAACCCAATACATAGAAATGTTAATAGGGTGTCTGAAGAGACTTTTTAGTTGCGAGCAGCATGTTGTGCTTCCTAGTTGAAAGCACACCAGTGCACCCATAAAAGTAATATAATCTCGGGAGCAGAAGGAGAGCTGTTGGAAGGATTGCTTAGAGCCAAGTAGTTTCCTGCTGTATTTCCTCAGGAAAAGCCCCCAGGATGGCTGTGCAAGAGCTACCGAGTTGGCTGCTGGGCTCCATCCAGCTCTCATCAAGGCTCTCCTGGGTCCCCTCTGCTTTCCTGGGTGCCTCTCAGATTCTGCTCAGCACCACTGCAGACCAGAGAGGCTGCACCCTGCCCAATTATTATTATGATGGCTACCATCTTAACCGTATGTCCATTCTCTTTAAAGCACAGCTTTGGGAATACAAGGTCTGCATTCGGTTCTGGTCCTGGGACCAGATCTTTCTGTATAACCTTCGGAAGGAAATTAGGTATATGCAAACTCCAGTTTCTGTTGTGCAAAATGGGGAGCATTCTGCTTTATCTGTCAGCTCAGTGAGCAGGGCCTGGGCAGGGCTGGGTGGATATGCACACACCAAATAAATGGCAGTGTGTTCCTTCACATGTCACTCCCATACAAGTGAAGGTTATTCTTTGGGGCATCTGTTGTTACAGTGCATCCAGCTACTGCTTCACCTAAACATCATATATGCTGGTCGGTAGACTCACCATTTGTGTGCTCTCTTTTACAGTCTCCATAAAAGCAAGCAAAAAACAAACAAACAAAAAAAAAACAGAAAGAATATCCTGCCTTGCTAATACACTCAAGCAAACCCATTAAGATATCTCTAACTGTGGTCTAAAACCAAGGGAACAGGCTGACAGTGCAGTGCTGCTCTTTTCTCTGATGTCCAGACTTCCTGTGCCATGCTTTCCCCTGTGAGACCTACTGCAAGAACAACAGTATTACTTATGGTCACCTAGCAATATAAGTAGGTCTTAGGGGAATCTGCAGCCTGCCTATCATGTGGAGCTCTAGCCCAGAGCATCTGTTTACCCACCCATGCAGATCAGCAGAGTGTAAGGGAAGCTTGCATGTGGGGGATGGAGGGCAGTCGAGTCCCAGAGGTTGAGTTCTTCAACCCTGGATGAATCAGTTTACTCCCTCTTAAAACAGCTACGTGCACAAAAGCTGGGTTCTGGCTGGGGAAAACTCAGAATTGTACTGGAGGATAAATAAGGAAGGATAAAAATGAGAGCATTTGTCCACAGCAAAAGTGCCAGACTCCATCAGACAAGATTTAGTTTCCCAAGAGTGTTAAAAAACACTCCTGCTTATGCCATCCATCGTCACTCTGCCATAACCAGACATTATTTCTGTGAGAAACCATGATGTGCTTCCAATGCCTTCTGAACTGGCAATGCCTGTTTCAGACAAGATGGATAGGATATAAGGAGAGAGAAAGCTGCAGGACACATCCCCAGTCAGACTGCAGCTCCAGAACTTGCACGTCTCCATCAAGCACAATGGAATTACTCCAGTTCACATCAGCTGAGAAACTGAATCAGATCTGCATTTCTCTACTTTCAGATGCTAACATTTGGATGGGATCTTACAATAGGAACACAAACAGCTCAGGTCACTAAAACCTTGAAACAAACATCCCCTGTCCCTTGGTGGAGAAAGTATTTGTGCTGTGCAGCCTTTAGGGTGGCTCAGGAGCACTGGTGGGGAACCAAAGTCTGTAAGTTTAGATGGAGTGAATAAATCTGCAGCTTGAAGAATTGGTAAGGAAGAAAGGCATATTTGTTTTGCGTATGAATAAAGTCCCTTCCAACCTTTGCTCCACTAGGCTGCAATTCTGTAAAGTATGGAGAATCGTTGCAATGGGAGCAGAGGGCATTCAGCAGGCCTCAATGCTGTACTTCTGCGTGAATTAACAGAAACTCAGTGTTCTGTGCAAACCTTATTTGACTGTAAGTTGAGCTTCTTAATTGAGAAGCCTGATTAAGAGAACCTTAGGAATCAGATGTCGAGCCTCCATTCAGAATGACGTTTTGCCCTGTTTCCATTGTAAATCTAGTCCAGGTGCCGTACTGTCTCTGCTCTGTGGGCTGCAGTGATAAGGGGCACACAGGGAGTGCGATGGCTGTACAAGATTCAGGTTTCAGCACTACCTATGTCTGAGGTGCATCCCAGCTTTTTAACCACGTGCAGCTCAAAATGTTCCTGACCCACCTCTTTGAGGAGCCACGCTCACCTGAACCAGTCCAATTCTACCCTCCCCACAGAGGGTTTCTCCCTCCCCCAGTTCCTGTGAGCTAGAAGAACACTCATGACCTCAGATTAAGGAATCTATTCAGTGTCCTCTCAAAAAGCTTTTTTTTCCACTATTCTGCCTAGCTACTAAGGGGTTGGTCACTCCTGTTTTATGGCGAGGGGGATGCGTCACCACTTCAATCAAGACCTGCAATCTAAACAACCTACATGGAGCTTCTAATTCTCTTCCTACTCATCCCAGCCCTCCGCGGGAAGAGCAGGCTGGTGTGAAACCAGGAGAGCAGGACAGAGAAGAGACAAGGAGTAACTGCCCTCCTCTCCCAGGGATGGTGGATGGGTCACAACAAGGGCTGAGCATGAGAGCTCTTGGTCCATTTATGGCTTTAGAGGGAAATAGATATCAAAGCATAAAGGCTTGTGTGCTTAGAAGGTTGTGAAACTCTTTACTTTTGTTGAAGTGCTCTCTGAGCAGCACTGCTGTGCATTATGCTCTGTAAAGAGTCAGATGCTTTTTTTGTTGTGCTTCACACTGGCTATTAAGAGATATATTCCAAGCTTGCAGCTCATTGTATGAAGTCGTTTCAGTATTCTTCAGAGGAAACCGATGCCTTTCCAACAAATAAACAGAAAAGAAAATAAAAAAAGAGAGTTCTCTTTTCTCCCTGGCATTGTTGCTGGCAATGGCAAGGACTTCCAGCTCTCCAACAAAGCTGCTCCAGGTGGGATCCTCAAGCACTACACACAGGATCAGATCACCGCCTTCAACAAAGCATAACTAGATTGCACCAGCTTGGGATATGGCCCAACATATCCAAGCCCATTTCAGCTCTCTGTCACATGTTTGCTCACAATTAACTCAGCTGAGCTGTGGCCTGCTTGCTTATTTTTCATCTCTCTGACCTTCTTTGGAAGAGATGATAACAGCTCACGTCCTTGAGAGCCAATAGTTTCCTTTGCATCAAAGCGAGAAGCAAGGTCAAGATCCAGCTGCTGCTAAATGATAAGTTTTAAAACAATATCTTTTGGTGCAGACTAAGCTGATCGGCTTTTGGTGGAGACTAAGCTGATCTGCTGTGGGCTCTTCTTTGGGGACAGGTCAGAGGAGCGGGATGAGAATGGATCCTCATACCTTCTACTGCTTTGGGAACACAAAACACAACAGCGCTTGATGAAAGAGATGGTGGGGTTGATCACAGAGAGGACACAAGCTGGTGGTTGTTGACAGGAACTGATATCACTGACATGACTTTAACGAGGCACCAGCCTGGAAGGACCTGCTAGAGAGCAGGAGCAGCACATTGCTCCCGATTATACCTGTTCCTCTGACACATCCCTACATCTGTAGCTCACATAGGGCTGAAGCAACCTTCCCTTTCTCCACCGGCATCTTCTGATATTTGCCCAAGTGCAGAGATCTGTTCCCTCCAACCTTGGAAACTAACCTGATGGTTTCAATGGGGGCATGTGTAGAGAATAAAGCCAAAGGGATTTTGGCACCCCTTGAGGAGTGGTGAGCAGCACAACTCTCATCAAGTCTCCACCTTTCTCAGTGGTCTGTGGCCTCAACTTGAAATGCTGCCTCCTGAGCTGCTGCTGAAAGCCAGCTGTCTACCATTTATATTGTTAATTCATTAAAATCAGTCCTTTATCCTCTCAGGAAATCACGGCAGTCCTGCTTACTGGCAGACAATAACATTCGAGGGCTTGCTGCTGCAATTGCTGACAATATCAATTATTTAGTTTTCTGCCAATTCCTATTAGACTTTTCAGGCTAGAGAATTTACACTGTGTTATTGAATTAAAAAACAGCTGAAAGCTTTAGGGAATCCAAACTAATTAGCCGGCATTTGTAAACCCCTTTGTTCATGGTAATTTGTTTACAAGAGTAGCTCAACCTTTTAATTATGGGCACACTCATAGGCCACATACTGTACCATTACAGGTGGGATTTTTTGTTTGGTGCAAGAAGGGCAAATATGGGGAAGCTAATTCTGCTTTAATGAGCTGTGATGACCCTGCTAGGCACTGGATGACCTAAAATACAAGCACATTTATAATTATAGCTAAGAAAAAACAGCACTCCAAATGCTTTAAGTGGGCCAGAAATCATCAGCATCCAATTGTGCCCACAGTACAACCCCACAGCCCCCACTCCCACTTGGTCTTCAGCCTTTTTTGTAGATCTCGGCTCAAGATATCTCTTTGCCCTTTTGCTTCTTCCCATTTATTTGTATTGTCCTTCTTCAGTGGACTTGGAAGACGAATAGTTTGGTTTCATTAGGAAGAGGAGATGCCCCCACTTGGATGACAATTCTGTTATACCAGCTTGCACTTCTGTCTGTAGCTTCAGGGAGCCTTCTCTATCTGTGCTGGAAGGCAACAGTGCAAATCATGACCCTCCCATCAAAATTTTACAGGTCCTCTCCCTGACATGACAACAAGGTTTTAATTTTGGAAGAAATGCTGAGGTTCTTACTGCAAGTGAGTTTTTAGTCCAACACATAGGAAGCAATAGGAAACTGTTTGGGTTCTCTTCTGAATGCTTTACCAAACTGAAGTATTGGGCAGAACTGTTCTATGGGATTGGGCTGTATCCCAGGAGTAGGTTTCCTGCCTGCAGCCTGCGACCATCTCTCTTTCTGCAGCAGCATATGGACATGTTAATAGAGTAGCCAAAGAACGTTTCCCAGCTGCATCTGCTTTCTTCAGATGGGCAAAGATCCCGAGCAGACCTAGTCAAAATCAAAAGTGAAAATCTTGACATTTGCCTTGACACTGAATAGAAATTCTGAGTATCTTTATTTCTGGGGAAAGAGATGACAACAGAAGGGAAGGAAAGCAAAGTGAGATATCTCTCAACAAGGGAATGGGAAGACTACAAATAAGTTCCCAGTTCATTTTGAATAGTTCCAAGAAATTTGTTCATGCAAAATCTTTAGGTTGCTTTTTTGTTGTTTTTTTCTTTCTTTTTTTTTTTTTTTAAGGGATTTTTAAAAGCCTAAAAATATGGGATATATCTGCATTTGGCATCCCTCAGCCTGATCTACTGTGCTGAACACAGACTGATACAGCCTTACCCCTTGGAACGAGCACAAAGCCATCTTCCCACTTAGTCCCAGTGATGGATGCTGAACTTCAGCAGCTCTGGTGATTGAAAGAGACACAGAGAGCATATTGCACAGGCAGCCTGTGGACAGCAAGGTCGAAGCAGAGGATGGATTAGATTGCTGTTTTTCCCCCTCTCTTATTCTGTTTTCCAACCTGAACGCTGCTTCTGGCTCGTGTTCTATCCAGTGTCTTTGAGGCACTTGGATGTCTGCACAGACAGCACCTTGCTAGGTCTCAGCATGTCCTCTGACAGCATTACATTCAGCTGTGCTTCAGGGCCAGCTGAACATCGTGTTTTAGTAGGGCAGCCGATTTCACCTCTGTAGGAATTCTGTTACGAGGCTCAAATAGCACCGATAAAAATGGAGAAGGGCACAAGTGTCCCTCAACCACCCAGGTCCTCCAGAATGCATTTAGTTAAAATATCATTAACTGTGCTGCATGTTTGACAAGAATGTATGACAGCACTAGCCATATGGAAAGCATAAATATTAAATACTGTATATTGCAGCCATTTGCAAGAAACTGCATTAATCCCTTGAAGGTTAATGAGAATTATTCATGTGCATCTGAGGGAAAGAAGTACTTCACTTTAGAAATGGAACAGCTTGACATGCCTGATATTTCACTTACCGATAAATACAAATGTGGAAAATGGATGGACATCTCAGCATTGTGCCCGAATGAGGGGCACCAAACAACTCGGAGGTTTGTTTTCTCAAATCAATATTTTACATCGTTAATATTTTCAGTTCCAGGAATCAGTGAAACAATAAATCCTGGCTGTTCGCAGATGGTTTGCCACTATGTAGATATGCCTGCAAGAGGGGAAACAGATGTCAAGGAGTCAAGACCAACCTGGTTTATTTAGTTAAGCCCTGAGAGTAAAAAGAGGGAATCGGTGTCAGAGTAGGGGCTGGTTTCAGATATGTGTAGAAGGAAAAAGAAAAGTGAGCCAGGATTACCCTCAATAGGCATGAGCTGCATCTGTCAACACGGAGACTCATTGTGTTCACAGCATCTTCCCAAAAAACATCAACAGATTTCCAAAAAGAGTTGATGCACACTAATAAATGTGATTGCTGGCAGTAATCACCATGAAAATTAGAAGAACCATTTTGGAAACAGCTTTGTTATGGCCTGGTTTTAAGTGAACCACCTGCATCAGTGGAGCTGATGAAAACCTGGAATGATAAAATTTCTGTGATGAAAATAATCTGTTGAGAGTGAAATCCTCCTGCTGCTTGGGAAGCTGGCTGAAATTAGTGGATAGTCTTAATAGAATTAAGGTTTTGGTTTTGTTTCAAGTAGTGTCCTTTGATTTAAAATACTTTTCTTTTTTTTTCCATGTTGTATTTTTTCAAAATACAGTCACCATACATACACTGCACACTTTGTCAGATTCCAACCACAACCAAGGTGGCTGCTCAGTGAGCACCAACCTGCAGAACATAAGGTTGGCTCAGCAAATGAAAAAATAAACTGTGAGCAGAAGCCACACCTTCCAGAGCCTTCAGTGGAGTTGCTGGAGCAGATTTATGGCTGATGTCAATGATGGGAGCTCACACATCTCATGGAGTAGAGCTGGACATGGGTGGAAGGTTCAGTTCTGCGTGTGTAGCATTGAACACATGCTCCAAGCTTGCTCTGTCCAGCTGGATGGCAAAAAAACAGGTCAGTGTTAAATACAAAGAACAGCCAAAGGCATTGCCCTCACAATAGTGCATAGGGAGGTGGTGCTGGCCCTGCTCTCACTGTGCTGGATGGACCCTGACAGCTTCAGTCTGCTGAAACTCTGCCTCTGCTGTCCCCACCATCCCCATGGCATGAGTCTGGACATGGCCGGTCTCCTTGAGGAAGCATACAAAATAGAAGCAGTTTTGGCTAAACCCTACTTGTGGGTCTGGTGACAAAGTCAAGGAAAGGGACCGAAGGTCAGAGTGAAGCGGGGACAGCCAGAAACAGGGTCAGGGGCACAGGAGTGAGGCTGAGCCAACAGAGCATGTGCGGTGCTGCATCTGAGCTCACGGAGAACTGGCAGAAGGGTCAGTGCATGTCATGCATTCTTTTAGTTGTTGCTCTCAGATGCCCTGATTCCCAGCCCCGGTGCTTCAGAAGCAGTCTGTGTGCACTGAGCCTGCAGTGCCAGGCAGCAGGCATCCCCCTGCAGTGCAGTGCAGTGCAGGCACCAGGGGGGTGGGTTCTGGGGGAAGCAGTGCCCTGCTGACAGCATCCTGCGCTATTTTCTGCACCAGAGCAGCTCTATGCTGCTATGCAGCGATGCGTGTGGGCCAGCAGCAATTGCACACACAGCCAGCAACTGGTCCTGGGGAAACCTCGCGGCACCAAGCACTGATCCACACACAGATTCAGTCTCGTGCTTATTATGAGCTGGACTTCTGAGGCATTAATGCATTCGATTCCTTGCGCTGTGCCCCAAGGTCAAGAAAACAGCTGAGTGAGAATGTTTTGTGTTAGGGGTCTACTCAGAAGCTGCTTCTAAGGGGCTGGCGAAAGGATGTTTGGATAAGTAGTTGATCAATTTGTACAGATTATTACGAGGTCAGTAGATGCACAGGTTGGTTAGGAATACCTAACAGTAACAACGACTGATACACATACAACCACTCGATATAACATATATTTATCACCTCCATAATAGCTACCGCTAAATAAAAATCTCACGAATCTGAATCTCCTCTCAAAGGATGTTAATCCCTGGGACTAGGGCTTACTGAGCTCCATGGAGCTGCCTAGAAAGGATCCAGCAGGAGCTATGCCCCACTGTGAAGCAGTTTCTCCTCCTCGAGCATCTCACTGCCCAGCAATCTGGCAGCCTGCGAACTCCAGCAGAAGAGTTTTGCTCTGTTTTCATTGTTAGACATAGCACACAATCACTGTTAAACCATTCAAAGGAAAACACAGCTGGTGATTCTGGACTATGTTATATTTTTATTCTGAGTCATTTACCACCTCTTTTAAATAATCCCAGAAGCCTCCACAGGGATTTACTTTTACGGCACTGGATCACACAGAAGTTTGTCTGTCTCCAGCCCTTTCCTCCCATTTTTCAATTTCCATTCTGGCCTGCATTCACCGCGGGAGGGAATGTGCTTCAAGTCACTCAGAGGAGCCCTGCAGGGCTCTGGGACCCATTCACAGCTGATAGAAACCAGAGCGGGTCCAGTGGCTTCAGGCAGCCACAGCACACACAGCCAGGCAGGAATGCTGCCCTCCAAGCTCCCCATAAATCACTGGCACCAACCAGTGCTGCGTGTTTGAAAGTACCATCTGAAATTTTTAAACACATTTAAATGTATTTTGAAGTCTTAAAGGTGGATGCCCTACATTGAGGTGTTCAAGGCCGGGTTGGACAGGACCCTGGACAACCTGATCAGGTGCCTGATGTAGTGGTTGGCAGCCCTCCCCACAGCAGGGGGACTGGAACTGAATGGTCTTTGAGGTCCCTTCCAACTCAAGCCTTTCTGTGATTCTGTATCTTACAACTGTTCACTTGTTCAAATCTGTGCTGCAGCCAACCACTGCAAAGGAAAATGGCGCACTGAACACTGAAGGCAAGGTATCTAAAATCAGGTGTGACACTGCACGTACAGCTCCTCTAACTCTGTAAATAGCTCTGCTGTGCTGAGGTCCTTGGCTGCCATCTTTTGCTGGGCTACACCCAGCAGGCTTGCAACATCGACCTGAAGTACATCAGTATGCTGGTGCTATTGTGCTGTAGTGGTTTTTCACATCAGACATACCAGATCCACTGCATCCTGCTATACCCTTTGCCTGAGATTCAGCTAGGATGGAATTGTTTTCTTCAGGGTGTCTGGGACAATGCTATGTTTTGGTTCTAGGAGAAAAACAATGTTGATAATGCTGATAGTTGTCACCAAACAGTGTTGCACAGAGCGTAGGCCATTCTCAGAGAAGGGCCCAAGAAGCTAGGAGGGGACTGAGTTGGGACAGCTGGCTTAAACTGGCCAAAAGGGTGTTCCACAACATATAGCATGATGTGGAAGGAGTTTTGAAGGGAGCAGGAGTGCATCTGGATCTCTTCTGCTGCTTGGGGCCAACTGGGCATTGGTTGCAGGGTGATGGGCAATTATGCATCACTTGTTATATACATTCATATATATGCATATATCTATATGTAGTCATAAATCTTATCCTTTTCCTTTTCTCTTAGTAAATAATTTTATCTCAACCCATAAGTTCTACTTTTTTTTCTCTCAGATTCCCTCCCCCCATCAGGAAGGGGGTGGTGGGCAAATGGCTCTGTGCTGCTGAGCCACCAGACAGGTTAAACCACAACATCCTGGTGCCCCATGAATCCAGAAAATATTTGCTTTGCCTAAAATTCCTCTGGAAACCCACAGACAGGGGAAAAGCTGGCAAGAAATGAAAGCAAAGCCAATCCATTCTCCCTTTTCTGCTCTACTGCACAACAATGCTTGTCAGGTTGCTCACCTAGCGTGAGCCACGCAATCACAGTAAACCTGGGGAGAAGGTGAACTTTCCACAGCTGTTCAATATCTGTGCTGAGAACAACCGACCCAGAAAGTGAGATTTCTCACCTCAGCTGTGCTGTGTCCCCTTTGGAGGAACAGGAGGAAGCAGGGAGTCATTGCACCATTCAGTCTCTCCCAGGCTCTGCTAAAAGGTGGATGCTCCCTTTATAGGCTTAGGATTTTCTTGACTACAAGTTGTTTGCTCTCAAAATTAACCTCCAGAGATACTGAACAGTTGTGAGTTGTTAAGTAGGTTCACCCTGTAAGCCACAAGAGAAACATCCCTTTTAGTTACTATGCGAGTTGGACTCTCGCTGGGAAGCTAGCAGTTATCTCTCCTCTGTTTTTTCTGTATACCCCAAATGCCATCCTCTAATTTTCCAGATGATTAAAGCTTGCATTTCACTTTGGGGAAAGCACAACTCCAAGAACCTGTGCAGTTAAAATTCAGGAAGGCGCAGCTCTTCTCTTCTCCGGGAGACATTTTGAGCGCTGCTCACAATTACAGCAATTGGTCCCTTTACATAAGTAAAGCAATTCTTTATGGCAAATTAGCTTCTTCTTAATGAAGACCTGTTATTTTCAGTAACTCAGCGTTTTTGGTGGGGAGATTTAATAAACTTTATTCTTCTTCCCCTCATTGTGATAAGCAAATTTAATTTTACTTGTATTATTAATAATACTAGGCATCTCTTGAACAGCCTTCTATGGCTGTACCTGTGCATCGCCAACCATCCCCAGGCTGGCAGCCAGAATGAGGCCAAGCCAACAAAGAGAACATGCTCCTCCTCGTGCAAACTGGGGAGGAAGGAGCTTCTTGTGCTATTGCTATAGGAAAGTGTCACAGAGTTTACCCTAAAATAGGTTATCTTCGGGAGAAAATGAGATCACAGAATCATAGAACATAGAGTGGCCTGGGTTGCAAAGGACCACAGTGCTCATCTAGTTCCAACCCCCTGCTATGTGCAGGTCACCAACCAGCAGCCCAGGCTGCCCAGAGCCACATCCAGCCTGGCCTTGAATGCCTGCAGGGTTGGGGCATCCACAGCCTCTTTGGGCAGCCTGTGCCAGTGCCTCACCGCCCTCTGTGACAAGAACTTCATCCTAATATCTAACCTAAACCTCCCCTGTCTCAGTTTAAAGCCATTCCCCCTTATCCTATCACCATCCACCCTCACAAACAGCCGTTCCCCCTCCTGTTTATCCACTCCCTTCAAGTACTGGAAGGCCACAGTGAGGTCTCCCCAGAGCCTTCTCTTCTCCAAGCTAAACAAGCCCAGTTTCCTCAACCTTTCCTCATAGGAGAGGTGCTCTAGCCCTCTGATCATCTTAGTGCCCTCCTCTGGACCCACTCCAAGAGCTCCACATCCTTCCTGTACTGGGGATGCCTTCAGCCCTGGCCCTGTTGCTTGGCAATTCTAAAATTCAGGGGAAATTCTATACCCACTTATACTGCATGTTAGGATAATTGAAGTCCTCCTTTTACAGAATGATAACATTTACGGAATCTGAGAAAATCTTTTCCTCCTTCCCTTGCCAACCTATCTGCACCCTGGAGTTTCAGAAGTAAGCAAAAGCTTTTCAGTCACTTTGTGCATAAGAACAAGAAAGGCTGGGAATGTATCAGCACTTGCCTTTGCAGAGAGATGTTCTGACACAGCACCCTTCATTTCTCCTGGACATGCTCTCTCCTCTAAGTGGTACTGACACACACATGGTGTTCTCCTTACCCGCGGTTCCTAGTCATGCCTTACTGGCTCATTTGGTCCAAACACGATAAATCAATTTCCATCCAATTAGGTTACGCCTGAAGAATTAATTTGCTACACTTTAGACTGTAGTATTTTGTATGTTCCTAAATGCAATTAGAAAACTTTAATTTAATCTTACATGCCCAATATGATCGGCTGGTACATAAGACAATCCAGTTGCGGCTTGTACAGCATACGATTGTAGCTGTAATTGATTAAAATTGCTTTTGCAAGTGTGTCTTGATGTCATGCCTAACTCAATTTGCTTTGGGTCTTACTCCTTGCAAGCATATCACATCAGAAACTTTCAGTGTATGAGCAATGCATGAAAGCCTGAAGGATTTAGGAGCACAGGTAGGCACAGGCTTGTTGGCCCAAAGCATTCATCTGCCATAGGTACCCAGACACTGTTATGATTGGAACTAGCTTAAGATCTAGCAGTCTCTTACAAGAGAGTGGTGAGGTGCTGGAACAGCTGCCCATAGAGGCTGTGGATGCCCCATCCCTGGAGGTGTTCAAGGCCAGGTTGAATGGAGCCCTGGGCAGCCTGGTCTAGTACCAGATCCAAAGGTTGATGGCACTGCCTGTGCCAGGGGGGTTGGAATTGATGATCCTTGGGGTCCCTTCCAACCCAAGCTATTCTATGATTCCATTCTATGATTCTATGATTTCACTGCTTGAAAATATTTTGCAAAAAAAGCCCCATTGCTTCAAAACATTTCAACAACAAAACATCTGCTTAGCTCAGTGCAAAGAAAAAGACTCGTTCAGAAAAACACAGTTTCTTATTTTCAGAAGTGGGCTACGGTGTGAAGCTTGACTGTAACTGGACATGACAGAATCCTAAAGCCTTCAGTTTTATTCACTCACTCCTGGAAAGTGTTTATATTTGAAATCATGGTGAGATAACATGAGTTAAAGGCACAAGCTCTCACCTTTCAATATATAATGGATTGTTCCCTGGATAATACCAGGGCTTGTCAGAAATATATAACATGGACACTGATTTTCCACAGCATGCAGTTCTCACTGTGTCAGTGGGAAAGAGAATTTCAGGTAGGTGGGAAAAAAGCAGAAGAGACAACATGGGACTATTTTGTGCCATGCAAGTGATGGCGTCTGTAAGATTGGTCATGATTTTTTTTCTTGATTTTGTTAAGAACAGAAGCTGGAAGGCAATTTCCTTTGCATATGTACAATATACCTTAAAAGACAGGAGGCTTATAAAGTATTAGACAGCGCAATGAGATGTTAAATGATATAATGAATGCTTGTGCTTTGGAAGACAGGTTGGTACAATTTGGGACAGAGGATAAAAACAGTACCCAAACCTCAGAATGGCCCAGAATCAGGGTCCTTGTTAACTTAGCTGCTGACCCAGTAAACATACACACAGTGTTTCTATCAGCTGCTACACTGCATTCTGAAAAAGGAAAAAGGAGATGTTAAAATGGCAATGATTTTCTGTCTAAGCTTCATATGTTTTCTACAAACAAAAGTAGCTAGCAAGCATTGTTTAGCCTCCTTCATTCCCTATTAGACTGTCTCAGATGGGCACACTGGCAGGGGAATAGCCAAGAAACGAAGGCTCTTACAAAGACATCAGTGTTAACGTTAAATTAGCAACACTTGCATCCAGACCTTGGTAAGGACCATGCATCATCTTCTCCATCTCTGAAGCTGCTCTGGTGCAGTTCACCCATCTGTAGCATGGGAACTGCAGCATGTTTCCCAGCCCGGCCCTTTGCAGTGGGGACAGGGCTTCTCTCCTGCTGAAAGCTGCCCATAGCAGCCGTGGGCCATTCATACTTTGTAGCTTCATGGACTACTTTTTGGCCCAGTGCACTCACCAGTCTCTCTAACTCAGCTGTGCCAAACAGAAGTGTGTATATTTGTTAGAATAAACTCTTGCTATCATTACGATGAAGCCTTTCATGTCATTAAATTCTATTCAGACATTTTCCCCATCCCTGAGCTCTCCCAGTCCTCCTGTGTGATATCTCCTGCCTTCAGGATACTGCTCTGCTCAATACTTCTGCTGCCGTTGGATCGCTGCTGCCCACTCCACCCTTGCGTCACCATTTGGTTCACAGCTACTTTTTGGATAAGTCAATAGATAAAACACAAACCCCAGCATCAACCCTTGATAGGATTTAATTTGTAATCTCCCTTTTTTGTTCACTTGCTCAGTGTACTGACGTGGGTACGTAAGATCTTGCATTGTTTTATCACATCCTCTGCTGGAATTCAGGCAGAATAGGTCAACTGAGAAACAGCTGCCTAACCAAAATCTGCTACTGAAGGCCAGAACATCTACCATTGGGAGAGCAATGTTTCTTTCTAACCTGATACTTAACCTCATTTCCTTCAAAACAAGCTCGAAATCCAGAATTATCTGCTTCCATTTCAATTTCATGCTGGTAGGATGGTGCAACCTTCCTACTGCCCCACTCACATGTAACACAAAAGCCTGGACAGCTTTGGGTGCATCCGCTCACACCACAACCAGATGTCCAAAGTGGAGAATAAGGGTCAAAAAAGAACAGTTGAGGCCTGTTGTCCCTTGTGCAGAATAAACAAAGAATGGATATGCTGGGAGAAAAAATAAAGGGGGAAAAAAGGCTGAGTGTGACAGCAATATTTAAAGGTTCCATCCAGAAAAGTGTGTAAGCATAATGGTGAGCCCTGCATGTAATTGTGCTGGAGCATCTTGTTGGACTCTCCAGAGGTGGATGAGCTCAGTGATGCTTGAGGCCAGCTTCCTGGTGCTAAGAATGGAGTGTGCTACCAACATGCTCTGCAGGACTGGGACAACCTCCCTTCAGCTCCTTTTTAATATAGTGGGTGTTAATATATCAGGTGTTTCAAATTGTACTTCTAAAATATTCATTTTCCTGAATATTATATTTCTAGTCATATTATTTAAATGTATCAGGAAAGCTTCAACTAAATCTTTTAATCCCATTTGATCTACAAACAGAGTGGCGACATGACAGGTTGGATTAATGCATTTGGCATTTGTGAAATTATAAACCTCACACAGCAAATAGACAGCAACTGCTGCTGCTCTTTCCCTTCTGCCTTTGTAACACCAGGCTAAACTAAAATAAACCCTTCCCTACATCTACATTTGATTGAAAGATAGACATGCAGGAAAGGGTGAAGTATCCTAAGTGATGGGCTCAGTGGGATATTGAATTTATGTCTACGCTTTGATGCTTCTGGGTTTCGTTTTCTGCTCCTGAGTAGAATTAATTCTGTTCCCCACAGGAGCCGATTTGGTATTCTACATAAAGCCCCATATTTTATTGTTTTATATCCAGCTTTCAGGGAAAGGCGAGAGGTCAAGGGGAGACAGAAGGAATGAAAGGTGGAAAGGAAACCTTTTACAGCCCAAATGCCGTTAAGACCTTTTTAAATATACTAAGATCCATTTTGTCTGTCTTCATTAAAAAAAAAAAAAAAAGACAAGAGCTCTTTTAAAGGGGCCCTGAATCCTCATTTCCAATTCCATGTCTTTCCTGACAACCCTTTACCTCGTGTTCTTGACAGCTGCACCACTGACAGCATCACTTCTCCTCCTGTGCTCCGCAGCCAGAGCCAGCACTGAGCCAACCTGCTCCCTGTGGGACCAATCCTGCTTCTCCAAACCCAGTGGGCAGAATTCCCATGGCTGTGACCCCCAGCTCCTGTTCTGGCTGCAGTGATGGGGGTGAGGAGCTTTGGAGAGCCCGGAGCGAAGACGATGCTGCCAGGTCTGGATGCTGCCTTCATTGGCATTCTGAGAGCTGCCTCCATGGCACAGGGAGCATTCAAACAGCATAAAGTAAACGTATATGTGGGACAAAGCAATGATAGGGAACAAAAGAAAGGAAAGGGTAAAGCTGTAACCCAGAGGGCTTTGCCTGAAAGTTTCCCGTGCCCAGCTCAACACATGATGCCACTCCAGAGTTGGCAGTGGTCTGAATGTTAAGCTGATGGTCAGCTATGTCACGTAAATATGCACGTTTCCAGACACACAACTACTCCTGACCTGGCAACTACACCAAGCCAGAGTTACTCTCAGTCTAGTGATGTGTCTGCGTGGTGTGGAGCCGTGTTTCACATTTTCTTATCAACAACATTCCGACTGCACAACCTGACAAATAAAGGTTGGAAAAGACCTCAAAGATCACCTAGTTCAGCTGTCAAGACAGAAGTGCTGAACTCCAGAACAGCACCTTTACACAGCTTCACATCCACCGATCTGCAGCCCTGGGCAAGGGGACAAGAAGGGCCCAGCACTGACCCTTCCTTCCCTAGCTGCACCTACAGCAGTCCTGGATGCTTATATGGAGCCCACACTGCATTAATATCAGGGTCCTGGATGGCTCTACTGCAGCCCAGCTTGCAGCCTGCAATGTGCAAATGGCTCTCTACCCTTCTGGCATTAATAGTGTCAAATGGCATTAATTAGAACAAAATGCTTATGAAACAGGCTAGATTCATCAACAATAAGTGAGGAGTTTTTCTTTTTCTTTTTCTCTTTTTTTTTTTTTTTTCTTTTTGGAGAATTTTAATGAATAAACAGCAATTCCTATTCATTATTTATCTACTTCTGAATTTTAATGAATAGTTCCCAGCGCTCATTAACAAATCTCTGTATTTATGGAAAACTGGCACTTCATAAATATCAAATCGTGCTATTTTATGTGCTGGTTTTATATAAATATAGAAATTCTGTAATTATCACTCGAACTGATCATTAAAATTCAAAAGCAGATAAATAAGCGGAAGCTTTCTGCCTTAGCACTCAGATAAAACATCTTTTTTTCTGTTCCCTCAGTGGTTCATGCCATGCCCTGTGCTCAGGCAGGCTCTGCAGGTAGCTCCTATCTGCAGGGCTGGCTGGGGCTCGTGCTCATTGCCAGCAGCATGGGGCTCTTTTGTTCATCTGTGTTGGCATTTTCTCAGCCCCGTCTCCCCATTGCCAGCATCCTGGCTGGCGTTCTCATTCTACACCGATCCGCCCTTTTTTCCCCTGACGTGGTTATTGACTTTTGTATGACTACAGCACGAACCATTAGCCATTTTATGCAAATCCCCGTGTTGAATGAAATCCGTGTCAAGTCCACAAAATCAAATTCCAGCTTGCCATGCAGTGTAACTGCATAAAGCTGCCTTTGTTACACACAGCTGGGAGGAAAACCGATCTGATCCCATCCAAACCAAAGTAAATCAGCACAATCCATGCTTCATAAGGTCCTTCTCCTCTTTGAAGCACAGAGCAAGCCATGGTCTGAGCTCACTCATGTGAGTCAAAAGCTGAAGCATCACTCGTGCTGTCCAGGAAAGAAAATTTCTATCCTTTTTTTTTTATTATTTTTTTAGGTTAGCACTTATTCCAGCATCAATTATCCATGTGAAGACAATTATACTATCACTGAAGAAACACTTCAGCAACACCTGCTCTTAAGCTGGCTTCAGAACAAGCTGCATGCAGCCAAGTCCACAGGAAATGATGAGCACTTCTAGATACATGGTGGTATTCCTGCTCCATAGGAAAATGAGCTCAGGTGAAGAAGAAAGAAAGATGCATCAGTGTAGTGGAAATGCTAAGTCATGGCCTGAAAAGTGATGGAGCCTGGTGGGAAGGCAGGGCCAACCCAGGGGAGTGCTCAGGTGCATGCAATGCAACTGAGTGGCTGGAAGGGATGGAGCCAGGATTCACCCCTTCCCAGACCTCATTAAAGGGTTGGCAGTGGAGGTGAGGGTATCTTTTGCTGGAGATCTCTGCCTACTTGAGGCCTTCTAAAGGTAAGCAACTTTTTTTTCCTTCCCTTCCTTTATCTGCTGCTGCATTTGGGCTTGCTCTCATTTGCTGCAGTCAAAGACTTTGCTGTCTTGCTATCATTGCAGTACTTTCTGTCCCATTATAGTGTTACACTCGTGGTAACAGAGGGGCTCAGGGAGGCAGTGCCATGGAGGAAGAGCACACAAGTGATATTCAGAAGACAGGCAGAACTGTGACTCTTATAAAGCAAAACATATAGAACCTAGGAAACCCCAGGAGATAATGCAGACTGATATATTATCAGGGCAAGGCAGCAGTCTTGTTGTGGTAAAGGTTATTCCCCTAAATACTAGTCTAATGAAAGCAATTGCATTTAAGGTCAGGGAGATCTGTCTGCTTCTTGATTGCATCAAGCCATAAAACCAAAGGTTCCCCAGGATCCACCTCTATCTCTTGAGAAGTGTGTGTGCATTTTTTTCTTAGCCAAACTTTTTCAAGTTATAGAATAATTGCACAATATCCCTACCGCAATGGCTGGAGATAGTTGTGATGGTTGTTTTAAATAAATAAGTTCAACAAGATGTAATAACTAGATGCAGTAGCCATGTCTCCTACCAATTGTCTTCATTCCTTTTTTTCTTTTGCTCAAGAATTCTACCCCTTCCTGAGGTTTTGCCTGTAACAAAATAGACTCTGGATCTCAAAGTCTATGACATGTTCAGAGCGTGTTCAAGCTCCCTTCCAGTTTCCTGACCAGACTGAATAACTTCATGATGGTTTAGTCCAAAACTTCCTTCGGTCCCAAGGTCAGACCAATGCTGTTACACCCAGTTACACCACCTGTGATAAGAAGGCATGCTTTTTAAAATCCATTTTAACTGTAGAATGGTAGAAATTAAAGAAAGCGTAGAGTCTGGAGATGTGGTTTAGGACCAGCTTTATTTTTTTTTTACTTTTTTTTTTTGTAGAAAGGTGAGTGGTACAACGACTCTTCATGTTGTGCTTTCCTTTGCTTTAAGCTTTGCCTGCTCTGACACTGCAAGCATCCAGCAGCAGGAAGAGTGTGTTTAGTCTGTGCCTCTATGGCACCTCATATGATGAGGCTCCGCTTCATCACTGCAGGCCCACAAATAAAGATAAGACAAAGAGCCTGATTGATTAGCTATGGCACTTCCCTCCAGCCATTAGAAGCAGGTTGTAAAACTGTCTGGTTTGTCCCTGGGAGAAATCACTGGGGTCCCTGTGCAAATGCAGACCTCATCTCCCAAGATGACAGCTATCCCATCAAGGAATGCTGCAACCAGCTGCTTCCAAATGGGACAAAAAGAAAAAAAGAGGGGGGGGAAAAAACTCTCTCACTTATTTTTCTCTTTATCTCTTTACTAGTTTTGAACTCCAGCTCCGCTTTTTCACTCTGACTCTTTTTCCATTGTGCTGAGCTTCTCCACAGTGCTGGCAGCTGCTATTCAGAGAGTCTGCAAGGCAGCTGAAGGCTGAAGGTTTCATTAGAGCAAAGCCCTCCTAATGTTGTGCATTGTGCATGGTTCAGCAGTGCAGTCATTAATCCTCTCCCACTGCTCCCTGCCACCCCTGGGGGAGGTTCTACTCCAGGAGGCATATTCCCTCGGCCTGTCATGTTGAGAGCCAGAAGCTCTTGAATTATTTTTGAATTTATTGTCACAGTTGCAGCAGAAACATTTGACTTTTCTGTCTAAATCAATACTGGGTTCCTTCCTTTTTTTTTTTTTTTTCTTTTTTTTTTTTTTTTTTTTTAAGGACATATGCCTGCACAACTGTTTCACTGCCAGGCTCTTCAAAAGCACAAGCAGAGTAAGAGATGTTGGATCCTTCTGGTGGCAATTCAGTACATCTTTCAATGGCCCAGCCACAACCAGGTCACTCTTGTGCTATTCAGCCCCAGTTCCCCTCTATCCCAGGTTTGATGTTGACCTACTTTCCCATGCTATAATTCACTAATATTCCCCTCAGCATCCAGATAATAAAGTGAGAGGGGGGGAAAAAAAATCCAAATCCGACTTGCACCAAGCAATTATTTTCACATCCATCTGTATTCGCTGTGTTAGTGCCAGGGTTTTGTTAATGCACAAAAGAGGATAATGAGATCACTTTTTAATTCTCCATCTTCTTCCATCTGAAGCTCTGGAAAGCACTGGGGAAGAGCTGCCACGTTTCACCCGGTCAGTGCTTCAAACCAGCATACCTGATAGCAGACAGACACACGCTTACAGGAAGGTGCAAGGAATAAGTGGGTAAATAAAGAAAGGAATGAAAACCCCAATGTAGAGCATTTGACGTTGTTTCAGTAACGCCTCAGGTAACCTGACTCCTTTTAGAAATCCCAGTTTTCAGCAGTGATGTCTTTGGGTAACCCTCAGCCAAAACCAGCAAGAGGTGGGAAGGTGAAGCTCTTGGCTGCAGGGCCATGCAGGAGTGGTCCTCCAGCTGCAGAGCCAACACTGCAGCAAGAACAGCCCGGCTGCGTGCAGTGCAGGGATGGGGACTGATGGCTGTGGGGCCAATAGAGGTGACAGTGATCAGCCAGTCCGTGTTCAGGCACACCAGATGGCCCAGAGCTCTTGGCATCCTGGTAGCCTTCTACTATATGTTCTATTACACATTAGAGGAAATAATGAAGACCTCAATGCTTAACGGTGATTTCTGAGGTGTGCTACAAAAGGAGAATGCAGCATGCTAGTAGGTTGGGGCTTTTTCTCCCTTTTAGGGGTCTTACCTTCAGCAGCTAACTGGCTTATGCTCTCTCTAGTGACGCGTGGAGGCAAGTCCTCACCATCTCCTGTACAGAGATTCCTCTGCACATCCCCTTCCAGGAGATGTAGGGATCATATGTGCTCATGTGGGTGTGATTTGCCACATGTGTGTACCTGGAATAGCCACTTCAAGCAGTGTTTCACAGCTTCTGAAAGAGAAGCAGTGGAGTTCTGAGTCATGGCAAGACCCAGACCCAGGGGGAATGTGGGTATCAGTTTTAAACTATGCATGTTTTTGCAACACTGACTAGTTAGGACTTCAGCAGGACAAGTGAACAGGCAGGGGACAATGGCTATGATTATATCAGAAGACTGAAGGATGCACACAACCTCCCTGCTGTCAAGCCACAAATCAGGAATTCCCAAGAGATGTCAGAGTAAGGTCTGTGCAGTACGAGCAGCCTTTGACACGGAAGCAGAAGTTTTCCAAGCTGTACTTTGAATTGTGGTGGAGTTTGGCTAATAAAACTGCTTTTCATCCAGAGAGTCCCTAGATAAGCCTAAAACATCTGGTTATACCTAGATTAACTTCCTGAGTCAGACCAGATGTTGGTTCATGTTCTCCATTTACCACTGAAGAAAGCTCAGTGTAACTACAACTGAAGCAGCTCTGTTGCCTTAAGTAGAAAGGGGATGTCTGCTTACATCAGGATTAAACTTGGTGCTCATACGTCTACTGTTCTCAAAGCCTTGTTCTGATAGAACAATCTCTGTATTTGCAAAGCCTTAAGAAATTCCCCATAGTGCAAATTGCAGCAGTAGGCAGAGGGATTCTGCTTCAGGAGGTTCCCTAAGTAACAAGAATCAACAATAGTATCTCTTGTCAACAAGAAATGATGCAAAACAACATTTTTTGACCAAAATAAAGAACTACTGTTTTTAAAAGCAGAAGGAGTTTTTAAATTATCAGGTTAGTATAGAAGCAACAGTCTTGGTTTTTCATCAAAGTTAAAGTTGGACAAATCATTCACTGATTAACTGACTGCGAAGCTTCCTGACACTTTTTACATACAAATATTAAGTATGGGTTAATCATTTGCCATTGTTTCTGCTTGTAATTGTAGTCTGTAAAAAGGCACATGGTAGTTTCTATCTGAAGTTTTTATCTGAAGGGACCACTACTGGGAGAATTTTGTTCTGGCCTCACTAATGCCTCTGAGAGCTCCAACGTGACTGGGCCCACTGCTGGGTAATGCCATATTACACGTCTTGCAAGTTTTTGGGAAGGACCTGAGTGCGTGAGCAGGTGGAGAGCAGCAGCAAGGACAGAAAAATCAAGGAAGATTTACTAGAGCACAGGAGTGGGATGTGCACGTAGATATCCTTTAAATGGAATAAGCAGCCTCCTCCAGACACATCTGACGGCAAGAAAACAAGCTCCATGGCCCAAATTCTCAGCTATATTTGGCAGACTTTCAATGACATCTACATAGAACCACAGAATCGCCAAGGTTGGAAAAGACCTCCAAGATCATCCAGTTCAACCATCCACCTCCCACCAATTTCACATTAAACCACGTCCCTTGGTACAACAACTATATATTCCTTGAGCACCTCTAGGCTACATCAGCAGAACAGAGCCTCCTGGATACTGGAAGCTGGTTGGGGAGCCAGGAGAGCTATCCTCACCTGCATCTCTATTCACAGCTGGTCTGAGAGCGGCCAGACTCCATGGTTTTACCAGTCTTGCTGTGTGGTCATACCAGAGAGACCTTCTGGCCTGGGAAGGTCATTCTTTCTGTCTGCAAGGAGCACCGCAAAGGACACTCAGCAACTGGAAACCAAACCAGTGGCTGCACTTTAGAAATGAGATTTACATTCAGGAATGTGAAGAGCATCCTGCCAGGCTAACAAAACACATACAGGGGGCCAAAAGCAATGAGAGAAATGCATAAAAACTGGAGGCAGCGGTGGTCCTCCCACGAGAAGTACCTGGCTGTTCCTCTGAGGCAAGGCATTTACACATCCAAAGAAACACTAATTACAACATAAATCAAAGCAATACGGTCACGGGAAGCGAACCTCTGGGGGGAGGATGAGCATCCCTCCATGACAGGAGAGCCTGCACGACGTTCTGCGCTCCTGTTTGGAAACAGAAACCCCTCTGCAAAGAGCTCAGTTGCAGCTCCAGCCTTTTAACAACCATGCTGAGCAGGTGCAGATCTGCATTGAATTTCTGAAATTTCCACTAGGCTGGAAGTGGATTAAGCTCAATAAATGCACAAGCCTGCCTGGGCTGACTGACATGGCAGGAGGTGGATTGGGGCTATCAGCTGCTGCTGAGCCACTTAGGCAAGCAGCCTTCCTCTGAAGCTTTCTGGGTGGATCTGCTGAGCTTACAGCTCACCTCACGGCTGCTTTCTTGTTTTTATGCTGGCAGGACGCAGCAGCAACAGTACTAACATCTGACACAGCATGGTAAGCTCCTGACCTAACTTTTAGAAGAGCTTCTTTTTGGCTCTGCTGTGCTTTGGAGTAAGCCCTGAAGAACCTGTCCATAATTTACACAAGCAGCATTGCTTGTAATCAGACCGTAACTCTTCCTTTGCTGTGGCCCTGCTTCATTTTCACTCTTTCTAAGCAACCAAGCCAACGGTCAAACATCAAAACCGAGCAGCTGGCTTGTGGTTAAGGAATGGGAGGTAGAAGGCTTGGTTAGTTCCAAGCTTGGCCACTTGCATCCCAAGTGATATCACTTGAATTTGCCACGTTGTCAATCAAGCCCTTAACATCTCTGCTGAGGTCTCTTAACATGAGCAGCATCCTCCTGCCTTTCTTTCTGCCTGGCAGCTCAGTGGCCACCCAGTTCCAGCCAGTTTCACAGAGCAGCAGCAAGTGAGAGCCAAAGAGACCTCCCTTAGGAAGGGTCAGCAACCTGGGAAAGCTGACCAGAAAATGCAAGAGAGAAAAAGGATTCTAATTCTCTCAAACACACTTGGAAGATTACGCAGGCTGACTCACGGGCACATTTAATGGATTTCTGGCAGAGTGATTGCACCTCCTCGTTTGAACGGCTGAAAATGAAGGCAGAATTTTAGTCACACAGAAATTACATCAAAAGGAAAAGCCAGATGTTTTGTGAATCCAACCACTAATGAGCTACAAGTGCTGTTTTTTTTCCATTGTACAAGAAAATTATGAATTTTTAAACATATACAAAACAAATTGTTTGTGATTACATTAGACCTTCAAAAGAGAGTGGGAACATAAATTCAGAGATGAATAGCATAATATTGGATGCTTGCCTCACTGCTTGACTTCAATAACTTATCTCAATAAATCCCTCAGCAGAAAGCATCTTATGTACTTCAAGTCTGGAGAAGATGAGACGTGAATGCTGGAGGAATTACAAGACAGAGGGGCTTTCTTGCAACAGTGAACAAGCTGAAAATTACAAGGTAATGGAAACTCAGCAGGAGGCCCCCGTACCCTGCCATTAGCTAACTCCTGCAATGATTACTGCAGAAATCACTTCGTTTATGTAAGCACTGTACACTGTTTCTGCACTTTGCATCTCTCCCTGCCTAAGCACACAGACAATTTAATTAGGCGAGAGGAGATACCTGAGCAATGGGGATTTTGGTGTGAGGATGAACCAGATCTGCCCCCTCGACTGAACTGCAGCCCTCCATCCCAACACGATGCCTGCCTGACTGTTGCTCTTCCACCCTGCCTTCATGGATTGCTTTATTAAAACATTGACCATTTTTAAGTCAGCATAGCCTCAGCCTCCCAAAACCACTCTACAGTTGTGACTGTGGAGCTCCAGAGAATGACAGACTAGCAGCAGAGGAACACTAGAAGGCTTGGGTTGTTTATATGGCAATTAGTACATGTCTCTCGTGCTTCTTGTTCTGGTCTCACCCCAAAGAAATACTTGCTATTTCAGTCTTCAATAACTCAGATTCATACTAACCTCCCTGTGCTGTGGCTCTTCTTTTACCAATGAGGAGGTTAACTAGGGTAAGTCATTTTCCCAGTATAAAAAGGGAAGAAGAAAATCAACCCAGCAGGTGGAGTGTGGCAAAGAAGGATGGGAAGTGCATGCGCAAGAAAGCAAGTCAGAAGAAAATGCTTCCTCCAAGAAGCTACGACACAGAAATAGAGGAAATTCTCTGCTGAGGGCTTGGGAACATGAAGGAGATCAGTGGAGATCATATCAGGATTTCCCCAGCAGCTGGGAAATGTGAGAGCAGCAGTAATGGCTAATGGAGCATCACTACATATTTAGGAAATGACACTGGTGCTCTGAGTGGACTTAAAATGCTGGCACAAGGAGGCTCGGTGCCAGGGTTGAGGAACAAGGCACCGAGCCAGGGGCTCTGCACACTGCAAACCCCACCCCCCAGGACAGGGGAACACCAGGAAAACATTCCTGGCCCCCAAATTTTGTGCTCTCCTCATGCTCTAACATTAGCAGTTCTCAACCCGGACTGTTAGGAAGCCTGAGATTTTGGAAGAGCCAAGTGAACAAGATGCCCCTGCCAGCCTGAATATCAAGTTTCTTATCTTTCAAGATGAAGCTTAGCCACACCATGCCCTGGGCTGGTGTGTAGCCCTATCACAAGTGAGTTTTAGAGACAGAGGACAGCTTCTCCTTGAGACTACAATGACCGCAGAGATGATTTATTCAGCAGAGAGGATACTCAGGTCACAGGAGATCAAACTTTCAGCTTGATTTTTGATCTTAGGGGCTTAAAAGATAGACATCTAATTTCATATTTTGGTGTCTTGGTGAATAACACAGCTTGACTCTGAGCAACTTAGGACTTGACACTTCTGATAGCTGTGATCTGGCGTAGCTCCATGAAAATCAGACCCAACCTCACCTGACACCAATCTCGTCATCTCCCAAAAAGAGTTCAGAATTAACCCAGACTGGGTCTAGGTTAAAGCATGCCTCAGTGGAAATCCTTGCTGTGCCCAAGTAATTCTTTGGCTCTGTCTAATTTCTTAAACCAGAGAGTTATTTCCTTGGAGGCTGTGCTTTGCATGGAAGCACCTTTCTCACTGTCAGCATGTGCTATAGCCATCACCTGCTCCTTTGATACACAGTGCTTGTCTTTAAATTCAACCCTCATTCGGACTTGGCCAATCAATATTGTACCAGGATTACTGATATACCTTGGTATTTTCTGGTAACTATGAAAGAAAATGTATAGCAGATGCCAGCGGAGCCACTAGGTGACATTTATTCCTATGCTGGGCTTCAAAGTCAGTGGGACAGATTGTGCTCAGAGCAGGAGGAGGGATGGATTTCACACTCTGAGTCTCAGAGATGTTTTTGTGATGTCGGCTGTAACAGATACAAAATAGACAATTATAAAATCTTGTCTCTCACTCTATTCTAAAACAACCCTATAAAATTAGTACAATGCAAGGTACTGGTAACTATTCTTCTCTTTCTTCTATAACCAGAGGACAAGAAGTTCAGCAATACTATTTCTAAACTAAGTGGGAAAGTGAATCTTGGATATCAGAATGTTGTGGTTTTTTGACTTTCACCTTAGGAGTTGATAGACTCTTTAATTCAAATCAATAAAAAGCGTGGATTCATTTACACAGTAATTCAGCTTTCCTGGACGTGTCAGAAGATTACCGACCCTACCTGATTCTAATCAAAAACAGACCACCAGAAAATGAATTTAATTTGTACAAACTTGCAATCACAGCATTTGCTCTACAGCCTCACAAATAATGGTGGCAAGGGAGGAAAGGCCTCTCTGGGATTTTTGTGGTGATGTCCTGAGGAGCCACAGAGCACACGTGAAAAGTTCAAGTGTGAGAACAGCACTGTTTTTAATTCCTCTCAATAACATTTATGCAACAAAAAGGGGGGAAAGGGAAAGTAAAACCCATCGTATTCCCTGTGAAATGCCCACTTCTCCCTCTGTCTGATCAGGTCACTCACATGATGAGCTTTTGTCTTTGCTTTTTAATACAGCTGTTGGATAACATGTGCTAGTTGTCTCCACGTACAGATCTCTCATTTCTGCTATTATTTCACCATTTGGAAGTGGAAGTTCATCCTCTTCTGCCTTTCCAACCCTCCATCACTACTCAGACTGCAGAGAAGAAATAAGTTCAAGTTCCCAAATTCCCCAGTTCCACTTCTCTTCCTGTCCTTCCCTTGTGATCTCTTCCTTCCCAAGTAGGATTTCTATCTGAATAGCTACTCAGATCAGCACACAACTTGCACTGTCTGTGCTGGGTGTAAGCCAAAAAAATGACACTTTTCTTCCCTGTCTTGTCACTTTGTATGGGAAAGGAGTACTTGTAACCTCTGTATAACAGCATGCCAAGACATGATGTGCAATGGGGACAGCTGAGGTGCTTCCTTTTCCCTATCACCATACGATGTTAAACTCCTTACCCCATCTCAGCAGTAGAGAACCACTGACAATTTCTCCTGTCTAATTCAAGCTCCATCAATTAAATGACAGCAAATAAGTGGCAGCTCTAATAGCACTCCGTAAGTAAAATGACTCCGCGATAATTTTTGCTTTATTGCTCACTTGTGTCATATCAAGAATCGCGCTGTGCTAAAAAACACCCCCAGAAGAAGGCAAAAAGGCAACAGCCAAATAACGGAGCAAGTAAGAGAAAGCAGTGAAAGAGACTTAAATACCGCCAAGGGTGGAGATCTCAGAACCTCTATGGGCACTTCTTCTGGTGACCAACCACTGAGAGAATGTTCCGGAATATCCAGAAAGGTTACACACCTAGAAATGCTCCCCTCTTTCTTTTCGCTTCTGTCACTGCCATTTCCTCCATTGAACACTGTGTTTATTGCCTCTCCTCCTAACAGGAACAGCTAGAATCAAGGTGTGTCAGCATCAGTATTCCACAGGGTTCTGTAATAACCAGACCCCGTGCTTATACCCAGAGATGCAGTAACCCTTACTAAGATCTAAGGTCTAATTCTGAACTTACTGAAGTCTTCCCATAAGCAATACCAAAACATCCCTTGATGTCAATGACAATCTGTCATTGTTTAATTACTTAATACAGACTCAAATGAGATCAGTACCAGCCGGGGTTTTGCTGGGCCATTGTACCGGTGGCAGTAACTTGCATTGACAACCAAGTCTGTGTTTTCACAAAAATAACAGTGAGTTTAATGGAATTCCTGAAGCGTGTCAGCACAAGAGACACAGCAAAAAGAACCATTGCCACCAGCTGAAGCACTGAGCTCCATGGCCTGGAAGCAGTACCAGTTGGTGCTTGGTTTCTCATTAACTAGGAAGTCATTCTGTTTCTCTTCCAATATTTGCTGCCATAGACCTCAAATATAATTCCTTCTGAACAGGAAAGCACTCCACAGATGAATCAGTTCCTTTTGCGACGACGGCAAACTGCTCTGCTTCATAATTGATTTTCCACAGACAATTGATTTAAACTTTTCAAACCCCTCATGATGGCAGGATTAGATCTGAGCCTTTACAGTGCCCTACAGTTTGCAGGGCACGCTCTGAGCTACGCTGCTCTTTCACTGAGCTCTGCTTAATTGGATGACGGGGACAGAGTTCAAGGGCGAGCCAACAGAAAGTATTTTATTTAAACATAGCCCTAAAGTACCTGTAATGAGAAAGTGTCCCTCACTCCCACATATAAATGACTCGAGTAATGTTTCGATTCCATTCACCACTCTTAGCTAGGTGGTTAATACAGAGACCTGATTTATTTTATCCTATAGTTCAAGGAAATGTGTTTATTATGAGTTCCATTATAATATACTTAGCACAGCCCTTTCAAGTGATGGCCAGAGGTTTATTTAGGAACTAATTCAGCAACGGCTGAGGTTAAAAGGAAGCTCTCAGATGTTGGTGGAGACTGCACTGGATCTTTGCTGACTGTCACAGGTAAAAATAATCGGTACTGGAAATGAGGGAAAGTGATCAAACATTTTTACATGCAGTTTAATGGCATAAATGATATCACTTCTCACAGTGCATTGTTTCCAATAAGTTTTTCTATTAGTTTGTGTGGGAAACACCAAACCTGTGTCACTGCCCAGTGAATATGCTTCCTTCTGACTAAAGGGCAATTGGAAATTCCAGAACCTAGAGGTTCCAACAGCTGCTCAGGACACTTCCACCCACGTCAGGATGGTCAGGCAGCAATAATGATGTTTCCACATCACAGCCCACATCAGCCAGACCTTGCAGGCAGATCTGCCCAGACCTGCTCTGCCAGGACACCATGGAAGACCTGGAGGATTTAACAATCAAAAATCAAGGTCTTCCTCAAATGGGAACTGGAACTAACAGCTTTTCTTTTTACAACACTCCTGAATCGTGTGGGTAAGATAACAAATCCAGCTGCCTTCCTAGGATGGATCCTTTCCTCAAGTCTTCCTCTCAGTGCCATGCTCTGCAGCTTGCTGGCATGCAGAACACTGTGTGCAGGCATCCTGCATAGCCAGAATGCCCATGTGTGCTGCTGCAGGGCTTGGCACTGGCCTTGACCTTGCTCCCTACTGCACACCAGGCCGTCCCTGTGCTCATCTCTACCCTATCCCTCTCCCATGCACTTCTCAGGACAGGGCTGTCTCTTGTCCCTCCCAAAGCCTGGCCTATGAGCTGGCCTTCTGAAGGCAGATTATTATGTTCAGGGATGAATAAACACTGTGTGCCACACTCACACATTCCTCTTTCCTAGGAGTGTAACCCAGAAATGAGGCTTGGTGTTTGGAAAGGAAAACAAGCAGCAGAAATTTCGACCCTTCACACTGCTTTTCCATCTGCAAACAGAGCCAGGCCTTGTTTGGTAATGCCTCCCCCCCAGAGGAATGGAGCATCTGCCTCTGGGTAGAGCTGGGTTCACTCAGAGCTATGATTAATCGCCAACCCCTTACCTGACCTGTCAGCCCAATGCCATGCGGGCAGTGATGCTGCTGCTGGGAGCGAGTGATACTGCCACAGATCCCCAACAGCTGAGCCATGCTCAGCCCAAAGAGACCTGGGGGCACAGGGTGGGAGGTGGCTCCTCCTGTTCCAGACACTGGGCTGAGGTGTGCGGTCTTGTCCCAAGCTCAGCAAGGAGCCCTTGGGCTGACATCTGAAAGAAGAAAGTTCCACAAGTCCGTCAGTGACCCCAAGAGAGTGGCTTACACCCGCTGCATTTCCTTCGCCCAGCACAAACCAGAGTAGATGAACAGCCTGACAGCAGCCTGACACAACCAGCTCAGGACAAAGGCAAAGCTAATTGCTATTGTCTGCTATCATCCTAACAGTGCTGGGAAGAAATGCTCTCACTGCCTCTCCTCGCCAAGAAAATATTGACTGTTTGTTTTTCCTCGCAGTGACACTATTAGGTTATTCTGAATTAATACACAAGCCAGTCAATAGAGAGGTCCCTGCTCACAGAACACCCTGCTGACAAGCTGGTCACATCCAAAGAGTTTTAATGGGGTGTAAATGTCTTTAATCACCCAGACTAAACAGCACAAGTTCAAGGTGACTCCAACAGCTCCTATTCAAAATATGCATTTTCATCTTCCTTAGATTAATTTGTATTTTAATTGCTCATATCACTGATTGAAGTGCTACTGAAGGGAGCACTTTCCTTCCTTTGATCTGCTGCTTTTTCTGCAAGGCTGGGAGTCAGGGAGCCGACAGAACTGCTCTGCTTTGGGGAACAGCCAGGGAACAGCTGAAACCTGACAGCAGCAGGGAACCAAGGGCTGGCATCACGCTGCCTAATGCTTCTCACCTTATCCTGCACGTTTAATTCCTTACATCACTATCAAAGCAAGAAAGACTTCATCAATTTTATCCACATTGGAGCCAAGAAGATACTCAGAAGGCAAGGCTTGCACTTTCCAGCACTGTCAGCCTGCATGTGTCTGTGGCACAAGCTGTGGCCATGAGTCCCCTCGTGTTACACAGAGCTGAACTACCAAACAACTCCTCCAACACAGCATCAGTTCCTCAAAAGAGACAAACCAGCAGGGCTGTGATCAGCGCAGTCACGTCACAAGTGGGCTGGAGAAAGGATGCTGAGACATGGTGTTCTTGCTGCAGCACACCAGCGAGGAGCACTCAGAGAAGCTGAAAAGAGAAAAATTCAAAGCCTGCAAAAAGAAACACTTTCTACTGTGATTAGCCTACAGCACTCACTGCCATGGGATGCTCATGAAGGAAGAGCAAAGATTTGCAAAGGCAGTGGGAATGCATCTGCCTCTCACAGCTGTCTCAAGTCGATGGCTGTCAAAACAGGGGAAGGGGATCTCAGTGCAGTCTATCAGTGTGCTCTGTTCCATCCACACCTGGCTGCTGGGAGCTCAGCATCACCGCTCTGCCCTTGCCTGAGAGCAAAGCTCAGCACAGGCTGTTGCTGGGTCATCCATCCCAGGGGGTCCCACACTGCGGGGTGCTGCTGGCCAGCAGCAAGGCTGCTGCTCAGAGCAAGCATCAGCCATGCCCAGACATGCTTAAAGAAAACAAACAAACCACAAAGCATAGCCTTTCTGAGCAAAGAATGCAAAGTACAGATCTTTCCCTGCTTGCCCAAGTAGCATAGCAACCCCAAAGGGCATCCACACTACATTAATGGTTCAAAACCCAGTGCTTCTGTGTTAAGATAGTAGGCTTTGCACCAGCTATTTCTGCACATGCAAACCAGCCACATAGACTCTGGGATCACCAGGATCTGCATTGGAGCTGCTGCTACCCTCAGGGACCACTGTGCCAGCAGCCCTCTGGGTGACAGCCATCCCCAACCTGCAGCTCTCCTCCCTGCCAGACCACTTCACCCAACTTTTGATATGCATTTCCGCCTTTAATTTGATTAGTGACAGCTGCTATTATCTGAGGAAATCTAAATTGCCTCTTCCTGTGCTAATGAATCACTGTACTATGTGTGTGGGGATTAGAGAACAAGATGGATTTATTAATACACTGCTAATTAAAGGGACAGTTCCAGTGTTCTGGTGGCATTCGGTGACAGGGCTGTAGCAGGTTTTGGAGGTGGAGAGGAGAGCCACAGGTTGTCACTTCCAATTACAAGCAACACTTGTACCTATGTATCTTCACAGACTGCAAATATTCATGGGGATACTCGTTTGTGTGCAGTGGCATCGATGTCACACTTCACTCCTGTGCCTGCAGGAGCAGACAGCCCTGTGCAGCTCCAGCAGCCTCGAAAACACCGACTGCTTGGGGGGGTTTACCCAGGAGAGGGGCATCCCAAAAGTCACCAGACAGTTTATAAAGTGCTAGTGAAGGGTTTTGGAAACTAAGCTTATTTACTGCAGTAACACATCTGATTTCAAGAAGATGTGATCCAAATACGCGATGCCCCAAAGAGGGGCATGCCATACAGTTGGCTTGGTAAAGAAAAGGGACTATAAATTAAAAATATATATATCTGTCTGAGTATATTCTTCTTACATATCTTGTACCTAATGCCTAACCCAGAGAGATGGCTTCCAAGCTCCCCTAAAATGTAACACAGCACCATGCTCCTGCTTTAGCAGAGAAACGGGGCTGGCTGGGAACCGCACTGCAATGTCTTCACAATCACAGCCCAAAGCAGCAACCCGAAACCCCACTGAGGGAAAAAATGTCCATGTGTAGACAAGTCCCGCACTCCAAATCATGGCATCGTTTTGGTGAGTAGAATATCTAAAATGGTACTGTCACTTTTTTGCAATTAACTATATGGAGCATCTTAGCTTCTCCATGGATGAACCAGGCATGATGCAATAGAAGGAACCAAGGAAGATCCTTCTTCTCGAACTCATATTTTCTTCTAATTCTTTTGCCCTTGCTGTATCAAAACATGGATAAAGTATCAGTAGGATAAAGATGGAACATGCAGTGAATAAACGTAGTATCACATCTGGGAGGATGAGGTGCTCAGCTGTTCTAAGATGTTTTCTGAGGCTGCAGAGAACAACATTCAGAAGAGCAACATTCATCCCTAAGACAACACTGTTTGTGTGGTGGGGCTATTTATTTAGGTGGCAGAGCAGTGTGACTTTATATGATAATAATCTCAAGTCACCTACTATCTCTTCATGGACTCAACTGTTGGTTGGAATCAGACCCTGATCCTCAGCAGATGTAAATCCCCACATCTCCACCGAATTCACAAGAACTGTGCTGGGTTAGGTCAGGAGATGCTGCTGCCCTTTCTTTCCACAGTAATTCAACATGCATAATTACCTGCAAAAGCATTCTGCTGACAACAGTCTTCTCTTCTCAAATGAACTACTTTCACTGCGTTCCCAGGTTCTTCATCTTCTCTAATAACTTTGTACTCTAGGTGGATTATCCATCACCATAAAATCATTCATTCCTTCAGATACAGTTAATTTTAATGAGGTTGGCATGAACTAACAAGCCATTGATTCACATTTATAGATACAGTAAACAATTCTTGATTTCTTTCACTCTCTACACTTGAGCATGCTAAACAGATTTAGAATGTCAGCCTGTGCTGCACGTTGCACAGACACCCACCCTATTACTGGGAAATATCCAAACATCTCCTACAAGGTTAACACTGTCCACTGTGCTGCACAGGAAGAGAAACTCAGAGCATATTGGAATGAGCAGACCTGCAGGGTAACCCAATTTCCTGCAGTCATTCCAAATAAATGAAGAAAATTCAGATTTCACCTATCACTTTGTAGAGATGACTCACAGCTCAAAAAGAAGCAGAAATGCTTTTAGTGGCAGATTCTCTCTTTTGGAGGTTAAGGAGTAGGGGTGCCCAGACTGCTGTTATAATGGGAAAGGACACAGTCCCCAATTTGACCACAGTTAATTTTGGTGTTGGGGATGTCACTGCTGTGCTCATTAAGAGCACACATTTATGGCAGTAGGAGCACATGGGGAATCCCAGCCCAAACACTGCTGTTCTAAACAAAACAAGTCTTCAAACACTTCTGAACCCAAACCGCTGTGCTCCCAGCTCCACTCACTTAAGTGCCACGATTTAGCCTGCATAAATCACTCTAAGATAAACCTCTGCCCTGACTTGAAATAGAAAGTACAGAATTTCAGCATGCGAAAAGGGCAAACCCCAGAATTAAGAGCTAGCCTGGGACTCAAATCATCAGTAGTCTCATCAGGACTGAACTATATGGCCAGAAGGGTCTTCAAGAGCACATGCAATGTATCTCTTTGCTAACTTGCCCATATCCCAGAGTTAGTTTCAAAGATGCTCCCCCATCTGGGACCACCCAGTGCCCTCTGCTCCAGTCCTCTCACACATCTTCCATGAAAACCTTTTTCCAGTAGGCATCCAGCATCTTCCCAATCCTAAGCGTCCTTGTTCCATCTAGCATAGCTAACAAGGGCAAATCACTTTCTTTCCATTTTTCTAACTGCTTTAAAGACACCTGTGCTCTCCTCAGCCCCTCTTCATGGCAGTATGTGCTCCACGAGACCCTTCAGGCTTCTGCTCTCCACCAGTAATGATGGGATAACCACAATATGCCTCCTTCCCTCAGAGGTTCCCAGTTCCAGATACTACTGTAGGCAGCAGGAAATTTTTCTAAGTCCTTAGCAGTGATGGAAAACACTGTTAAGTAGGAATTTAGCTCAAGCATTGGAAAACAAGACCCTTTCCCTCACAAGAAATTCAAGTGTGCTTCTGTATCACAAGTCATCACACAGAGCCATCCCACGGTGTGATGCTATGGGACTGCTGCAGCATTCCCCCAGCTTTGTCTGGTGTCAGAAAGCCAGATTATGCAGTTAAGTAGCAGAAAATTTCTGCAAGACCACTGCGGTTGATTGGGCATACCCATAACTACTCTTAGCTGCAACAGGGATAGGGTTAAGCAGCAGACAGGAGCCCTGCTGCATCAGGTCCCAGCAAGGAAGGGGCTGTGTATCCTGCCTTTTGTCAGCACAAGCATACAGAAACAAGAATTTCACCCTTGCCTAATTAAGAGATGTTAATTTAAGTGTGGTTTCCAGCTTAAGAAGCACAATTACTGCTTTCACAGCATAAAACAAAAATCCCAAATAAGCTCCAAAGACTGGGCCTTGGGTTCAGGGTCACTAAACAAACCCACTGGCTTTGACTTCCACAGATCGTAAAAACCTACGGCTCATCATGTTCTTAGCAGACAAATGCCTGAGGCTCAGGGGACCATTTACTAAATAACGCTTCAGCTTCTGAGGAGGATAAACCTGGACCTAACTGCAGGGTTCCAAGAACAACCTGAGGGATGAATCCCTTTTCCTCAAATGCTTTCAGTTCCAAGGGGACAGGAATGATTTCTTCAGCTTGAGGATTTGCCTAGAAGAGGAGAGCTGCTGTCACAGGTGATCCACGGGTTTGCAAATCAAGACTTAAGGAGGCACTTGCAAAGCATTTGGTAGGTCACAAGCCCAGAGAACAAGGCTCTCCTTATGATTCCTTCTTCATCACTTGTTTATGAAAAATTCAGGATCCGTCTGTGTTGAATCACGAAGTGAAATTGGGGAAATAAATGGGAGTGGGATCCCAGCAGGGCTGGCACAGGAGCTATGGATGCACTCACACACCCTGCTTACTGCACCCAGGGCAGTTTGATGGTGCCATCAGCACACACAGTGTTAAATACGCACCTTTATCAGCATTTGCCAGAGCAGAACTAACAAAATGAAGGCAAACGGGATGAGAAACAGACTGCTTTGCATTCAGAGCTCCAGTAAACCAACACTGTAGGATATATCACTATCAGAGGGGAAGGAAAGGGAAAATGAAGCTAAACCTTAGTATTATTAAATTCAAAATGCAAAAACATTTAAAGTGACACCTTCATGAAGAGAGCTTTTAAATTATTCACAGTCAATGCAATACAATCCACAGCTAATTACAGTCTATACATGCAAATGAAAGTAATGATAATCATAATTACTTTGCACTTATATACCATAGCAATTTTCATCTGAAGACCTCAAAGTCTTTATAAACATTAATTAATTCTCCCATCACCCTGGCGTGTGAGGAAACTGTTGCCATAATTCTGGCTTTAAATTCAGGTAAACCAAGGTTCAGAGAGGCCAAGTGATTTGCTTACTGCCACGTTTCAGTGGTGCAGGTGGAATGCTGGGCCACATGAAGGGCAGGTACCTGAGAAAGGAGTTGGAGAAGAACACAGCAGCACTGGTTTTATAGTTCACTACAGTTTGGGCACATGGGCTTACATTAAAGTCAGCCCTGGGCACGTGGGCTTACATTAAAGCTACCCAGTCAGCCCTGTGCCTTCTGTCTTCTGCACATAGACTGCAGGCTCTCAATAAAGCCTTACTACCAGGCAATGCTAAGGACAGAAGTTCAAGCAACTGAGGCTGGCTGCGTCTGGCATACAGACACCGATGGGCTTCACAGGTCAGTTCTCTGCTTCCTGCTAACATCCCATTACATTCTGAAACTTCAGAGGAAGAAACCTACCCATGATCCTTCAGCAGCACCTGCCAAAGGGCAGCTGTGGGGCAACCCCAGAGGTGCTCCATAATAAAAGAAACTGATCTAACACAGCTCAGACCTCCCAGGATGAGTTGCTGGTTCCTTCCTGGGCTAATGACCCAAGTCACAGGATGCAAGAGACTTGGTAAATCCTCTCAGCAGAAAATCTGACAATCCAAAAGACAACAGAGCACAACTTCTAGCTCCTTTCACCCATAATTACTTTCCTCTACTTGCATGCAGTGGCTCCCCAAATGTGCTCAGATTTTCTCCATACACACATTTCTAAAGGCCGTGGTGTGTTAATCATTGTCTGGTACCATAAAACGCAACAGCCATCAATATCAAGCCTGCCAACTTAACAGACTCTTGTAATGGGTACATTTCTATAGACCTACACAATAAGACTAATTGCATGGGCTTGCTGTAAAAGCCAGAGGTCGTTTGATTACTAGCTGTTTTGCACCACGAAAGTGCACATTAATTATTTAAAAGATGGACTTATAATTATTGTAAGCTCTAAGTAATTACCTATAATTTTGGCAAGTGTTAGAAAAACTGATAGTCTAGCAAATTCAGGTTTTAGTCATTAGTAAGCTCATAATTACATTTAAATTGCAAAATGAGAATTATGCAATTTATCTCCCCAATAATGCATAAACATTACAGTGATTGTAGGTTTTAATGGACTATATTATTACTATAAAAAGCAGAGCCGTGATGGGCAGTGAGGAGCAATTTGAGTTCATTGCTGTTATTTTACATTGTAATTGCTTATCAACAACCGCACCGCGATGGCTCTCCTTGATCAACATGGGATAAGTCCATCCCACCCACCAAACTGGACTGGAAAATTAAAAATAAACAAATAAATAAAAACTTGCTCAAGAGTCAGTCAAAAGAAGTGATTAATTTGGTATCAACATAGGACTAATTGCTGTAGGTAAACAATTTAAGATAACAAACGCGCTTGTTGTCTATGAGAACAACTAAGAGAAACAGCCTAAGAAAAGCAGAGTTCCCAAGTCATGCTGCTTTAGAGCAGGCTGCTTTTTCATGCCAGTTTTTCAGGCTCAGCTCCCATTCTTAAAGTGTCTCAATGCTACTCTACCGCATATTAAAATCAAGACTGAAAGAGGATGCCACCAAATAATATGTACAGAAGAAGAGTTTTCAAATGCTGCTCCTCTCTGCCTATCTTACATCCCAGAGTGTCAACAGCAGAATCCATAAGAAAAGCAGTGTCAGGACTAGATACAGCTTATCAGACAGCAAAACTGATTTGGAACAGTACATTCCTCAGCTTCTCTGCAGAAAGATTGACTTTCTAACATTAATGAATGCAAACCATCAAACTGGATCAAGTAGCGATGGATGCGTGTGCTTACAGGTCGCCATCTCACCTTCAGATGCTACAGGTGCTCAAAAAAAGAGCATCTCTGATTAGTGAGGTCTCCAAAGTCTTCCTAACAGGGGAAGCAGAAGAGCAGTGAGAGCTGTCTGAGGCTGGGAAACGTTAAACTGGAGCACAGCACAGCTGTACCCAAAGCACGCAGCAATGGCCTAACTGCACTCCCACTGAACCCAAAGGAATTTTACCATGTACACTCACCAAGGGCAACAGATCGGCTGCAATTCAGTAATGCCATCCTTCCTCTGGTTTCAGCTGAGGGGTGAAGTGATTTGTGTAGACCCAGCACTTCATCCATCAGATGCCATTGGAGCACTTCACCAATCATGCAACATCTAGGAACAATACCAGGAAACAGATTAGGATAGAAACATAGGATATTTTACCCAGCTGAAAATGACTGCAATTAATTCACATTAGACACTCGGTGAGGCAGATGGGTTCACATCCCAAACATGGCATTTTCAGCCAACGGCGCTTCATTCCACAACCAAACAGCAATACCAGAGTTCAATACTGAAAAGAAAAGGCAACACCAACTGCTGTGAATCACTCGATTTCCTCATGGATTTTCACCTTCTCTGTTACATGAGCTTTTCAAAAAAATTGACCAGACAGCTGGATGGAGGTGAAAACTGTGTCGTCTACCTTAAAATCAGGACCTGCCCATGTAGTAAATTGTTTGATGACTTTAGGCTGACTCTTGTCTATTCTTAGCCATGGAAAAACTTGTGCCCTTACGATGTGTGAGCAATGAAATGCTGGGACTGTACTTCTTGTCTGCAGTGAGACACTTTCATACTGCATGCACCTTAGAAGCTGGAGCCCTGCCAACGCAACTGGCTTGGTTTGACACCGGGGAAATTTAAGAGCTGCCTTGTATTGTTATTTTACAAGCCCTTACACAGTGTTTGTTTTAAATGATGTGCTGTGTGATTTAGTGGTGTTTGCTGAAATGATGAAAGCCAGTGCCTGATGTGCTGCACTGTGTGACTGTTGTCTTCTCCTGGAGGAGAGATATTACTTTTCACCGGTGTGTTTCCCAAAAGGCAGCAGCAGCTTTAGCCTTTGGGGCACCGGATCTGCTCAGGAATTCCAAAAATAAAGCGTGAGGGAAATGAGCATGCCTTCAGTTCAGCTCTGCACACCATCCAGAAGCACGGCAGATGGCAGGCAGCCGGTCTGTGCAGTTGGTGGATACAGGCAGGACCCACAGAGCCCACACCAACCAGGGATAATGGCAGCAGCACAGCAAGAGCCACGCTGAGAGCACACTGGGGCTTGTCCTCACACTGCCAACGCCAGCAAGGGTTTTGTTACTTACTTCTGGGAGCACAGGGTCAGGCTTTCATGAGCTGCTTGAAGGCCATGGTCAAATCATTTCTGGTGTCAATACTCGGGCTGACCCCTGCTTCTCTTTCTGTGAACTCTGGCATTCTGTCTGGACAGCTTTGTTCATTCGGGCAGATGTGGCTGGTGGATATTTCGTTAACAGTGGGAATCAAAGACTCTGCCCCAGAGGGCTGGTGGTGAAGAAATAATTACTTTCTCGTCAAATGATAAGCTCTAGCTTCCTGAAGAGCAGTACAGGATCATCCCTTGGAACTCAAAAGCAGATGAAATTCCTGCCCCGTATAAATTTCAGGTCGCTGCAGGGTGAAAGAGCTGGAAATGACAGGACCCTGGCACCTTCCATACTGCTCAAGAGATGTAATCCAAAACCTCTCTGCCAATGCCCATGATCAGATGCCCCATTTAAGACACACTAAGCCTTACAGGAGGTAAACATGGGATATTATTACTCCATAACATCTACTCAAGGCTTCAGCCTAATCCCCATTTAGTAGTTTCACCTAGATGCTTCAGTATGAGAATATATTCCCCTTCCGCACCTCTTTATTAAGCAGCTTAATTTGGCATCCAAACATTCCACGCTTCTTTGCATCTCCCTAAACTCTTGGCCTTTATAGGAACTGCCAATTTCCATTACAGACACATCCAGGAACTGAAACAGCTGCCTTTCTCTGGCAAACACTCTCTGACCTCTAGTTCAAAAGTGTCTGGCCACAGGTCAGTGAGTAAGCAGAAGGCATCTCAAAAGAGACAACTCTTCAGCCAGTGCACATTTGCTCCTGCCTGATGACAGTGATGGTAGCACAGGACCACAGCTCTTAGCCAGGGTGTTTCTTTTTCCCCACTCTTTACTCCCCTATGATATTTTAAACAGGAATCAGACACTCCCTTGGTCTGTGATTTGTTAGACCCAAGTTAATTATTTTTAAGACCCTTGTCGTGCAGTAAGTTTCATTTTCGGTGGATATGACTCTGGAGTAGTACTGTACCAGGCACAGACAGCTCGCCTTGCATCCTGCACAGTAGTATGGATAATCCCTTTTCCTTCGAAGAAGACCTTCATCTGACAAACCCCACACTGTCATTTTCACAGCTGCAGCACATTCTGTGATCAGCGAGCACACAGTGAGATGTGCCTCATTTGTTTCTAACTGATGTCTGTTAATCTAATAGGAAAAATTCTTGCTATTAGCCCAAGTGCATGACCTCTCACTTCATATTTTTAAATCATAGCAATTAAGCTGTGAGTTATTTAAGACTGTATCATTGTGAAGAAGCCATTTTTTTCCAACAAAATGAAATTCCCTACAGCTACTATGAGCCTGCTTGCTCAGTTTTTTCCTACAGATCTGTAAGCTACCAGGACTCTCCCAAACTCTTCACTCTTGGTCTTGAACGAACAAAGAGAAGTGGAACTCTGCTGGGCCAATGTGAAGCGAGCTCTGCTCACTGCACAGTTCTTAAGACTCCAGGAGGCATATAAAATACAATTACAGAACCAGCAAGACCATTTTTGAAACGGCTTACAGAGAAAAAGTCAAACCTTTGACATGCCAATAGAATAGAGTGTAACTGGCCATCAAGTATGTCTGGAAGGTATTGCTGTTCCCTAAGTACGTTGATGGGCCTAATGCAGATCTTAGCAATTTAATCCTATCCAGGGAAACACTCTCTAAATAATGTTTGCGTCCTGTGAATTAGCACAAGTGACCTTTCTCTGGTTTTATTAGCACAGCAGGAGTAAACCACTCAGAGCTCTGCATATCGGGATGTACTAACAAGGAGTTTTTAGGGACAGAGCTTCCCTATTATGTTCAGAGTGTCTGAAGATGTGAGCACAGAAGGTGTCTGCCTGTGCAAAAGCCACCAGGACATTGCTGCCTGAGGGGCAGGGTTAGCAGGGGACTGGAGGGAAGAGCCCTGAAATCCTCAGCACCAGGTTTTACAGATCCCTCTCCAGTCTGTCTAGGTCTGAGAAAAGGCAGCTGAGCCTCATTAGTGAATCAGCCAAGCAGGACAGGTAGCCTCAGGTTACACTAACGAGCCAATTAAAAGGACTTAGAAAGGAAGCTTGGCTGGGTAACAAGGGAGGAGAAAGCCTGGCAGTGGTGGTTGGGGAGGCAGAGCTGTGTGGCTGAAGATGGGCTGCTGTATAATTTCCAAAGCTCTTTGCATTGTTCCTCTGGGGGAAGGGTAACCTTAAAAGATTAAAAATGGCTGACTTAGGGTGGCAGTGGTGTTAATTTGTCTCATCAGAACCTGGAGTAAACCAAATAGCAGTAAATAATGATATTCGTGTCCTATCTGACAAGAGACCTAATGCATGCTGGAGACCCTGCTTGACCTAACCCTGTGTCCCAGAGTGCTCCTAACAGCCTTCAGGCCTTCTTGTGCACTTGTGTGGGCCGCTCAGTGCTTCATAAGAATGGTTTGGTGTGGTGGGACTGGGCCCTATCTACCAGCCCCAGACAGCAGGTGATGGTGCACAACTGGCCCATCCTGAAGCTCCATTGTCACAGTGATAGAAAGTCACGCTGCTGCCCTGCTGACAGGGATTAACGCAGTCCAGATTCAGAAGCCCAGCTAACATACGCATTCTATTTACAGCAACTTTCCGCTTCCACAAAACATCTGTGGGGAGTTCACACTTGGACAGAGAAGAAATTGGAGAGTTCACTCTCAAGGCCACTTAGATTTGCTTGAGTGAAAACTACCATGAAGCAGGGATGTTTTTCTTAGCACCGTCTGTAGTTAACTGCTTGTTTTGCACTTGTTTTAGATACAAGCAATGCCTTGCAGCGTTTCTGGAAAATCTCCAGAAGCTGACACACATAAGAGTCAGGCCCAAAGAACTTGGGGAGAGAGGTTGGACCCATGGGGCAAGGTGCTGTCTGTTCACAGCCTGCTCTTCCTTTGAGTGACCTCAAAGGTCCTCGTTAACTCATCTCTTGCAGCCACCAAGAAATGATTGCTCAAGATAACCATATATAAGACAGAACGGCTTAGGTTGAGGGGACTTGAAGGATCAGCTAGTTCCAATCCCCCTGCTGTGGGCTGGTTGCCCCCCACCAGATCAGGCTGCCCAAAGCCCCATCCAACCTGGCCTTGAATGCCTCCACGGTTGGGGCATCCACTGCAGAAGACTACAATGTGAATGTTGCTCAGTCTTGGTTCTCTCAGATCTAACAACTGGTTGCTTAAACACACACAAAACTAAACTACTACTAACAAGCATGTAACCATAAAATGATGTATGTTAGAAGGGACTTCTGGAGACCATTTGGTCCAAACCCTGGCTGACAGGGGGCAGATTCAAAGCTCAAGACAAAACAGACCAGGCTCTTCCCAGAGCATTAAAGTTCCAGGGTGGGTTTGTGACCAGCATAAGAGGAGATGACAGCAATGACCAACACGATGACTATATTGCTGACTATGGAAATGCACGTAAAATACTTTTACTTCCAAACAGAACCTCAGTGAGTCCAGGTTCACAGGAATCCATGCAGAAGCAAATATCTGAAAGTAATTCAAGTTCAAGTAGGAAGCCTCAGCTTCTCGGTAACAGAGAGTTACATTTGTTCTCCAAATATGCTGTTGAAGGGCAGCATCATATGATCATCGAATGGATTCAGATATATGACTAAACACTATTTAGTTGTTCAGTACAGAGGTGAAGCCCTGAAGGAGAGCCGATAGCAGAATAAATACAGTACTTTAAAGTGCCTTTTATTTTCTTGCAGGGAAACACTCTTCAGTCACCTCCAATTCTGGGATGTTTGTATTACACTGAATAAAGAACTAAATGAACTTTCAGCTATTTCACAGTTATGCAGCTCTCGGGAAGACCTGGCAGCCCAGTGTCTCATGGAAAATGATCATCACACAGCAGGTCCCAGCCAGAGATCGAATCCAAACACACCCAACACTCAGAGAAATTCCAACCCAAACCAAACCAAGCTCTCTAATAAGGTTGGGAATTAAAGTCCTGACTCCAAACAACCTTTTTTCATTTTCAGCCAGTCGCAACCCTGCCTACACAGCAGATCACAGACAAGTTTTGTGAGAGAGGAGAGGGATGTTGGGCTTTTCACTTTGGCCACCAATTAAATCAATGCTTACTATGCAAACCAACTTCTTCCTATCTCTTTGCGAACTCATCTGAAACTCACACGTGAAGCTAATTTTCATGCCTTCAGGGATTTACTACAATCAAAAGTGCCAGGTTTAAGCCACTGAAATTCACTATACTTTGCTGGGTGAATTTCCTACAAGTTCTATCAAAATCTGCACAATGGATCTTTGGCCAAGACTCAGGGCAAGTTTTATGTGTCTAGTCCACTGTTCTGTTTTGTCCATTGCCAATGTCCAGAGCTTTTTTTCAAGCAAATCCTTCAACACAAGCACTACTGGAATCTGGTAGCAAAAAAAGGCCCATAAAGCCTCGTGACCATTTTATAGCCATATGAGAAGAACACTGATTTCTGTTCTGAGTTAAAGTCCCCCCTACACTGCTAGCATTAGACAAATAATAATAGGTGCTTGCATCAAGATGCCTCAACTGGAAAGAATCACAGCCTAATCTGATGGAATAAAGCTGCCTATGGGAAGAACAAACACAAATAGGTCCTGTGACACCTGACTGAGCATCAAAATGCATATTCCATCCAGATGGCTGTCTTCTGAGACCATAAATGGGAATAGCAAACAGCAACACCCACATCTGCATTCAGCTCATATGAATGAGTGCATGACACAGAGTGAAATCAGATCTACTTGGCTGGCTATGGCTTAGGAACTAGCCTTAATACTCCTTTAGAAATATATATATATATATATACACACTTTTATTTTTTTTTTTCCCCTGCAAAATTGCAGAGCTCTCAACTGTAAGACAACAATGAAATGAGAGATTATGGTTTTCTTTTTCTCTTTTTTCCCCCTCTCTCCTCAATTAAGAACATGGATAGTCTTTTCTTATTTAGACAGATGGATACCACTCCTACTCTGGAAAAATATGCACTGCACTTTGCATGCTCTTAGGGTTCCATATATTAATTAGAGAATAATGGCTTGAGACACAACAGGCTGCATGGTTTTACCTTTTGATAGCCCAATGAGCACAGTATTTGATCAACTCTAACACAGTAATTCCAAATTTTGCCTCACTTCACTTGGAACCTTCATGATAGATTTAAAAATGGAATAAGAAATTTTCAACCCTGCGGATACAGAAATAAACAGGAACAGGTTTTAATATTAGAACTTCTGTACCCAACAAGGAAGAAAACTCTACAGACTTTTGAGACACACAACGCGATTTCTTTGGTCTCATGGGGGTATAAGGGTTCTCCCTTTCACAAGGAGTTTTCAATGATTAAATCTCAGGGATATCAAAAGAGACTTTGAGTTTAACCAAAGAATTTTTGCCCACATGGAAAAGTTTTATGAAACTACCTTTAAATATGAATCTTTGTGAAGGTGAACAAGGAAATGATGCTCATCTGCATCAGCTTTAAGTAAACGAGCTACTAATGAAACAAAATATCAAATAAAAATGCCCCCATCTGTGGCTACTTCATTCCTCCTATCTTACTTTTCAAAAGCAAAACATAAAGATAATGGAAATGGAAATAAATCAGCAGTTTTGAGCAGATGACACTGGGGCAACGTTCCCTGCAGGGTGGCTCTCCACTAGCTTCTCTTCTGTCATGAAGGCCTAATCTCAACATCTTCTGACCCTTTTCCAGAGTTCATTACTTTCTAATCACTTATGGCCCTTACTGAAGAAAGCTCTAAGTCTCTCAGACTGGAACAAATCCATAAATCAACAACAACAGGTTTTCTTGCTTTCTTTTTCAGCCTGTCTTTTCTTCATAATTTCACCCAACTGCTGAATCTAAAATTCACACTATAGGCACATATTGCTAATAAAACATAAAGGAATGAGGGAAAACATTTTAGTGAAGAATAAACCCTTGCATAAGGCTGGGGGATCAAGGATACCTACCACAATGTTATCTCACTTGTCTTCAGCAGTTTCTCACTATTCCTTTATTGATATATAGTGTCTTACCCAGGGGTAGACAACAGGAAAAAGGAAGGCAAGCAAAATAATGAACTGATTATTTTCATGGTTGCCTGTAGTTTTCACTGAAAATTCTGCAATGCAAATTAAGAGAGCATGTTTATTAACCATCAATCTCTGTGTCAACTTCAGAAAGGATTTAACAATCAATTTTGATTTTTCTGGATTCCAAGGAGGGCTTTTTCCTCCTAATTCTCTGCAGTAAAGCCATCCCTATTGGGCCACATTAGTGTCTTACAGATAGATTTCTGGTCTTTAAAGAAGATTACATGAGTGATATTTGTTCCAGTAATTATATCTCCCAGATCGGTGTAGAGTGATGCATTCGGGCCTTTAAAATGGAATCTCTCACCGGGTTTAATGGATTTAACAAGGATTGAGACAACACCCAGGCAAAGAGGATGAGAGGGGCTAATGCAAGCTAAGAAGATGAGAAAGACTACTTCTTCATTTCAGCCAGACAAATAGAGACCATATTCTTTCACTTCCAAGAACAAACCCATAAGACTTATCCATAGAAACAGTGGAAATTACAGCAGTGAATAAAAGATGAGCAGACCCAGTGTTCACTTTGCTCACTTCAGTTTTGGGGGTTTTTCTCCCCTTTCACCAGTCCAGTGAAATAGCTTGAGAGCCATTTTATAATTTCACGTGTACAGGACTGAGCCCAGAGGAAGAAGAATATACAGAAAGTGACAGAGATGGGAAAATCCTTTTGTAAGAAATTCTTCTATTTGAAAGAGGCAGCTATAAAATGGGCTCTGATGAGTTTGCCCTGCTTTGTTGATATTTTCTGGACATCCTTCCGAAAGCTGTCCAGGGAATGGACGAGCACACAGCAGCTCAGCCACAATGCAGTGAAAAATTCCACAGCATCTGTACACATCTCCTACACTGTAACAATACTAGCTTTTGTGGAATGGGTGAATCACTCTAATACGGGCAGATAAATACTTCTAAATTAGCGTTTTGCTTCACCCCAGCCTGGTTCTGAGCTGGGTATATGACTCTAGATATGTGCCTGCAAAGAAATTTAGGCTCATGTTCTGATTCAGAAGGTGATTTGATACATATAAGACAAGACATCCACTTCTGGAGTTGAATATGCAAACTGAAAACACTGGAAAGCAATAGAAGTCCATGAAAACAAAAATACCATTACATTTCTGGAATATGGAGAAATATAAGACATACTGTAAGTGGGTTTAAATTTCCAAAGCAATACAAAATGTACTATATCTCACCTCTGCATCCCCTTTTCCCAGAAAACTTACAGGGATTTATTTGGAGCTGTATAACATTTTGATGACATTCAGACATCATTTATCTGCCAGTGCACAGCAGAAGTCAGTTGTGTTATTCAGGAGCTAAACAAATAAGGATAAGGGACCCTTAAAGGCCATATGTTCCAACACCCTGCAATGAACAGGGACACCTACAACTCCTTTAGGTGCTCAGAGCCCCTCCAGCCTGACCTTAGATGTCTGCAGGGATGACGCATCCATTGCCCCTCTGGTCAACCTGTGCCAACGCCTCTACTTTAGAAGTATTATTTAGATAATTAATACATGAGTTTACTCTTCAAGTTCTTTTCTGTCAGAAGTAAAGCGAAAAACAAAATTAATCCTACTTGTAGCACTAACAAAACAGTAGCAATAAACACTGTTTCATGCACTTGGCATGCTTCTGCTCCCCATCAGTATGCAAGCCTCAATAATTGCCTGGTGCAAGTGAGTTTGGCCACACAGCCACTCCAGCAGCCACGTTTCTCCAGTGGGCGAGATAACACAGTTCAAGCTGTTTATAGTTCTAAGACCTCTCTGGACAAACAATGCTATAAAAGATGTGCCGTGGCTTGTCCTCTGTAATTTATCTCCCTGTCATGTGATTACCATAAAAGAGGACCCCAGAGCAAGGGAAGAGTAAGGTAAAGAAAGCCTGCTTAGTTGGGGAGGGGGGGGAGATGCTAAAAGCATGGCATGTCACCTCCAGTACTGGGTATTAGTACAAGTCTTGTCCCCTCTTGGGTACAGAGGGGCTTGGAGGGGGACAGGTCTATTCTGACTAAGCCAAACTATATTTTATATTTATTTATATTTTTCATCTTGTATTTTACCATGGAAAGTCAGCAAAACAAAAAAAAAAAAATTAAAAAATTAAAATTAGAAAAAATGTTTTTCTTTGCTTGTCAGCTATATTGGCAAAGTGGAAAAATGAAATCAGGATAATTTCATAGTATAATTTTGTAATTAATCATCACACTACTTCAAGCACAAAAGCCACAGACTGTCACGTCCAACTTCTATGAACCACATGAAGGATCGCTTTTATTCCACGTCTTTGCCTGACTCCTTTTTCTTATTAAGATGTAATATTAAGATTGCCAAGTGTACTTGGGCAAAACACTTTCCTGGGGGGGAGCAAGAAGCACAGACTGCCAGGAGCTGCCAGCGTTGCCCATGGGCCGGCCTAGGAGAGCCAACCTAAGAATACACCCAAGGGACTCTACATCACAGCACAATAAATCTAATGGGAGACTGCCATGAGAACTTGGATGAATTAAACAGATTCACCAAGCAGATCTTGGTGAAGAGATCACTTGTTATGCTGTTCCTGTACAGTTTTTCCAAGCGGTACTTGCATGGACTGCAGTCACATCCATCCATTTTCTCTCCATCCCAATGCCCAAAGCACCTCCTGCTGTTTGAAGGTGCCCCGTGTTTTTGGTGCGTCTGTGCACACCAGACAGAGAAAGAAAAGGAAGGTTATTAAAAAAGCGGTTTGGCTAAATAAGGGAGCTCATTATGTGTGCTATTTTTGTTCCTCAAATGTCTGCCTTCCGCTCTTCCCCTTGAGGTTTACAGAGAAGCCTGACAATCAGGGCTGAGGTTTACTGTCAGCTTCCATTAGGCAAATCAACCAGGCTGGGGATGGGGGAAGCACGAGGGGAAAATTGCCCTAAAAGCGAGCTGATTCAGCACCAGCAGTGTCTGTGTGTGTACACACCACCAAAAATTACTCAGCTGAGGCACTGTCCCAAAAAACGACTTCTTTTAGAGCCTCCTCCAGTCCCTCAAACCACGATGTGAAACACCATTTTCTGTCAGACCCGGAGAGATGGGCACAGCTAACAGCAACTGCTTCCAGTGCTCTGACAAAGCAAATGACCTTCAGCATGCTCACCTGTCACAGAACTCATTTCCGTGTTGTAATTGATGTGTAAAAGTGATCTTCATTACTTGAACTACAGACACACGAGCCTGCAAAACAAGGCTTTCCCAAGAATAAGAACAGATTCTTCTGGGCACACAGCACTGGAGCTGACATCTTAAAGCGTCAGCATTAAGAAAAAGAAGAACAAAAGAAAATCTTATATCTAATTCTTATTTTTCCTTGAGAAAACACTGACTTTTTCCATCGATGATTTTATGGTATTTTCTGTCTATATATGGTCAATTTTAAGCAGAAAAGGTTTCCTCCTCCTTTTCGCTTTTTTAAACCATCACATTTTTAAAAAGCCACACCATTATTTGAAGGGCAGACCAGTATGCAATGCATTGCCCTTTATCCTGGTTACACCCTAAAGGTTTTCCAGCAAGGCAGAGAAAAAACAAATGCTATAGGGAATGCAGATCTTTCCTTGGTTAGAAATACTGGGGTCTTGCTGCTGTTCAGGGCAGGGAGGCAGCTTGCATGGAATGGTTTCACAGTAATCCCTCTAACAAAAAGATACTCTCTTCCCCAGCTGTGAGATCTCTATGAGCTGTAATCATGCACATCATCTTCATCATCACGGCATTGTGAGACATCATCGAATCACTGTAAACAGGATTAAATTAAATTACATGTCTGCTTGAGATTGTGGAGCCATTTAAATAAGCCCCAGACCCACAGAAAACATCAGCAGCATAGCCACAAACATTACGTGTCCTCAAGCACCTGTGACTTAAGAACCTTTCAATTAGTGTATGGGTTAAGTTAGCACTACTGGACCTTCTCCTTTTGAGTATTACTGTTTTAAGAAATAGCATTTCAAGGAATTGACTGAAAAGGAGAGATCTGCCCAAGCTGCTGGAACTGGGATCTGCACTGCTTGCTCAACACCACACAAATCATAGAATCATAGAATCGTTCAGGTCGGAAAACACCCTAAAGATCATCAAGTCCAACCACAACCCAACCATACTACCCTAACAACCTTCCACTAAATCACGTCATGAGCACCACATCCAAACTGCTCCCCATTTCTGAAGGCTCCAGGCAGGATTTAAGCTTGCACAATCAGGATGTTTCTCCTGAGCGATGGCAGCAAGAAGGAAAAACAGGGGAGCAAGTCTCACGTACAGCTGGGAGCACTTGTCCTAGCAAAGACCCACACTGCATTGCAGACTCCCAGTACAGGAGTGCTGCAGGGGAAGACAGGCTTGCAGAACCCCTGCACTCCAGATCCCAAGGGCTGCGTTCCCCGCTCTGAAGCCACCACTCGTGCTGCAAACAGCTAGCTGCAAAGCCCAAGCTATGCCACCCTAAGAGCCCACCACTAAAAATTAACAGATGCTGTTTCCAGTTCCTAAAGACCACTTGAGACGAAGCAGGAGGGGCTTGGTAATTGTCTGAGGTGGGATGTACACTGAGAAAAGCCAAGGTTTGGAGAATAAAAGGCTGTTCTGCCTCTCAGTACATTTTGCTTTCCTGCAGAGGAACAAGGAAAGCTTTGTGCTTACATTTAAGCAACTAAAACAAAAATAACATAGAAGTTTGCAAGGAGGGTTCATGACAATCATCTTTCATTGAGGATTTCTAAATTAGTATTCGAGTGTTCTCATCTAAGTTCTTCATTTCCTAAGTCCCAAACCTAAATATTTTGGTACAAAAAAAAAAGTCATTGTGAAGATCAGGCATTCCCCATTAGGGAGCCCAAAATTTCAGCCACTCGAGCCTGGATTTTTTCTTTCTCACAACAAGCGCTGCTTATTTCATGGGCTTGGGGATTGCTGCACAAAACGTTAAAGAAAAATAGTGCAGCCTTTGTGGGTTTTTTAGCATAGCAATGGAAAAAAAAAAACCAAAAAAAAACAAAACACCCACACACAAAAAAACTTTGCTTAACTCTTCATCTATTTCAGCTGTCCACCATACCCTGCAAGTCCCTCCCCAGGAGCAGTGACACCCACCAAAGCAAGCCCAGCTGGGGTTTGGGGTGGGCTCCATGGGGCAGAGCTGGAAGGTGCTCTAATAGGTCCCAGAAAGCCCCTCCTGAGATAGTTCCACCCCACAGAAGTGAAAACTCATTTCTCCCACGCAGGAGAGAGCTCACGTTGCATGCCCTTAACAGCAGTTCATTTCAGAGGTGAAGTTTACAGGGCAAACCAGTCAACCTGAGAGTTGTTGTCAAAAAACGTAGCTAAATGGCAAACACATGTAAGTCCCAGGCATTTCCCTCAGCCCCACTTGTTCTTTTTTTAGCCTCGGGAGAAAAGCACATTCTTCTGCATAATTTATTTCTTTAAAAAAAAAAAAAATGCAGAAAACTGCAACTAAATTGCTTTTCCTGATTAAATACAGAGCATTTATATTCTATCTCCTCCCCAACCCCCATTCCTGGATTGGTTTTTATCCTATAACTCCTTCTCCCTCGATCTAGCTCTTGAATCCCACCTGGAAAGAAAGCAAAGCCCCTTCAGCTCCTACCTTTCCCAGCACATCCTTAAAAATAGGCAGAGCCATTCCCTCCCATGGCCTCAGCATCCCCTCTACAAACAGGGCCAGGCAGCCAAGGGCTGATTCTGCCATGGGTCTCTATGGTCATGAGGCTTGCTTAGGCGTAGGGAGATTTCAGATAAAGGGGGATGAAGGGGGCATATTTTATTTCAGACAGTAAAATAGCTTTCTGAAAAGCTCGTGCTTTTAGAAGGTCTGCAGGTAGGGCTGAAAACACAGTTTAGTGCAGAAGCTGAAGAGCACAGGTGCAAGCACAGGGGCTTGTGTAACAACAGAGCCAGGTGCAACTGCCTGCAAATCACAAGGGCTAAAATCAGCACAAGAAGGACTTGCTTTTGGAACAGGCTTTCTGCCTAGGAGTGTGAGAGTAATTTTAGCAAACCTGGAGAAGGGATTGGGGATCTGCAGTTGGGGAGCACAGTTTCACTCCCTGTGAACTCATTTCCTTTTGCAGAAGTGATGGAAAGGTTTTATTGCATTCAGTTCAGGGTGAACATTTTGGCTTGGCTCTCCTTTAGAGACCAGCTCCTGTCTGGAGGCGGGATATAAACATCTGCGTGCCTGCTATCACGCTCTTAAGAGAAATGAAAAATGGAAGGATTCTCACTTGTATTTAAAATCTTGCCCGGTCAGAGGAACCTGATGTGATGAGTCAGTGCTGAACCATGCTTTATGGTGTCTGCCTGCTCTGGAGAAATGAGGGCTGTGGTATGTCTATACAAGCATGCTCAGTGGTACCTGACAGGCTTGATTTTAAAAATGATGGGGCTGCAGCTTTCTGGAGGTCTGTGCTTCCCACTGCAGGATGCTCAGCAGCACTGCTGGCAATGAAAGAGCAGTTGGTGCAGCTCTATGGGGATCTCCACATTTTCATTGTCACAGAATGGCTGCACCCCTCCTCACTCCTGTCTTTATTCATCAGGAGTGAAGTGGGTGGGAACAGGCCCTGGGTCAGCTCTCAGCTGGAAATGTGGGATGGGGGGCAGGTGGAGGCGGTTGCGTAGACATGAAGCCCCCCTTGTCATCTGATACAGGCTGTATTTTTTTATTTGTGCAAAAAGATATTCCTTCTGGCTCCCTTGCATCTCTCTCTCAGCCCATGTTTTCCCATTAACCAGGGAAACAGCCTATGTGGTTGCAGTGCTGGCATTCAGTGGCTTACTCCAGAATTAAGGGATGTCTCTCAATTTGGTGTTATGGAGTTACAGTACCCAACAAACTGTCTAAAAAGTACTAAGAGCACCGTGAGCCCCTTTCCTTTAAGGAGAGTGGGGTACAGTGAATAGAAAGCTAGACAGGAGTTCAGGCAAAGCACATAGCAAACCTGAAACAATCCTTGTTTAGATCCAGGAACACACACTGCAGCCATTCACAGCTCAGTCTAATTTCTCTCAAAATAGGAAAAAAGGTTTTGGAGCATCACTTGGATGCTCATTCGAATGTCCTGCCATCAGGAACATCACCCTGGAAAGCACGTGCAGTCTTGCATTCAAGGCCAGGCTGGATGTGGCTCTGGACAGCCTGGTCTGGTGGTTGGAGGCATTGTAGTGGGGTTGAAACTAGATGATCACTGTGGCCTTTTCAATCCAGGCCATTCTATGGTTCTGTGATTTTGTGATTCTAAGATCACTCAAGTCCCAGCCCAAATGTCCTTGAAGGAATGGAGCTGACCTCTCACATTTGCCTTGAGGTGGTGCTGGCTGAGCTATGGTGTCACTCTGATTATCATTCACATCCCTGCTAATAGAACACATCAGCCATTATAAGCCCATTGCTGTGGAGGCTATTGACACGTCTAATGTGTCACAAACACGCGGCTCTTCCTGAGCAACAGATCGTTAACCTGCTGATGCTGCCTTTCTTGTTTGAATCCATTAATCATTGATCTTCAGCTTAAAACTTCAAATGAACTATTTTCTCTAATTTGGCCTATTTTTTGCTTGCTATTGATCTGGCTCATGACAGCAGTATGTGGTCTAGTGGGCTGCTGGATCATTTTGGCAGGAAAGGAATAACTTTAGCAGGACAACAGCATGTATATTAATGGAGAAATTTTTGATGGATACCTTTAATGAAGTATAAATTGAGCAAAACTTCCCATCTTCTCCAGATTAGTGACCTTTTTTGTTTATTCCTATGACATACAAGGGCTCCACAGCTCTGAGAGAACAGTATGTAGTGCTTTCGTTTGCTAATTAGTCTCTACTATTTAAGTCTGCTGATACTTCTGTAAGGTGTTCTCTACAAAGATGGAACTGAAATCATCTCAGGAGTTCCTGCACTGCTCCTTTGGAGGAGGTTTTGTTCCCTGCTTTACACTTGGCATTGCATTACTGCAGGCAATACCCTTTTGAGAGCAGTGATTAAATGCACAGGTTGAACAAGTCTGTACATATTGTGCTTTACATTCCAGCTGATTACATTAAATATTCCAGACTCATGGGGTATTCTCAGTATACGCAGTGTTCCGCTGTGCAGACTCTCATCATCAATATTTAAAGGTTCTTTCATATCAATCTGCTAGCAGCCCTATTTGATATGTAGTGATGGGAACGATGTATCAGATTGCAATAGGTTTTACCCTTTTACCAAGGAGATCTGTAACTACAGCCCCATTTCCTTTCTCTTCCTGACCTGTCTCGCTAAGAAATCTGATGTTAAAATGCACACACCTGCTCTTATCCCAACCATCACCCATCCCGCTGATATAAAGCCAACTGGACATTGGCTTGATGAGAAGAAACTACACATTCCTCTGACCCCTTTGCCTTAGGGCTTCTTTGCTCTAATCTTGCATTGCTCCAAAGCTCTTGTACCCTTCCCAGCAGCCTTCTCCTTCCTGCTTAAGGAGATACGAAGCTTTGGGTCTCAGGTCTTCTAATCTGTATGCTGATTGATGGGAACCAGGCCTCCTGCATGCCCTTCTCCAAGCCCTTTTCCCCTGTTTTTCCCCCTTTTCCCACATTCACATTCGGCTCTCCCTGACCCTTGCTGCAGTCCAAATGGAGATGGGGAAAAGAAGGATGCCTCTCCACAGACACTAATAACAGGACTTACAGCAATAATAAAGCATGATATGCTCTGTTAGTTCTTTCATTTGAAATAAAAGCCTGTGACACAGAGATATCATTATCATTTTCATCTCGTCAGAAGTTAATATCACATTTGTGGGTAAATATAATAGATCAAAAATGGATGCTTCGTAGCAATCTCTATAAATACAAGCAGCAGAGATTTAAGGGCTAACAGCGGTCTTTGCTGCTGCAGCTCCAGCAGCACCCTGCGTGCATCCCCAGCAACATGCTTACAAGGGAGATTTTAGAACTAAATATATGATATTACCTCCTCTCCCCTGTCAATAATCCAGTAGCCCTAGGCACACATGCCAATGGAAAAGCAGGCTGGAGTTCAAAAGATGTGGCACATGAGAAAGTAGCGGGGATAATTTTCACCTGATATCACATCATCAGAAACTGCTACACAAAATTATTGTGAATTATAGGGGCCTGCTGTGCATTTGATTTCCCACAGCTGCTACCACAGCAGTCACTTTCCTGAAAATTAAGTGCATGTTTCATCTGCTCACAGGAAGGATAGAGGGGGAAAAGGTAAAGAAAGAAAGAATTATGATGAATAAACCACTTCTGTGCCCACGCCGTGAAGCCACAGCCTTTTTTCTATCTGTGGGGATGTGTGTGTGGTGGGAGAGGGTAAGATGGGCTGTGTCCATCAGAAGAAGAGCCAGAGCACACCTACAGCCCCGTGTCCAGCAAGGGCAATATGTTCATTCAATTTACATTTCCTGCAACTCCATTCCATCTCTTATCTCCAGCAAAGGACTCTGCACAAAGCAGATTATTCCAGCTTCTCTCCTCCAAAGAGGAGAGATTCTCTCCTCCTAACCCTTGAAATTGCCAGGAGCTTTGCCATAGCATCATTAGAGTACCCAAGCCTGTTAGAAACAAGGGACAGAGTAAGGAGTGAGGGGAGGGTGTTCACTATATCCCCATAGGTGATGCTGCAGCACAAAGCTCCCCACAAAGCACTGCGATCACCATCTGACATGCATGGCCCCACTTGTCAGGTCGGTGGCTTCCTCCTGCCAAGCAAACAGGGCACAGCACTGAGCCTGAGCAGAAAGGGAATGGCACAAACAGTTTCCCTCCTCCATCCGTTGTCATGCTGCTCCAACAAGTGTTGACCTGAAACGCCACGTGGTTATTTCACTCCCTGGCAGATTTTACTAGCATGGAAACAAAGACACTTCAATAGCACTTTTGTGTCCCAAGATTGCCAAGTGCTTCTATGAGTGCTAATTAAATTTCACAGCCTCCTTGAGCAGTAGGTCAATCCCATCTGACACTGCTGGAGCTTTGCTTCCTATGGAAATGAAGCCAAGGTGACCGTGCTGGCTGTGCACCTACACACGTCCCCTGAACATCCGCGTTGGCCAAATCAAAGCAGATTTGACAGAGATATAGAAACTGAATTTTTACAGTAATGCAGAAAAGGACTAAAATTTGGGGGTGAATTAGGAGTATTAACTACAGATGGAGAAAAATGGAAAACCAGAATAAGGCAATCCTTAATATAGCCTGCAGTCAGCTGTGACGTATTTTGCCTATTTTACAGACCCAAACATATCTGAGAGGCAGTGGTGGGCCCTGTGATCTGGCTGTTGCTGTGGGAGAGATGGAGTGGGATGAGAAAAGGGAAGAAGAGGAGTTCTGCACTAATTCAAAGCATCTCGAACCATTAAGGTTTTGTCCCTGCCTTGGTAGTAATAATGGAAGAAACTCCCTTCGGCGATAAGTATCTATTTTCTTTAAAAATTTCCATTCCAAGATGCCATTCTGCATTGTTAGCATGTCTGACTCACAATAAAATAAAAATAAATATATCTCAACATTTTTTTTGCTACTTGCTTTCCTCACTGTAACCTCCCACTTAACTCTTCGTCCCTAGAAGTGGGCTGTCATTCCTCATTTGTGCGCAGAGAGAGATCGCTGTGCAGGACATGGCCTTACATCAGCTGGAACCATTCAGTGGGAACAGCCATATCAGTCCCAGCGTTATTTGAAATGCAGCAGGAGCAAACAGAAACAACACTAAGGAGAAAAGCACAGAATCATTAAGGGAGGAGAAGGGGGGGCTGCATTTCTCTGCCTTCTAAGACAGTCTTGCCAACAATAGAGGAAAAGGGATTATCGTTTTCCTTCCAAGGTTGGGAGTCCTGTTTCAGGTTTCATATAATAAGAATGGTACAGTGCAGACAGCAGTAATAACCTGCTCTGAAAGCTGCTTGCTGCACAATGGCAAATTGCTCATGGGCAGTGATGGCAAAATTTAATCCCTGCTCTGCTTAGAATGCAACCCGCATAGCCACTCAAGACAACATAATAGCACTTTTGTAGCTCTCTGCTACAAACATCACTTTGAAAAGGATACAGCTGTGGAGGGGGGTCTCCGCATGCATCATTTTTGGCTGGTTCCCAAGCTGGAGAGCCTCAGACACACTGTGCTCCCTCGTACAGCTCTGCCAGTTACTGCACAGCCATGCTTGGGGAAGGGAGAGGAAATGGTTGGAGCTGTGTGAGCAGCCAGTTGAAGATGAAATTAACTTGCTTGGTCAGGGATTAATTTTCTGGGATGAGAGAAAGCTGGGAGAGCTCTCATCTGGGATCTCATTTATAAGTTACTGTATGGACACACGTAAGTCTCTTAAAGCCACAGATGTACTGATATCTTCATCAAAGCCATTTCTTCATCAAATGCTGATGCTATTTATGGCATTGTGTTGCAGAGGGAAAGAAACCCACTCATATCTGCTCTCCTGCAGCAACTCAGGTAGATTTCTCCAGCTTTTCCCTTCCTAAAGCTGTGGCCAACCTATGCCTTGGGAGAGTGCCTTATACGGTTTGGAACACTGGCACAGGCAGGTGAAGCCCAGCTGCTAGGAAGCTAGGGACACTACCACCTTCCTTCTTTTTTCCTCTCCAACTCCCTACACTGCTAATGTGCAGCTCTCCTTTGGAAAAGCCAGTTCTGCTGGTACCCAAGAGGCAAAGCACGCAGGAATAGAAGGGTACGGCCGCGCATAGAAGATCCTGGGCAAGACTAGAAAGAACACCAGCTCTTTCTCCACCCGTCCTCCCTTCGTCCTCTTCCTAAGCTATCAGTTACACTGCTCATGGCTGCCAAGTAAATCAACAGAGAGGCCAAACTGGAGGAGCATGGCAAGCAGTGAAGCATGCAGCTGGCCCAGCCAGGTGCAGAAGGACATCTCGGTCATTTCCATCATGGGAGCATTGTTGCAGCAGGCATGGGTGGAAGACCATGGGTGTTTATAGTCAGCTATGAACCAGAAGGAGCAAAAGTCATGTAGCAACCTGCTGCCGACTGCTGGAGAAGGCACCAAGAGGGATCAGCCAGAATTAGCTTACACATAACAAGTCCAAGCAAACTGTAACCTTCTTACAGATCACTCAAAGAGAGATAATGCAGCACTGTTTGTCAAATGATGTCACTTGGGCCTCTGTATCCTAGAAAGGATTTCCTTTGGATGGTTTGTGTCTCAGAGCACGCCTTTGGAGCTTACCTTCCCTTCTAGGACCAAATAAAGATAGAGGATATTGAGTGAATTGAGTAGCAATTCTGGCAAGAACTGCTTTTTGCCTTCTCCCCACCTCACTGTATTACTGATGGTAACAAGGGAGTTATTATCAATCAAGGCAAGCTGCATTGTGATCTGTGCCACGGAAATCCATTTCAGATTGGAGGATAAAGTGTGATTATATTTACACTTCCTTGACACAATTCAGGCAGCAAAATAACAGCCTTCGAGAGACATTTTTCTTCTTCATATTTAGATTTGTCAGTATTGCGGAGCTGTGTGAGAAGGGAGGGAATTATTATAGCAGCTGGGATTCACTGATATGGCTTAGTTGCCTTACAAATGAAGATGTTCCGTTTTCTGTTTTGTCGTCCCATCTTTTTCATCTCCAAGTTCCTTGAATACTGTCCAGAACATCCTCCAGATTGATGAGTTCGCATTTCAATCAATACAGCTCTATGTAAATCTATTTTTGCTTTTGACACATTCCATAAATTATTTCTACTTATAACCTTAATTGGACTGTATTCATCACAGGAGATGGAATTTCTAACTCATGCAGCTGTTTATAAATTAAATTTGCAATTAATGAAGAAAATATGAGATTAAGCACTTCAGACTTCCCCAATCTGGTTTTGAAAATGATATAATTACATTTTATACGGTCAGATTGCACTGGGACATTTTGATGCTAAGGGTGCAAGTTCCCCAAAATCCCAGAGATGCAGGAGCTGACTTGGCCAGTGTAGTGGCTCCCAAATGACAACTGGGTGCGACCTGCTGGTAGGAACAAATACTGCTCCTTATAACCAAAATCCTGTTTCTGGGAGACACCCAGATGTTCTCTCCCCCCTTCAGTGTCAGAAATGGCTTTGAGCCCAATCGTGCCAACCGTAACACCAAGGAAACCTCAGTTCTCATTCTACACTTCTTTGTGCTCCAGTGCCCTCAGTACAGCCAGAAAAATCCCAAATGCTCTGCTCTGGAGTGAAATACAACATCCTCTGATGTTTTTACATCATCGTCCTCTTTTTAGAAGTTGCATTACAATGTTTAAGACATTTCCCGAGTCACCACAAAGTATTTCATGAAGAAAGATCTCTTCCCAGTCATAGGGACTGTTTACGCATTGCAGATATGTGCAATAGCAGGAGAGCTGCGAGAAGGTGAGTTAACAAAAAGCATCAATAGCAGTTTGAAAGGAACAACCATCTAGAATTACTGTCCAAGCTTGATAATACACCAAAATGCACAGAATGCATCTGCAAGGTAGTTCACTGTAAGTGGGAAAGAAAGAAATCTCTTTCCTTCTTTTTAGAATTGGAATTCTTGACCTCTTCGTTGGGCAGTTCTTTAATACTTGCACTTCTATTCTCTCCTTAGCTCTCCCCCATCGGCCGCAGCCTGCCTTAGGCAAAGCTGTGCATCTCTCCATTGCAGTTTCTCTCTTCCCTTCACCGCTTAAACTGTGAATTCAAACTACAGAGCGCAGTTAGAAACATGCCCTTGCACCAAAAAGGAGAAAACAAAAATATTCTAAGACAGATTGGCAGCCTGATTTGAATGTAGTCCTTGCTCACAGATCCAGGTGACCAAGGGCCTTCCCTAAAGAATTGTATATGGTTAGGAATCAGCTCTAGGAATCAGCCTTATCCAACATCCAGCTGGGATGGAAGGGGGTTCTGCTCCCCATAAAGCACAGTGATTGCTGAAGGGAATACCGAGGGTGAGAAGCTGACTCAGTAATCAGTTGTTTAAGGGGGAAGGTTAAGAGGAGGTTAAATAAAGCATTAGAAAGGAGGCCAACTGGCAGCAGAACACTGGTGGAACAGAAGTGCTATGCAGTAGTGTGTGTGTGTTCACACGCACGTCTTGAGCATCTCTCTGTTTCATCTTTCTCCCTTTCTCCCTCTTAAACCCTCAAACTTCTAAGTGCTACTCGTGTCCATAGCACACACTGCTATGTAAACTACTGCAGGGCTTTGCAAGCACACAAGAGATGTGATGCCTGGAAAAGCTTATGGGAGAAGTGAAATGTATCAGGAAAAAACTGAGAAGCTTCTTTTCTTGAAGGTAGCCTGGAGGGCTTGGGATGTGAGGATGTGAGCACTAGCACTTTCTGGCTCTATTGGCTCAGCCCAAGTAATCCCCCTGGCAGGCAGGGAGGGATGTAAAGGTCCTTCAGCTTCCCTCTCTTCTCAGAGCAACAGCAGTGAGACCACTGGGACAAAGTCAGCCCCATAGCCTCACCACATTTCTTGTATGGCTCCCATCCCTGTCAGGGCACCTTCTGTTCTCTGCCCCTTCCCATCTCCGCTACTGACATGCTGTCTGACTTCATCAGACCATCTGCAAGAGGAATGACTTTCTCCCAAAGTCTGTCTTGGAGGTGAGTGTGTTTTGGAAGAGTACTGACTTTGATAATGAAATGCTTTGTGAGACAGAGCATGCTTAAAGCACGCTTTACCACCGTATGGTTACATTTTCTCCTCCATCAGATATAATAAATAGTGTTTACAAATTCTTAGGCATGCCTCCCTAGTAAAATCCACTAAACCCACAACAAATATACTTATCATGGCATTAATTTGGTTAGAGATTTTCTCAGAGTATTGACAGCCATATCTAATTTCCAAGGATTTATTTTTATTTCAAAATACATTAGATGTATTTTTTCCTTACCCACTACAATTCCCTTATGATCGTGTGTTTCTTCTGAAGGCACTGGGACAGCCGCTTTACAACCATCCACTGTTATCCTATATCCCTTAAAAATATCCTTCAATAATTAATATTTTATATTTATTCGTAGATAAGAAATTAAACTTTCCAACACAGGTCTGCAAAGCCCTACATTCATTCTCTCTACCACTGACATTTCTTGGCTCAAACACCAATCCCTTCTGGGAGATTTTGTGGTACCATAGTCTAGATATTGTTGTCTGCAGTCTGGGATGTTGGCTTTAATAGTCTAAAATTTAAATTTTAATACAAATTCTCTGAGTCAGACTTATTCCTTAAGAACAAAACAAAGCAGACACCCAAAAATCAGGGACTTGCTACAATCAGTACCACTGTTCAATGCATTTCCTTTCCCCATCAGTCAATTGGCCTCTGTCTACTAGAAAATATTGGGACCGGTAGTGAACCAAGTGCCCTGCCCATAGATTCAAGTGCCTACATTTCTCTTGAAATGAATGAAACCAGGCACACGTATCCAGGCTTACCTTCCATCCCAGTACTTCTAGCGTATCAGCATGGAAACATCATGGCAAAAGCATATTAACGTGGCATGGATCCAACCGACCACAATTATTATTCACATTCCCTACTGACTCAGAGACACAGATTCACCCTCACTTCTTTTCTTATTGAGAAATACTGCAGTAAAACGCTGCCATCAGTGAGCAGCTGCTCAGGACCATGGCGGAAATGCCCCATGTCAGCAGTAAGCAAGATTCCCATCACACTGATGTGTTTAAAGAGCTATGAGCTTAGGAAAGCATGAAGTGTTTATGATGATGGGTGAACTCAGGAAAGGAGTTTCCTCCTGTTGGTTTTTCTCTTGATGGAACTTATTTCCTGGTTCTGACAAACTCTGTTCTGAAGATGTGTGAATTGCTACAATTGAGTTAAAAAGTGTGCAGCACCAAGTGGGAGAGAAATAACTAAAGCAGAAGGCAAGCATCCTCTCACATCTGGCCTTACCCGAGGTGCTCTCAGATTGCACTGTGCTTCCTGCACCAGACTGTTTTTGTCTCAGATCCATAAATAAACATTGGAGGAGAGGGAGAGAATCTCATTCCTGGTTGCAATGGCAGACTTTATCAGATAAAACAAAACAGCACCTCAGTTCTTCTTCACACACCCTTCACCCTCTTCTAATGACATGACAGCAAACTGAGACTAATCAATTTTGCATTAACAAATCTAACCAGCTCTATGGTAGGAACTGTCCTGGAAAGGAAGACAGAGGTTTTGTCTAAGCAATGGAATAGTTCCTGGTCGTCTGCTCAGTCCATTTGCAGACAGACTGCTAGCTGACACGGCTGCTCTCCTGGAAAAATACCAAAAATTGATGTCTATCCAAAGATGCCAAGTATTTCTAAATATGGGGAGGAGTCTTGGCAGAAATTAACAATAGAGCTGTTAATTTTTCACACGCTTGTCATGACGAAAACTTCTTCACTTACAGTATTCAGTCACTGTGTTTCCAGGGTTAAATATTCAGGGTCAAATATGCAGCTGACCTGAAAGTTCAGGAAGGGGGTTTCGCTTTACACCTCTTTGAACTGATGGCTTTAGGCTTCATTTTTCCAAAGCCATACTCTACTTTTTCCACTGCTCTGGATAAGGATTTTCCATAGAACCAGCGTTTCCCAGTGACACGAGATTCTTTTCATGTGGCTAAAAGCTCTGCTCCCTCACCTGCACGGCTGCTGCGTCTCTGAGCACGGGGCAGCCATTGGAAGGAACTCAGTGCTGGTCTATATCTGACTAATGCAACAATCAATAAATGTAACACAACCTTCAGTAATGTGTCCAATCACTGTTGGGTTTGGAAGAAAAATCACGGAAAAATTCAGTAGATAAACATGCAGCAACATGCATTTTTCCCTTCCCTTATATTCTCTCCGTGGCTTATCTATTAACATCTGCTAAATACAACGCCCTTGATTCAGTTGACAGCCTAAAAGCTTTTATGTGACTTCTGCTCCACTCGGGGAATTTTGTAAATAAATTGTTGTACTGGATTTGTTTTGAAGCAAGCATCTGTTTGTTTTCAAACCATGTCGTTGGCTAAATGAAAAAGACCTAGCTCTGTGTTTCCTCCCAGGCCGTTTGAGTTCCAACAACCGCTTGCTGCTGTGCGTTAAGGATTACAGGGACAAGTGAAGAGGGAGAAGTGCAGTGAGTCGTTTGGATGTTGTGTTGAGGGATAGGATTTAGCTGGGGAGTATTGGTGATGGTTGGACTGGATGATCTTTTAGGTCTTTTCCAACCTTGATAATTCTGTGATTCTGTGATTCTGAGTCCTTTGTCCAGCTCTCCACCACCCGTGGACAACACTGACCCTCCCCTCAGGCCTGGGAAGAAGGCTGTCTCCTTTCCTATCAACACCTCCCACGTGCACATCTCAGCCCAGCTTCTGCCAAAGCAGAGATGCACGCACTCCCTGAGCAGCACAGCTGATCCGCCCTTGTTTTAGATGGACACTTTAGAAGAGGAATTTTACCTTGAAAGGGAACATTTTTTCTCTGTGGCATTTGAAAGGAACTGAAACAGTTAGCTCAAGATGACAAAGTTCTAGTAGTTTGGGACTGACCAGTTATTTTCCCAGTATTTTCCCTTTTTATTTGTATCTAGAAATAACATGGATCTGTCAAATATTTGCATCTGTGCTTCCAGCCCCATTAAGCCCAGAATACTAAAACTGCTCAGACAGACACCCAGGCATTCCAACTCTTTATAAAGGTGTCCACTTCACAGATGTCCATCAACACCTTAACCAAGTTTTCTCTTTGCATCCCAGTTTACCCAATACACAATACCAAACCTGAAGTGCGATTTAGAGAGCTTGCACTCAGCAGGACTCAGTGGTTATGAATAGCAGCAACGTTAATGGGCACAAGAAGCAGAATGCAATTTGAAATCAGTGAATTCAGATGGTGGATCAGAAGTTGTTTGGATGGTAGACAGGCAATAAGGAGCACTTCGAAAATACAAAAGCTCAGACCTCGTGGCTTTTGAGGACAAAGGCAGCCTGATACAGGGGAAGAAAGTCATGTCAGCAAAGAACAACCTGGTAAACAGCACAATCATAATCAAAAGGATGGCTGTGAAAAGACAGAACAAAACCACTGCAGAGGATGGATACCGGCCACATCGGCTGCCAACAGTATTTGCTTCTGTAACCCTGCCTCATTCTGGGGTCAGGAAATAAAGTTTGCAGGCTGAGCACATGCTGGCTGGAGCACACTTTGATCACACACAGGGGAAGCTGTTGTGAAGAGGAAGCCCAGTTTTGCTTTATGCTATAGTAAAAGTAACCAGCATGTCTCATAATTTCCCCTGTGTTTCAGCAATGGAACAGGCTCCTCCACGCGAACAGCAGGGCAGCAATTATTTTTAGTGGCTAACAAATTAATCTGATGCTCTCTTCTTGATAACTTCCTGTCTATCTCAGAGTTAGTCTCCATCGGGGCTACGTCTTGTACTTCTCAGGAACAGATTTAGCATAAGACAGTTTCATTCCGAAAGACGGTCAATTCTCCAGCACGGTACTTAAAATAGTATTTACTTTCATCATTAGGCTGACAAAATCAAAGTGACAGACGGCTCAAGCTTGGTAGAAACAACACTGCTACTTCTTACCCACACCATAGCGCTGCTGCAATAGCAATAACATGTGTACACTATGGATTATCAATTCTGCAACAGCAGAACTGGCATCCCTCTTAATCAGCTGCTAAATTATTCTTAGCTAGTCCCTAAATTAAATATTTAAACAGACAACCCTATAGAGAATGCTTTAGAAGTGGTTTTATGAGATCTTAAGAGCCTGATTTGCAGCACACCGGAGGAACAAGGGTTTGTGTTTGCCTTAGGAGGATGAGCCCAAACAGGAGGCAAAGCACCCCCAGAACCCTTTTGTCACTGCAGAAGTTGAGTGCGAAGAGACAGGAGGCAACCACTGGTCTGCTGGAAAGGGAAAACCTGGTCCTCTTTGGTCACCTGTGTTTAAAGTGGGGCCAGGAAGGAATAAGGATGCTGGCCTGAAGATGCTCACTTAGCCACTTAACTTCATGACCTTGCACAAATTGCTTGACTAAGGACCATCTATCGCTATAAAATAGGATGCAAAAGACAGGTTGGATTATATATATGAAAGCATTATGCACGATGGGTGCCTGAAAGCTGCTCCTAAGCCATTTCAATACAGAAAGAAGCCATACTGTATAAAACCTGCATGCGGCAGCCAGAGTAATCCTCTGCACCTAGAAACTTCCAGAGGCACCACGTACTGACCTACAGCACAGCGTTCTGCCCAAGAATAAACACACAGTCAAACAATAGGAAAAATGCACATCTACTGAGGGATATAAATCTCCTCTGGAGGATGCAGTATAGTGACCTTTTACTGAACCACGCATAGATAAGCTCTGCTATATTACTCTGACACCTTGAATCCCCTTCTGGAAGATCACTGCATATAAAACAAATAAAAGTGAAGATATTTAGCTGTTGGAGTGGTGCTTCACCTTTCCCAAAATTATTCTGTGCACATCTACACGCACCAGACCGTACTGAAAAGATGTGGATTGATCTTACCCCATCCATTCACTGTCAATGTAGTTTAATTACTCATCTAGTATTATTAGCCTTTGTTTTCTGTTTTTTTCTCGTAAGCTCCATTCAAAACCAAAGGTCCAGTCCCCTCTTTATGTGGGCCAGTTCCCTCCTCAGCCACCCCTTGGGTTGTCTTTGCTCTGCACATGGCACATCCGCAGATCGCAGCCGCTGCCTTCCAGCCAGCAGGTGCCGATTTTATTCAAGCTTGTGGATCTTCAGCTGCAGTCACCCATTTGGTTTTCAGGCTACACCTGAGTCTCTGTCACCACTTTTTTTCTCATCCTACACTGAGGTCTGCCCCTTCCTCCTTCTCCCCTCTTGGGCAGGGCTTACGATGTGCATCACAGTGGTTCACACTGCTCAGAAATGCTCAGTGCCCACCTGGTGACTACTGGCAATGCCTGAGAGAAAACCACATTTCAACAGGGCACAAGGACATGGACTTGCAGCAGGGCACATGGGAATCTGGAGGGTGAACCTGGCTTTGAATCTGACGTGAGACATCACAGCTGCAGAAACAAGCTTTATTTCATCTCTTTTAACCCCAACAGCATCGCCTTTACCTGTTTTCTTCTGTACTTGCAGGTAACAGCTGTAATTATTTCATAGCATTAGATATACTTCAAAGTAGAAATGAAATAATAAGGGATTTCTATGTTGCCTGCACCCCCCTCCATTGCACAGGAGTTCCACAGCAGTCACAAAAGCATTGCATCTGGTGTCACAGCCGTTACCAAGCATTGTTGGTAAACACTTTCAAAGCAAAATGCGACTTCATATAGCGCTCATATTATTGATACAGAAAAAGGGATCCTTTAAAACACAGTCATACTCAATCCCCCCAGCGCTCCTGCACCTGTGGAGCAGAAAGTTCTCTGGATTGCTCCCGAGCACCAGGAATTTTTTTACCTGCTTATGTTTTGGAGCCTTTCATCTCAACTTCTTTCTGAAGTTGATCATCCCTGTGGTGCCTAAATGAGAGATGACAGTGAACCCATGGGGAAAATAGGGCTGATGAAATGCAAAGCAGCGTTATTTATGCTGAGTCTGTGTGCAAAGTGCATTTCAAACTTCCTTGATTTTCAGTAATAACTGAAGTTGGAGAGGAAGGGGCAAGCCAATAGCTGCAGTTAGTATTTTGGAGTCTCCTGTATTTTTCCTTCTCCCTTGGCTCACTGAAGCAGTTTTTCAGGTTTTTTTCTTCTTTCCAATCTGACTTGAAGATCTGAGCTGTAACTGAAGATCTGCAGGAAATGTAACTCTTGTCTTTGGGTTTGCAGCTGGGAAAGAGGAAAACGTGAGCTGGAGAGGGTGGGTTTGGGCAAATTCTTTCAGCTGCCCCCATTTTGATTGATGTTGATGTGGTTGTACTCACACTGGTACTGCCAGTGCCGCATTCCCACTCCCTACTGAAGAGATTCACTTGACTTTGAAGTGTTATCGTGGCTGCTCCTCTTTAAACAAATGTCTTGTCTTCCTGAATGAAAGATATCAGTTACAAAGCACTACTCCAGGGCTCTGGCCAGCAGCCCCCTGTTATAGATTGAAGTCCTGCACACATTTGGCCAGGATTTAGGTAGGAAAGAGCCAAATACTGACTTGCCTGCAGTACCTACCACCCCCAGGACTTCCCTGCCTGAATCAGCACTCTGGCAAAAATTACCTAAGGGGGGGGGCAGGAGCAATGAAATCCAGATATACACGACTCAGTATTTCAGCTTGGAAGTATAACTGGAGGACCCATCTGATCTATAATGCAAACCCAAACAGATCAAACCCTCTCTGATGTAAATCTGTGACACCAGTGAAAGGCAATTGAGTCAGGCAAGAAAGCACAAGAAAACCCCTTCCTGTTGATAATCTGACATTCTGCCTTTGCTCCTCATCTCGCATAAATCAGGAGGGGCAGACTTCCTCCCACTGTTTGCGTGGAGGGAGTCTTGCTAATTTTTCACATCTAGCATTACAAACACAGCGGTAAGAGAGGAGGGTGAGACAGCCATCAGGCACAGACGATAACAGATTTGCAGCTCTCAGGCTCAAGGCTTCCCCACAGCGGCAGCTCCGTGCTTATGAACACTTGAAGTGCATCCCTAATGATCTCACCCAGCCGTGGCAGACAGTCAGGGGTTGCTGCTGGTTATCGGGCACAACAGTGGGCTGGCAGCCCTGCTGTGCCACTGTGAATTGCCAGGAGCTTGTGAACAGATCCCCTGTTTCTAATGATCATCCTCCACAACTGTGATTACTGTACCTTTGTAATAACCAGAAAGAAAGGGAAGGAACAGGTCTTTTGGTCCCATGACCAGAGAGGATTGAATCTAGTGCGACCCCAGTGCTCATGTAGCTGTGTCTGCTCCCACTGGGGCTCCCTGTTAGAGTCCCTGCAGTGGTCCCAGTGCTGGTTTGGAACACGAAATAGGAAGTTCCAAATCTAGAAGGTAGCTCTGTCCCCTGGACCAATTTTTTCTTATTCCCAGAAGAACAGGAAAGGCATTTCTTCTCTTTCCCCAAGCTAGACTAAGCAGCTCGCCCTCGCTGAGCTGCGTGCATGTCACAGCCAGACTCTATAGGGATGTCTGCATGAGCAGGGCAGCTCCAGGCTCCCTGCTGCCTGCATATCCCCAGAGCCAGGCAAGCTGTATCAGCTGGCAGGGAAACCTGGGCCAACAGAGGGAACAGGTCTGAATGCAGGCCCAGCACTACAGGAATTATTGACATAATACCTCAGGCTGTACTGTGCAGACACAGCCAAAATAAAAAAGCAGTAGAGCCACAGCCTAATTGTCATATTTGCATGAAACTGAAAAAGTAAGTTTTATTAATATTCTGGCATACTTCATTGGCCCAAGTCCCTTTCAAAACAGGGGCCCCGTTTTGCTTCAAACTGTGCTGGCAATTATTTACTTGCAACATAATCCGAATGGACTCTGCTCTAACTTTCCAAACTAACAACTTACTGACCGCCAACCAGGAATGAGAAACATCAGCTCCAACTGTAAACGCTTGTAAAATTTACAGTCGCAGAACGGCACCAAGAAACTCAGATCCCAGCCTTGTCCCAAGGGTTCACAGAGTACCTCCTGCCTCCAGCTGCCTCCAGCACTGCAACACAGCTTGCTAGCAAAGCAGCCTTGGTCACTGGTGGCTGGTGCCACTGGAATGGAGAACACCACGCTGCCTCAATCCACATCCAAGTACATGGCCATGAAAACAAACTGTGGCTCTAAATTTTTTGTGCAAATGGACATAAATTATTACCTCGAGCACACAAACAGCAATCCAGCTTATAAGATTTATTATTGTCACGCTGGGCAACTGCAGCATGGAGTCAAGTTTGTGATTTAATAAATGAAATACCAAAGCTCGTGCCAAAAAGAAAGGGAAAAAAATGAATTAAGTCAAACTTAATCTGATCCAGATGGACTGCATGAGTTTCCACCCTGCGTGGCACTGGTTTGATAAGAGATGGGTCGTCCACCCAAAACTGGAAGGGCTGCCCCCCACCAGAGGAAATGACATGCTTTGTAAAGCAATTGCAAGGAGATGCAATGGGTTTTTAAATGACACAAATTACAAATTAATTTGCTTTGGGGTTTTTTTTTGGTCTTACACTCAGGCAATTAACTGCCAGCAGGATGGCAAGCAGCAGAACTAAGCTTTATGCAGCCCCCAGAACAGCAGGCTGGGGAGCAGTGCACATAGAGCTGGAAGTGAGAGGCTCCAGCACAGCCTCAGGAAAGCTGAGAATGTGCTCCCTGGCCTGGTTTGTTTGTAAAAGAAAACCAGTAAGACTTCCTGCCAAAGAAACTGAGCTGTGAGAGACAGAGATACTACGTTCTGTACTCTTTTTTCCCTTTCAAACAATTGAAAGAGAAAGACAGAAAGCACCTTCATCCATCAGGAACAGCCCCACCGAGGAGAACAGCTTTGTTTTCTTTCAGTGCTCCTCTCACACGATGCAGGAGGCCACGTCCTGACATCAGGGCACTGCAAGTGCTGTTTGGTCCCCCACCTGCTCCATCAGCAGTGCAGCTGCTGTGAACCTTCCCCAGGAGCAGGCAGGCTGATGGTAACCAACAGTTCTTGTTGCCCAGGTCAGAGACCTAACACCTGAATTCTTCAGATTCTGGATTGGTTTTGTGTTTTGCACCAAAAGGCCAGAAAAAAAAGCAGGGTGCAGCTCTGGCCCAGACTGTGCCACTATCTCATCTGTTTGCTTCTCAAGGCCAAATGAAGCAGCTCTTACTTTGCCTTTTTTTTTTTTTTTTTAAACACCTTCCTGACTTAA
>JAPSGF010000022.1:5218068-5280102 GCA_035772895.1 Perdix hodgsoniae
CCCCCCCCCCCCCCCCCCCCCCCCGCCTGACTTCCACACCATTTTCATGGCCGTAACACCAGTAAGACGACCAGCAGGGTACCTGTGACTCCCCATTATGACACAGCAGCTGTATCCCATTGCTGGGCCAGAGGACAGGGACAGATGCTATCTGAAAACCAGCAATCCTTCCTTGTCACCACCACAGAAAATCCGTTTTCCAAAAACCTAACAAACAAGCAGATGATGTTCCTGAGCTAGCCACTACTCAGTTCTATTCACTCACTGCCTTCATTTTTTTTTCCTAAAGTGCCCCCATCCTCAGCCATCACTTTCCTGCCTTGCTGCTAATCTCAGTGTTCTGTGTCACAAGTAAGTGAGACACATCTGCTTTCTATTTCAACCAGCAAGGAAATATTTATGCTGGGGGGGGGGGGGTTGGAACTTGTGGTTTTGCCTGCAGCATCAGAGGAGGCCATTCAACATACAGCAGGGGGCTCTGGGGCACCTGCAGATAGCTGGCTGGGCAACATCAACTTTCTATTTAAGTGGCTGGCAGAATGCCATTAATTGTGTTTGGGTTTTCTCCTTCAGTAGGAGGTTTCACTCCACTGAAGCCCAGCATCATGGAGGACAGGGAAGGAAAACAGAAAGGCATCACGAGTGTACATCCCCTGCTCTGACACGCTAGTTATGTTCTAACCTATGTTTTTAATTACTTGCCATGATTTGTTGTGACAGTGTCTTAAGGTCACAAAGCACCACAAAGTGGAACAACCTGCCTGCCAGCTTGGAGCTCTGCTGCTGAAGGCTTCCCTGTGCCTCCTCCCATGCTATCCAGCTTTTCAGTACCCATCTGGGATCAGACTCATCACCTTAGTAGATCCTCTGTGTGAACTACTTTGGTAGCTCTGAGACAGGACTGGAAAGGAAAAGGTTTGGTGATAGTAAAGCTGGACTGAAGGGGTGGTTCCAAGTGATGTGCAGAACAGGTTCACCAAAGGAGTTAAAAATAACAGCCCCACTGCTGACCCTGTGATACAGAAACAAGAAACCTGGAAAGAAATCGGGTAGGAGTAAACAGAGGAAGAAAACTATGTTGCTATAATGCTTCCCGTGCAGCCAATTCATTCAGCTCGTATGGGCCATCAAGACCCAGCACCAGACCCAAAGCAACAGCATGACCAAGGCCATGCAGAACTGTAAGGAAAGACCCAATGATCTCAAGTGTCCAGCAGGAACTTAGCTGCTTTGCACTCAGAGCATAATGATGTGTTACTGCACACCCAGTTAAAGCTGCTAAAACTCCTTGTGCCTTTGGGTAGGAATCTGTGTCCTTTCTGTGGCAAAACAGTGCAGTGTGACAGTGAAGAGACTGTGCAATCCAACCTCGATGCATTTTAAGACTTCTATAAATAATTAAGGGAGCTCATTAATTAATAAAAAGAAAGTGAAATTGAAAAGGCAAGAGGAGAGGGGCAATGAAAACCCACTGGGGGATAATAAGTATGTCCTACACTGCAGCTTACACAGACTGAAGTCTTTTAGGGAGAGTTAAAGTGGCTTTGTGGTTTGAGCTAGAGAAACAAATCTTAGCTGGAAGGAAAACCTGCTGGGAATAACAAAGCTACTTCCTAAATCCGAGCTACACTTGGGAAGATTTTTCAAGATTTACACACTCAAGTGAGAACAGCATGGGATATGTAGGTATATCTGTGTATTTCTCAAATACGTGAGGAAAAGAAAGGCTCTAGCTGGTGCCTGGGGTTTGGTTGCACCAACAAGTCTTTGGGGAAGTGATAAAATACAGCAATGCAGAGAAAAACATCTTTCATTAATTAGATCATTATTAGTCTCCTCTGGCTCAAACGTGGGCAGCTTTGAAACCGTAGCTGCTATCAAAGAAAAGATTTACAGAAGTTCCACAAAGACAGAAAGAAACAATAAAGCCTGGTAATATCCCAGTGGGCTAAGAATTGGTAGAGCACACTAACTGCGAGTTACTAATTAGTGCAGCTTTGAAATCAGCAGCTCAAATCTGTGCTAAACAGCAACACGGTGCTTTGGGCCATGGTTTCAAGTGCAGAAATGAAACATGCCAAGCAGGCACGCCTGGGCACAGACACATCTTTCTAAAAGGGAAACCAGGAAATTGCAGGTGCAGCTGAATGCTTGTGAGCACACAATTACCTGGTGGGTGTTTGCAACTGCATATTTCACACGCGCAATTACCCCCTGCCTGCATATTTCTGTGTGCCATTTAAACGGCAGTCTTGAAGAATATGACCTTGGTGTCCACAAACACAAGCTGTGCTTGAAGTGCTGAGCTGAACTCCTAGCAGGCACTGGGGCTTTAAAGAGGTTAAAGGGCTGTTTTATCTCATCTTGCTGACACACTGCCTGACGTGAAATTGGTGCTTTGCTGCTGATGAGTTTTCATCTTCTGAGTGTTTCCCTTGGAAGTTTTGGCATGCAGCTGGTGAGACATGCAGTGAAGGGAGAGGAGATGTATGCCTGCCCTACAGGAAGGAAACGCAGAGAAAAGGTATTAAATGAGGTTGAAGCCTGCGATCTTGCCAAATCAAGAAAATGGAAGGTAACACAGGTGGCTGAGCTAAAAGGCTATATTTTGCTGTCAAGCAGCCTGACATTTGCTCTGGTTTCAAATCCTTATAATCTGTTGTGAAATACCCTTTGGATTTTACTGTCAGCAGCTCCGCAGCACTGTGGGGCTGTGGCTGGGCAGGCAGGAGGAAGGCATGAAGGTTCCTTCATCCTCCCTTTGCTGCCCACCCTGCAGAGCACACCCATGGAACACCCTCCCAGAAAAGAAGCACCCTTTATTTGAGAAATCCTGCAGGAAAAGCCCTCACCAGGAAGCAAACACAAAGCACATTTGATGTGAAACATGTTCAGATAGAAGGAAAAGCAACCAATAATGAGGCTGCAAGGCTCTGCACTATGATAGCTGTTTCATTAGACCCAGAAACCTACAAACACATAGTAAAGGAGTCTTCGTTTCCCAGCAAACTACATTTCTAAAGTGTTCACCCACAGTGCAGAAGATTCAAATCCTGGCTAACTTTCAAACCTTTCTACATCATCAGGAATCAATGCCCCAGCTCCACTGCACTGGCATCCCATGCTCCCAGAAGAAGGTATTAATCCTAAAGCATGTGCCTGATATTATGCCTGTAACTAAAATGCTGGGGGAAGGGAGAGGAATGTATCCGTCCTGCTAGCAGCTTGCTATGCCTTCAAAGAAAGAGCAAAAGGAAATAGAACCTGAAGAAATCATGCTAAAGAATGAATACTATTTGCAGAAGATTCTATTCTACAGTGTTCTCCACAGTAGTTTCAAATGACTGCATAAATGCAACAGCTGACAGGTCAAATAAAAAATAAAAGATATTGCCACCTGATTGGGGAAAATATCTCTGTCCAAGGCTGCACTGATTTATTAATAAAAGTAATCAATAGCAATACCTCTGTATCAGTTTTACATCTAATTTAAACTTCCAGGTCTCAATGTACTCATTAAATGATATAATGGATTTACATATTTTAATTATATTTTATGGATTCTGAACATAATGTAATTAAAAGGGTTTTTCAGCAGAGATGATTAATGAACAGGCCAGGCAGCCATTCCATACCTCCACTGTGCATGAAGGACCCCAGTGTGCAACAAGCTCAGCCCTGCTCTGAGCAGTTTCACCTACCCCTATGGCTGTGGCCACTGAACATCTCTGCACGCACTGGAAGGAGGCATCCAGAGGCCAGAATGAACGGGAAAGCCCTGCAGGCTCTTAGCTCCTCCCTTAGCAATCAGTCACAATAGGAACACAGCAAAACGTGAGCAAATCGTTACAAGAGCAAAGCTCACACTGTATGGATAATCCTCCGGAGCTCCTCACAGACCATCTGTGCCAGCAAGCAGGAGTGCATCAAACAAAGATATTTCAGGGTTCATGCCTGTCAAGGTGATGATACTCCTTCAATTACTCCAAGCACCACTCCTGAACAGCACTCTGAATCATAGGATGGCCTGGGTTGCAAAGGCCCACAGTGCTCATCCAGTTCCAACCCCCTGCTGTGTGCAGGTCACCAACCAGCAGCCCAGGCTGCCCAGAGCCACATCCAGCCTGGCCTCGGATGCCTGCAGGGATGGGGCATCCACAGCCTCCTTGGGCAGCCTGTTCCAATGCCTCACCACCAATATCTCTCTGAAGATATTCAGCTGCATTCTGTGACTTAGAAATGGGAAACAGAGCCCCAGAAGACAGAGATGAACTCATCCTGTGTTCTACAGCAGGCAGAGGCTGAGTCAACCCGTCGTACCCAGTCACTGGGCTGAAAGAATTGACAAAAAACCACTATTGGCACAACTGCTTCTCCTCCCGTATCAAACCAACTAACAAAAGATGCTCTACCCTCCTGCAAACCTTGCATGTATCAAATCCTTAAATAGTTGTGACTGTAATACCATTGCTATTACTTTTGCATCTAAGTGCTACCTTTCAATAAAGTGTAGCTTTGCTGAACCAAGGTCAGAACCTACTGAACTGCAGCCCCAAGAGCTTCAGCAACCAAAGTGACTGCTGAAAACTGAAAGTAAAGATTTGAAATGAAAATTGAAATAAAATCATAGAGGAAAGGAGGTCAGCATTGCTGGCTCTCATGACTCCAGTGAAGGGCTTTGATATTTCGTTTCCTCTACAGCTTCAGCTGTTTGGTCTTGCGAGCAAAGAAATAAAATGGTTTCTAGTTCTCAAGACTGTGGTACAAGAGTTGAAAATGCATCTTCAGAGCAATCAAACAAGAAAGTGTAGAAAGTGAAGAGAAAGACCCCCAAATTCATACTTAATACAGCCCAAGGAGCTTCCAGTCCTAATTGAAGCCTCTTGGTACTGCTGAGGTATAAACCACAGCCCACAGCTGTACGCATAGGGAGGCAATCATTTGTCCTGTGAGCTGCTGGCCAGCAGATCCTGAATTGTCCTTGAGCTTTTGTCCTCATAAAAAACCATTCTCTAGTATCTATGCCAGCAATAAGCCATAAAACCCACAATGTGGAATGTTTTTTAGTTTTGGGGCTTCTTTGCTGATTTGGAAGGAAACCATTCAACCTACTTTTACCTTTCTGTCTCATTTGGAAGAATTGTGCCACCAATACTCTTGGCTGCTGTGAGCTGCCCCCACATTCTTTCTGCACTCTTCCCTTCACAGCCGGTGCAAATAGGACTCACTGGCTGCAAAACATGGTTGACAGGTAGAGCCTGACCTTTATGCTGCGGGGAGGAATGACTGGGCAGCCAAACACAGCATGCGGTGGTGCTCAGAGGACCTGTTATGGAGGGAGCAATCACCACTACCCAGATCTCCAGGTGCACAGAGACATCTTTAAAAATCACTTACTACTTCTTGCAAGACAGACCTCAGAAATTCCCTTGGTCAGGATGAATCTAGACTTCCTATTTGCTGTCCCTGACAGTGGTTTCCACAGATATTTCCATTGTATTTTTTCTGTACTGCAAACTTTTGACACTTTTGACGTGCAAGCAGGGAACAATTCTGGCTTGCCCTACAATAGGGGCAGACAGTAAAAACACCCCTGATAATTGTGTTTTCACCTGGGCATACTTCAGTGTCTGAAATTTGATTCAGTCTTCTGGTACAGGCAGGTCCAGAGAGACACTGGAGGTGTGTTATATCTTAACAATTCACAGACCTTTCTGAGTTGAAGCTGAGCTTAAACAAATCTGAGCTGGGCTTCAGGCAACCCAACTGGGACAGATGGGCAAACTTGGCATTATGAGCAGAACCTACTGGCAGCTTTGGGCTGCTTCATAGGAAATGCTCCCATACAGTGAGATTTTTTCCTATTACTTGTGCTCAGATAAACCTTATCCAGTGGAAAACAACGCTGTGAAGTGTAGAATACAGATTAACCACAACATGGTTGGGAACTATCCAACCTCCAAAAATCAACCTGAGATGGCTGAAATGGATAGGTGACAGTCTGAACGAGGGCATTTCCTGTGGGAATGGCATGAAATCTGAATTAAGATGCTGCTTATGTTCCAGCTCCCTGTTTGAGCAGCCTCACTTTTATGCACTTTTCACTACAAGACAAAACACTAATGCCTTCTGAAGTGTATATTAGCTAATGAAGGTCAGTCCCTGGGTTATAGCTGTGACCAGCAGCAGCTCAGCCATGCTTACACATCCTTCTAGTAGTGGCTGTCAGCCTTGACTTCTAGACAAGGGCTTTCTTCTTACTCAGCTCTACCATCAAATCATAAAGCAAGTATCATTATCTTTTCTGAAGAACCCAAATGCATCACTTTCCCATTACTGCCCATGCTGTTACCATCAGCAGCCTGTCCCCAGGGTCTCACTTCTCAGATGCCATCCCTGCAGCCTTGCCTCTGCTCCCAGCTCTCAGCAATGTTGCTGCCTCTGTTCAGTAAACACGCTGTACTCTGTATAATGTAAAACATGAGCATCTCATACACTGATAAAATTACTTCTGTGCTTACACAGCTACTTAATTCCATTTTGCCATTGATTTGTCATTTTAAAGTTAAATAATAAACATGGATTGTAGCCAGGATACTGAACACTGCTTTCTCTCTCGCTCTAGCTTTTGATTCATGACTTTGTTTATTTACTGATATATTTAAGTACTCCCTACTGCATTTCACACATAATCTGGCAAATCCTAGGGATTTACTTTCACAATTGATTAGAGAAGTCAGTGTTTTACAGATAGGATTGAAATGGAAAATATCTATGAGTCTTGATGGAATCTTCTTACGAAGACTATTCTTTCCAATAGGCTCTCCAGCACCTAAAAAACTGTATTGTGTGTTTTCAAACACAGAGAACACGCAACCAATTCCTGATGCAGGTATTAAGTGATGAAATACTTGCTCCTCTGTGGGAGTGCCTTCTAGGCTTTCCATTTAATCAACACGTGGGAGAAGATCGTTATATTCTATTCACTAATAGTTCTCTTCAGAAGTCGATCAGAGAGGCTAGTAGGCAACATGCAGGCAAGCAGTTAGTTTTCAATTGTGACTCCAGAAATCCAAATTCACAACCCTAAAAGTATCAACATGTGACTTTTTTTATACATACATTTTTTTAAACCTTTTGATTTCCTGTCAAACAGTGAACCTGGCTCCCTTCTGATCCATTCTCACAACCAAAACCAAATCAGTTGTTCACATACAGCTCACTTCACAGAAGTATCATTTTCCAGATCATGACATTTCAGTGCAGAGCGATAAAAAGATTAGGTTGGTGTAAGAGAGCAGATTAGAGGACAACCTGAAGAGAAGAATAAGAGCTACTCCAAATCCCATTCACCTGGGTTCTTTTTGCTGGTCTTCACTGGAAAAGTAATAAAATTCAATTGTGTTGTGTGGCGGTATGAATCTGTAAGGGCCTTTGTTTTGCTGTTCTTACAGAACTTAGTGCTCCAGCGTGGGTGATTATGAACTGGGGCTGAGAAATTGCTGATGAAAGCAAAGCATCACTACCTTGCTGACTGACCACTGGAATATGTAGAACAGTCAGTGCTGATTGACCTTGCCTGTTGCAGAAATGTCAAGTGAGCAGACAGGATAAGGTGATGGGGAAGCACTCTTCGTGTGCCTTGGTGCTGAAGAGCCATTTAAAGCCAGAGACAGACAATGCACAGAGACCCACACTGCTCCAAAGCACTGGAAAACACCCCAATTAAGTGAAAATTACCATCCCCATTAAGTGGCAGCCATCACTGTTTAATTGCTACCCAGGGAGGTATCCTGATTAAGAGCAGATGAAGTTTAGCACATCTTATGCAGTGGGTTATTGCCTAGCTATGAAAGAACGAAGAGAAGGAAGAGAAAACAGAAGGAAGAGAGTAAGACTTGGGTCCAAAGCTGGAGGCAATCGCTTCTGCTGAACGAAACCTGAGCTTATCATAGAACGGCCTGAATTGCAAAGGCCCACAGTGTTCATCCAGTTCCAACCCCCTGCTGTGTGCAGGGTCACCAACCAGCAGCCCAGGCTGCCCAGAGCCACATCCAGCCTGGCCTTGAATGCCTGCAGGGATGGGGCATCCACAGCCTCCTTGGGCAGCCTGTTCCAGTGCCTCACCACCCTCTGGCTGAAAACTTCCTCCACTTACGTGAGAATCCACTGAACTGGGGCATCTTCCTCTACTCACATGTAAGGTCAGGGTCCTGCAGGAACTGATGCATCCATGCTCTGTCATTTGCTTGTTCTCAGCTGGGAAAAGGGCAGGAGAAAAGCTTGCTGCCCCAGCTGGCGCGTTGCCCAGTGCAGGATAGATTACCTCCCCTGCACACCCAGAGCAGTGCCAAAGCACCTTTCACCCGTTGAGAACCAGGCCCACTGTTCCTATTTGAAATCCCTTGGCTTCAGAGAAAAGCACAGCTTTGTCAAGCTAATGTGAGCCTCCTTCCCCCCCCCCACCCCCAACCCAGCAATTCCTCTTTCTTCCGAAGAGCTTTGACCTTTAAACGAAGGTGCATGCCAAGAAAAATCCAGAGCTTGTTATCAAGACAATCTGTGGCACAGGCTGTGTGGTAATGTCCTCCCGAGGTGATGAATCAGATCTATCAGTGTCTAGATACTAAGGCCTTTTTTATCCTTGCAAACTCAGGGCTTTCCAAATCTTTAAGCTTGATCAGAGATAGAGCACTACAAGAGCTTACTTAAATCTCAGCAAGTAGAAAAGGGGGCAAGGGAGAGAGAGAGAGATCACATAAAATAAAGAACACTGCCTTTTTTTTTTTTTAAGATAAAATATAACTCTAGGTACAATAAAAGCCTTTAGAGAACAGAAGAGATCTTTGTCAGGAATGTATCTCATTTAGTCCCATTGTTTCACTGCATGCTTTTCAGAAAGAAAGCCATTTATCTTGCCTCTTTTTTTTTTTTTCTGCCCAGTATTTTTTTCCTTCTTTCCTGATGCCAATTTCCATTTCATTAGGAAATGAATCGCTGATGAGGTGCTAGCCTTGTCTCCTTTCAAGCAGACCTCAAAAATGGGGCAGTCAGGAAAAAGAAAACAGTCTCATGACCTAAAAGCTTGAATGCTTTAGCAAGACCAGTTTTATTTACGTGGTGCTGTGTTACAGAGAACTGTTGTTTAGTGTTTATGGCAGGCAGGCTCATATTTCCAACTTAAAACACCTATGGTTAGATATCTTTGACATATGTTGAGGTCTCAAAGGGAGAAGCTCTCAAAGGAGAAGAAAAGAGAGAAGAAGAATTCCTGGATTTCCACACCATTTCCCACGTGGGTGCAGTGAGCTGAGCACTCCTGGTTCACAGCACGTTGCCAGAACGCTGTACCCATGTTCCTGCAAACCGCAGTGGGAAACTCTCATTTTCGCAGTCCCTGCACTGAGCACACATTTGTGAGTGCAGTTACATGGCCAGATATTTCTGGAGCCTGAGCACCCCTGTGACGAGGCATAATGTTGCTGTGGTTTTTGCACAGAGAAGCAAACTGCCAGAAAAGCCATGTCAGCTTGAGTTCAACCCTTTGTTCAGCAGTGATGCAGATATGCTATAGTCTACACCTCAATAACCTTAATCTGACAATCCCTGAAAAGCAAAGTCCTGAAACATCCAGCATTTCATTTTGGCTGCTTCAACAATAAGAGGTATTCCACAAAGAGAGAGAAAAGGAGAGGACATTGCTTCCCTAGCTTCTGCATGAGCTCACTTGATACTCAGACTATCAGTATGACATACAAATAAAACTGTTACTAGAAATGCCTGTGTTGAAGCCTGAAAAATGATTGCTTATCCCAGCAAGCTTTTCAGTCTGATAAAGTGCATTTCTCCCCACCAATTTGGCCTCCTTTATAGCTTTTGACAGTACTTCCACATGACCACCGTGATGCTGCCTTCACAGCTTCCAGTTACTGTTGCGTTGAATTGCACTTGCACAATGACAGAAGAAAACAATCCACATTTGCAGAGTCTTGTTGGCCAGCATTGGAGCAACGAAGAGGATCAGAGCCTGAAGCATCTCCTTTATGAGAATAGGCTGAGAGGCCTGGGGCAAAGGGCACAGACTGAAACACAGCAATTTCCACCTGAACATGAGGAAAAACGGTGAGTGTTACAGAGCAGTGGAACAGGCTGCCCTGAGAAGTGAAAGTTTCATTCTCTAGAGATACTCACAACCCACCTGGATGCTTTCTTGTGTGACTTACTTTAGGAAACCTGTCCAAACAGGAGGATTGCTATGATCTCCACAAGTCCCTTCCAACCACTACAATTCTGTTAACCTCATATAAGAACACATAAATGGATTAGGAGCAATACCAAGAAGCTAGAACTCAGAGAGGAGGGTAGCAATTATGAATTTAGTCTTAACCCTGACCCAATTTGCCTAGTTTCTCCACATGCCTCTTTCTGCCTCAGCAAAGCGTGGTTCATCACCCCTAAGGGACAGAGCCTCTTCCACGTGATGTAGGTAGAAAGCCTAAGACCATGGTTCAGTCCTGATTATTCATACAGCCTCTCAAAGCATAAAAAGAATCCCACCAAGTCACACATTAACTTAAACACTGTTCCCCCTTTTACTTCTCCTGCAAAGTACTTTAGTTTTACAAACTGCGTTGTGCAAACTGAATCAGTTTGTACCTCAATTCTGCTTGTAAAGAAGCAAGCCTACTTCACTGATTTTAACATTGCATGGTTGTAAGTGCTATAATGGGATGATAATAGCAGGGTGGCAAAGTCCTTGGCTGCAGCAAACCAGAACAAGCCCAAACAAGGAGGAAGGAAAAGAGCTGCTTACCTTTAAAAGACCTCAGGTAGGCAGGGATCTCCAGCAAAAGATAACAAGCCTTAAATGAGGTCCAGGAAAGGGTGGATCCTGGCTCCACCCCTTCCAATCAGTCAGGTGCACTGCATGCACCTGAGGTGCCCTGGGTTGGTCCTGCCTCCCCCAGGTGCTCAATTGCTGCTTTAGGCCATGACTTGGCATTTCCACTGCAATGGTTTACTCATATTCCTTGTCTCTCTCTGTCTACCCTCTGGTCCTTGTTTTTCTATTTGTCTTAAAGGATTTCCAGGTCAGGAACTATCCTTCATTATTCTCTTTCTTTTCCTTTTTTTTTTTTTTTTTTTTTTCCTTCCCTTTCCCTCTGTATTTTCTGTACTTCTGCAGTTGTTTAGCTTGTAGTGCAGAGAGTTTTCACTAATGAGTTTGAGTGCTTTTCCTTGTGGCCAGTTTTGTTAGCTCTGTTGCTGCTTTCTTTCCTTTACGCTGGAGCAAAGGAGGAAATCTCCAATGAGTTGTGCATCAGCCAATTGATTAAGTGGAGTACCTTTCCATGCAGTAATTACCACTGCCTAAGCTATACTCAAGCACAACAAATCATTTTTATTTCTGTATGCCCTGCATCTTGGAGAAAGAAGCACTAGTCATAGATAGACAGCATATGAATTGCCAGAAAAATCCCAGGTTGTGTACAGATCATTTATAACCCAGCCAGCCCAGTGTTTGCAGAGGTTTTTGCCCACTAAACATCTCATAAATCATTGACTTCCTTTAAAAAGATAACAATAATTTTAAAGAGGTAAGTGGGATTGGTCTGGCTCATTATATTCTCCCTTTAGGGCAGGGAGTTGAAAGTTTTAATTTTCTTTCATCAATCTAAGTCATCACCCAAGGCTGGAGTGTGATGTTTGACTTCTCCTACTGGAGGCCTTAGGTAAAATGAGAACGGAGTGCCTTCCACTGAGGTCTCAAGATTCTACTCCACTTGTTCAGGAATTTGGGCTGTCAGAAGACTGAATACTCTGAGCTATGTGTAATACCCCCCTGCTAAGTCCACTGTGGGATCAAGGCTTAATGTCAGCAGCAGCAGCAGCAGCAGCAGAGCCAGCTGCCTTTCTGCTTGTCGTGGGCTTACAAGGAAAGAGAAGGGGGAGGTGGCACCACGTTTGTGATCAGGATGTCACAAATTGGAATGAGTGAGCAGGCATTGCACAGCACAGCCATGAGTTCAGCATGTTTTAGCAGCACTGAACTCACTGCATGTGTTTGTAGGGTTGGTTTGTGCTGCAGGCATACAGGGTTTCTATACATCTGGCCACTCAAGCTATTTATTCCTACAAACTAGCTTGCAGGCAGGAGTCTGGATGATTGATCTAAATCCTTCAAATCCAAGCAATGAACAAAACGTGACCACAAACTGAGATAAGCAGCACTCAGGGAGAGGGAGAGGTTACTTTTCCTTCAGAAGAGTGCACCTACCCTCCATGTTTGCGTTGGTGTAGAGACCAACTTCCCTGTCAGTCAAGGACTGGATCCTTACTGCACCTTAGTCCCCCTTTCCAAACCTGAATCCCACTTTCTGTTTGCAGCTTTCCATTGGCATGGGGACCCCAGTAGACTTTTTCATGTTTAAGTAACAGAGGACCCTGGAATCCTTGTTTATGGCTTATGGCTGATGCTCGACAACCATTCCAGCCGCCACAGCCATTAACAGAAACAAATGCAGCCCTGAGCTGAGCAATTTTTTTCAATTAGTCTCGTGTTTTTTTCTTTTTGTAAAGACAGTTTCAATTTCATCTTTTCCCCAAATGTACTTACTATTTAAGAACATTAGCTGAATAATTTATATGCCTAATTTTAATATGTGAATTGCTTCATTGTTATTTTTTATTGGAATTGACTTGTTTTTAGCCAATTGTAATGATTCTTGGTATTCCTATAAAGAACAGAGATCTTTTGGAGAGGAGCTGTGTGAAAAATGAGATACTGAATGACCCCCATAGTCCATAACATTATGGAAAAAATATAAAAACAGACTGAGACAAGCACAAGGTATTAAAACAGGGAAGCTCAGAAGGCACAAGTGGAGAAGAAGAGTATTACTGAGTCACTGATGACCACTGCTTGATCATATTCCTGAGTGCTTCAGAGAAATCCTGGTAGGAAGGAATTCAGCACAGCCACTCTCAGGAGACGTTCCAGGCCTGAAGTACATCAGTTTTGAGCTTTCTAGTAGCATGCTTCACATCTTCAGCCTGGAAAAGGAGGTATCATTCTAATATATCAAAGGACAAAGCAACGTGGAGCAGGCAACATTAGAAACCCATTTAATAACAATTTGACATTCTGGCAACAACTTGTGGAAGCATCAGTACAGTTAGGTTTCCAAGAGCATCTGTGCACTATAGCATAAAGACAAGATGTTTTTCTCAGCTACACTTTTGCCTGCTAAAATTGTTGGCTTGTTAATGTTTGCATGTGGACTCAGGGATGGAGAAAGGGGCTGTTGCCTGGGCAATGCTGCTGGTTTGCCAACCTAGAAAGCATTCAGTCTTCCCGAAGCCTCCTCTTCTCCAAACTAAACAATCTCAGTTGCCTCAACTGCTCCCCATCAGACTTGTGCTCCAGACCCCTCACAGATCCGCTGCCTTTTTCTGGACACTCTCCAGGGCCTTGATGACTTTCACGTTGTGAGAGGCCCAAAACTGAGCACGGTACTCAAGGCTTGGCCTCACCAGAGCTGAGTACAGGGGGACGATCACCTCCTGCTCCTGCCAGCTGCACTATTTCAGATAAAAGCCAGGATGCCACTTCTTGGGCACCTGAGCGTGCTGCTGGCTCACATTCAGCCAAGCATCAGTCAACACCTCCAAGTCCATTTCCTCCACACAGACTTCCACCCTCTCTGCCCCAAGCTTGTAGCATTGCCTGAGTTTGCTGTGGCAAGTGCAAGACCTGGTGCTTAGTCTTGTAGAACTGGGCTCAGCCCAGCAATCAGCCTGTCTGGATCTTTCTGCAGGGCCCTTCTATCCCTGGCAGATCAGTGGTTCCTCCCAAGCTGGTGTCATCTGCAAACTTACTGAGGGTGCACTCAATCCCCTCACCAAGGTCATCAATATAGATATTAAAGAAGACAGGCCTCAGTATGGGCCCTTAGGGAGCACCACTCGTGACTGGTTGCCAGCTGGATTTATCTCCATTCACCACCACTCTAAAACATAAAATATTCTGTGCAGGATTTTTGGTTTAATACTTTTTTAATTGATTTTTTTTTTAACAAGAAAATACAATAATATTGTGCATATAAAGCAGTCTGTGCAAGGCCTTAATTTTGCACAGATACATCAAAGGTAACATTCATTCATTTTGCACATCACTGATCCGCATGACCTTTACACTGTAATTCAGCAAGAAAATTAAATATCTAGCAAAAAGCTTTGAAAGAACAATTCATTAGAGAGCACCTGGGATGTGCTACAGTATTGAGTCCCACGTACGCACACATCTAATGGGAAGCTGTTGATGTCCTTTAATGCCAGCAGTCAGTACGACAACAGCCTTTTGTGGTAAGCAGGTCAACCTCTGCCATACTTCATGAGTCTCTTGAGAAAACAAAGGCAAATAACTTCACCGATGTCATTCATTCATTTTAACCACCTACATGGCACTCAAAGATATCTTGTCTACATGCTCTGTGCCACTCTTTTCATTCCCAGCTTCTCCACAGCCCTCAGTCACACAGCAAAACCATCCCAAACCCAAGTCCCCCCTAACCCAGCCTGCATCCAGCCCACCAGGCTTACTCCCTTCTGCCTCCTCCTTCCCGGAGGCACAACCACACAGCTTGAACAAAGCCCTCAGGTGCTTCCATTTGCCTGGTTCCTGCTGCCAAGCACAACACGATCCACTCAGGGCTGTTGGCTGCTTCCACCTGTCTCACAGCAAGCACTGTTTGTCACTATGCCCACACCACATGGATTCAAATCCTTGCATTGGGCAGGAGAGGCAGCGCCTACAGCGCCGGGCTGCTCAGCGGGCAGCCAGGTGGGTTTTAGTCTGTTTAATCTCACTGTGTTTTCAAACATTTTGCCTAGAGCAAAAGGCCTGGAGTTCCCACCATGGGGAAGCCCTATCACACAAGGATCTTCTCCATGAGCTGCAGCATAAGGCAGGCTTCAGCCGAGCGTTAGCATCCTGAACAGAAGCATCTTCTATTGCCACACAGTGACCCTTTGTGACATTGCTCAATAACAAGCACAGACTTGAGGAGAGGGGGGCTGGAATCATTAAATTGTAAATCCCTTTAAATGCAAAGATCAAAGGGAAAGTTTCAATCCAATGACACATAATTAAAAATGCAGACGTGAACAGCTTTGATTCATGAATGCTTATGCACTTTTAAATTGTTGCCAGGGAGATCAGGGCATGAGAAAATTAAAAACCATTACGCTTCAAAAGGATAAATGATTTTCACAGCTTTCTAACATTATTTCCTGTTGCGCAGATATTTGTGTGCTTTAACATTTCCCCCGCCCTGCCTGGTCAGATTAGTTCTGAAAAATGTTTTCCAGAAAATGTTCAGGACTCAATGAGATTAAGGGGAGATTAGTGAGCTTGTTGGATGGAGAGCTCCCATTGATAGTTAATGGTAAATGCCCAGGGCACTGAAGGAAGAACCCCCTCACACACACATTTTGCCCTTATACCCACGTTTTAATTTGAAGAGCTACGACCTTTTAATTCATTATTCTTTTCCTAATTGAGCTGGTACAATACAATAAGATACGGGCCATAAGCCAAATCTCCCTGAAGTTAAAGGATATATTTCCATGACTGTAGTGGTTTCAATCTGTTTGTTTAACATTTCTCACTTGTAAAAGTCAAAGCACTTAACTGAAAGGAAAAGGCTGCTTCCGACTTTACAAATTAAAAATTGAGCCGTACAAAGTGCCTGATTCTCAAACGTCAAATCTCAGAGACCAGAGTGAATCTGGGAACATTGAGCCACAGCAAATGCTCCCACCTCTGATCCAGCCCAGATCTGCCCTGCTTCAGCATGTACCTTTAATGCTCCTAACTGGCACCTCGGAAATCCTTTGGAGGGCTTTAAAATCATCCCGATCTCACCAGACATAAACAGTGTTGCTTTCTGCCTGTGAGTGTTTAGAAAAGTACTTCTTGGCCAGAGATATATTGCTGAAATTCAGCTCAGTCAATGGTTTGCAAAGAACTCATGCACAGTGTTTCTGATAGTGGCCTGAAAGCACCTGTGAAGCCAACACAAAATCCTTAGAGCAAATTTAATGCTGGACCCACATTGCTTCTTAACCATGGCTTCACGAAGGTTGAGGATGAAATATTGCAACTTGTAATGCACGCAGCCAAATGTTACCTGGCTTCTTCTCCTGATGCTGGAATAGAGGGACAACTTATCTCATCTGCAAATACCTACAAATATAAATTCACAAGTCTCCACATCATGCAGACATCTTTTGTTTACGTGCTTGAAGTTATACAGTATGAGTCCTACTATTCAAAGGGTGTACCTTGGAAGAAAGGGTAAATATAGTCCCAGGGACACAGGAGCTCCAGATACACCAGAAAACCCATACTGAATCATAGAATCATAGAATGGCCTGGGTTGCAAAGGCCCACAGTGCTCAGCCAGTTCCAACCCCCTGCTGTGTGCAGGGTCACCAACCAGCAGCCCAGGCTGCCCAGAGCCACATCCAGCCTGGCCTTGAATGCCTGCAGGGATGGGGCATCCACAGCCTCCTTGGGCAACCTGTTCCAGTGCCTCACCACCAATATCTGTGGGGGAAACCTCCTCCTAATATCCAACCTAAACCACCCCTGTCTCAGTTTAAACCCTTTTCCTATTGCTAACCACCCATGTAAACAGGATTGGTTATATGCTTTAGACCTCTAGGACTCTACTTTTTCTAACAAGGGAAGTGTGGCTGAAATATGTATCAAGGCCAACTTGCTCCTCACTCTACCGTGGCATTTCTCAGATGCCAGTCAAACCAACCTTTGCAAAATTTTCCCTAGCAGGGAAAAGCCAGAGATAAGTAGCAGCAGTCTAAGAGTACTGAATGGTTCAGCAGCCATTTGATGGTGAAAGCAAAACCCTTTTGTATTTACATTTGAACCAGACATTGTTTGAGACTAGGTTACTTCTGAAGTGTCTCCAACGAGCAGCCAGCTCAGATTGAACATAAGAGGCCATTCAGAAAATGCACTGACGCCTGCCTTTGTTACCCACACATTCAATGCGATCATCTCTTCAACATCTTTATCAGTGACTTGGATAGTGAGATTGAGTGCACCCTCGAGGCTGCTGATGACATAAAGCTCAGTGGTGCAGCTGATACAGTAGAACATCACCATCCAATGGACCTGGACAGGCTAAAAAAGTGGATCCATGAGACCCCGATTAGGTGTTTCAACCCTTGCACTGAGCGTTATCCTATTTTCTGGCTCTACTACTTTTTTTGGTAACTTTTTGTACTTAAGTACAAAAACTTTTTGTATTTAAGTATAATTAGAAATAAAAATTGGACAGCAATCTTTTGAAAGAGAGAAAGTTCCCAGTGACTTCATTCAGCTTTGGATCAAATTCATCCATGTGTGTTTTTAGCAGCCACTGATTTCTAAATGCACTGTTAGATCCTCCAGTAAAGGATAAACAGAAGGTGTGATATAAGCTACCCCTTTCTGTTATTTATTATTTCTTATGTCCAAGCAGCGCAAGACACGATGAGCTTATCTTCCTTTCAGTTGGCATTTGTTCAAGAGCTTTTTTATATTATTCTTTATTTACAGTAATTGGATCAACAAATGTTGCTGTGTAATTCTAAAGAAGAAATGGAGTAAGCTCTCACCTGTACCAGCAGGGCTCTATCCTGAATTACACAGGTGCCATTTGACTGCCCTTCTTCTCAGACCTGATGTAAGAGAGAAGATGCATGACAAAGATGACTCTCAGTACCTCTGAACTATGCACCTTTCCCAGTCCCAGCTGTAGAAGGATGGAGAGGAATTGCAGCAATCCCAGTCCTCTCCAGCATGCTACTCCTGCAATTCCAATTTCTGCTGATATCAGCTCTGAGCAGTGATGTACCAAAAGCACGTCCACTTCTTGCATATTGCCTTGTAAAAATAGGCAACACAGGTTCTGAGAAAACAGATGCGAAGACAGCCCTGCATCATGAATCTCAGCTCAGCCACCATGCTGAATACTGAACTACGCTGTTCCAACTCTGTGGCCAGGATCTGACTCTTACCAGGACTAATAGCAGGAGCTGGGCAAGAACAGCTGTTCTGATTTCCAGCAACAGGAAATCTCACAGTTCAACAAACTCCTCCAGCAATCTAGATTTTGCTGTTTGTTTTTTTTTCCATACATTCTTTCATATCAGTTGTAACAAGAGTGAAGTGCCATTCAAGTATTTAGGCCTGCTCCAGGAGCTTTCTTACTCACTTCACAGTCATTCCAGTCCCAGTAATGATTATCTTTGCACAAGGCTCACTGAAAGTCCAATCTCCCTTTAATTCTGGACAACGGAGAGAACATGAATGCCATTTGAATTCATTGGTTTTCAGTAGAATTTTATAAACCCTTTGACAATTTTCAACCCTTTGACAATTATCATACTTAGACAACCATAGTTCCTGACCACCTCAGTGGTTTATCAACATTAAACATTAAATTAAAAAAAAAAAAAAGGACACCTGCATATTTGAAGCAATTCTTTTCAACACTCCCAGCTTTACCAGAGTCAGGACCTTCATGGCAGAGATAACGAGAGCTGCAAACTGCCTTTCTGCCCAACTGGAAGTTGCTCAGGAATATGCCTTCTCACCTTCTAGAGTGGTTGACAACCATGTGTCCTCTGTGTCTGCTTCCTCTGCTCAGCTCATCCTTGAGTTGGAGTGATTGGTTTACGTTAGAATAGAGAATATGTTACAGCTGAGTTCCTAGGAGAAGTACGTCTCCACAGTGAGACTCCAGAGATTTGCATTCATCTTCTGACTCCATCACTGACTTACAGGATGACCTCACCTTTGCTGTACGTAGGGTAGAGATGAGAATAATCAAGTAGCTACTTACGTGTCAAACACATTAAAGCTCGGGGTGAGCTGTGCTCAGAACAGTGAGACGTGATTACTAATAGCTGCCATGATTATTCCCAAACATAAGAAATCTCATAACATTGCCTTCATTTGGCATAACACTGCCTGCGAACACTAAGAGGAAAACACTCTTTTGCTCCAGTGTTTTATTGATAACTGAAAGGGGAGATGCAAGCAGAATATCTGCATTGCCCCTGCAGACAAACAAAATCCCCACATCCCACAGGTAATTACCATCTCCTAATTGGGTTTGAAAACAGGAGATTTGAGTCTGACTGCATGGAGCTTGCACCAAAATGAACAATTACTTGTGTGAGGGATTCAGTGGTTTCATAACATAACACAGCCAGACCAAAAGCAGTGCGAAACTGAGGTGTTACCTGCAAGCTTTACAGCTATCCATTACAGACCTCCACTAACAAGCTGGTTGCTTTTACTAGCTGGAATCAGAATCCATACTCACCCTCGTTGTCATTTTTATCTGCCACTTCATGCTCATTACATCATTTTAACTAAAGGCAATTAATATGAAAATTAAAATAAATAGCTAAATTGAGCTTCAGACATAACCCATCCCCAGAAAACTTACAGGGCTGCAGCCCCCAGCACAACCTCTGTCTCTGTTGGATGATGCTCTCCATCCCTCCCTTAGTCTCACTTATCATACCCCCACACAACAGCCAAATCTAAGGATTTTTAAGATGCTGTGACAGGCCGGTCCCTTTTCATGCTGTTGATGCAGGAAAAGATTTTATACTGTGGGATAACATCTCAGAGATCAAAAATAGACACACAATATAGACCCCTTCAAAAAATCCAGCTTTCTGACAACAGCTTGTCACATCTCACACCTGATACAGGAGGAAAGAAAAACCTCTAAACCTGCCCATGACCTTGGGGCTTGATTTCTTAGTGGCTTACTTCATAAAATATCTACCTTGTCAATCCAGACGTTTAATGATTCAGAGTCTGCGTACACTTTGAAGGCATAAGCAGTATCTCAGTGTTAAAGTACCATTACGAACAGGGTTCTGATATTTTCCAGCCTTCACTCAGCAGCATTTTCAACATTGTGACACCAGCTTCTTGCAGTAGATCATCAGCAAAGTCCAAACTTTCCACCCATGACATGCAGCATAAAACTCATCTACTTGAAATGAGCTGGCAGAATTTGAATTATCCTCCATATTTTCCATTACCGAGGCACCAGACATTTTGCAAATATCTTTTCAGCAAGAGACTATGTCAGTTTACTGATACAATAATCAACATAAATCTGCAGAACGCTTCTGCTGACATTGCTGATACGGAACAAAACACGGTGTTAAATGCACTCAGCCCTCATTCCCCCAGTGCAGCTTATCTGGAGTTGCTTTGTAGAGAGGATGTTGTGATTTTTATGCTGGTGTATCCAATTTTATATTGATACCTGCTGTGTACGTGTGGAGTTATAACAGAGTTGTGCCCAACAGCTATCCTTACTATGCACTGACTATGCTGTAACTACCTCCATCGTATACTTATAAACGCTTCCAAGCAGCACAATAACATCTGTATTGATCTAAGAACATTTTATTGATTAAAGGCCGCAGAAGAAATCATATGAAACACGGGCACATTATTTAACAGCGTCTTTCTAGTACTTGTGTTGGAAATAGGAACATGAGGCAGTTAAATTTTTTATCAAATGGCTCCCACTGAGATTGCTGTAAGGGTGCAAAGTTAAATTGCTGGGTTTTGGGTTCTCTCCCCACTCCTGTTCTCTTCTATGTGGGGATGAAAACGATCTACCGACAAAAAATGCTTCTGGATGTTGACATTAAATGGACAAAATGCAATGAAAGAACATCTTCAAAATTCTACTGCAGCTGACAACAAACAGTACCTTTCAGTTTGTGTCTTACACTCCTGCTCAGGTTCTGAAGAGAAAGTCAGAAAACTTTCACAACATCTGATAACTCCACCAAGAAATAGGAAATGTAAATAAAACCCAACAGCCTCGTGGGAAATTCAGATTCAAAGGCTTTCAGGCTCAATCTCCATGCAGCTCTGCACTTCCTAAGATTGTGGGAACTTTCTCTTGTATGAGAAATCCAATTCTGATTGTTTTAACATTGATGTTGTGTTGCAAGGGGAATGATAACACAAGAAGTCGATGAAAATCTCAGTCAGGAAATAAGATGAAGTCAATGCTTCGGGGAAGAGAAAGGAAAGATAGGATGCAGCATCCTGACATAGTTCCAAGACTGCTTGTCTACCACACTGTGGCCACATTTTGAACATTTCTGGTTCCATTTGTTAAAGGCAGAGAAAAAAAAAATGAACTATTTGGATACGATAGAAATGCTAATACTCAACTTTCAACGTATATCAGTTCTGAGAGAAATCCTCTCGCTACGTAGGGACTCGAGGAACAAAAGACACCGTGAGGTTGGAAAAGGCAGCTCATGAAGGTATGAAACTTGTCTCTGTTGAAGAAATCAAGATGAAGCGTGCTGCTCCCACTGAACCTAAGCTAGATAACTGAAGAAAGTCTTGCTCTGGTATTTTTCTACTCCAGAAATCAATACCACCTGCCAAATAGCATCTTCTAAAATGCCTTTTGCCAGGTTTTGATGTGGGAAACCATTGCGTGAGCACACAGCATGCAACCTGCTCCTGCACCTCCACGGACTCATCACATTCCTTGGTAAGACTCTTCACACCTATTTCCACACCAGCATCATGGATTTAATTCACAACGGCACGCTTTGACCCAGCTTTGTCAGAAGGCCTGCTGCGAAGATGAAAAGCACTAAGAAAAGAATACTATCGAGGCTTGAAAGGAATTTCTTTTTCCAGGCCATCCAAATTTTCAGCATCATTGTTTTTTTTAAAATCTTTTCCCAAAGCACAGAAAAAATAGTACATATAAAACCTTTCCTTGAAATCCAAGTCTGGATTGCATTAATAACTGTATTGCTCATCTTGGAGAACCTGTTTCAGCCCCTGGTTTTGAGTTACATAATTTAAATTATTTTCCAATGTTTCATATTGGTACTTTCAGGAAATAAAACAGTTTATAAAAATCACTTGCTATTCCTATTTCCTTACAAATTAATGCATTCTTGCAACTGCCAATAAAAGATCACTTTCAGAATAAAAAGTCGTAGGGACACTTTTAGAAAGGATTCTCTCCTTTAGAAATAACAGCATATGACAAAAACTGGAGATTTAAGGACATTTTAACTGTGAAAAAAAAATGATTTATGGTTTAAAATGGGATAAGCACAGCTTTGAGTACTCTGTCAAGCAATAGGCTGAAAGCAATAGGCTGGACTCCTGCTCAGGGGAAGCTGCAGAGCCTCTACTGATGGAGGCACTGCCCTGGGGCCCAGGGCAGCTTCTAGCTGGACCTCACATACCCTATAACGTTCTTGGATAAATCATCTCCTACCTTTTTTTTGCATCTCCAGCAGAGGGATAATGACATGTTCATCTCTACTTTATCTTCCATATTGAAGCCAGGCCCTTAGGTTGAAATCCTTGGTTTCTAAGGGACAAGGTACAGAACATAAGAAGTTACACATGTTAAATTTGTGGGTAAGCCTGACAGGTACCACTGCAGGCTGAATGCATGTAGAACTCTGAAGGAAGTTTGAACAATGAGAGTTTTAACTTCAGCAGTTTGGCTGAAAAAGTGCAAACCCAGTGAGATCTGAAGCTGCTACTGCAACAGATGAATCACAGCAGAGGACTTGGAGTCAATGGGGGAAGGGCTGAATCTGGCAGCAGGAATGCAATAAAGCTGGGGAGGTTCACAGAAGTCAAATAGAGCATTTCTCAACCACCCAGGAACCCCCTTCTGTCTCTCCTGATAATGTTGCAGGGACCTGTAGCAAAGCCAGAATGGAAGACATTGCCAAAACTGACACCAATTGACACCCAAAGGATGCTGCAGCAATGATGGAGGGTAACGCAAACTGTGTTAGGAGCACCCACAAAACAAATGGATTCTTTTGCTGCTTTGCTACTGAAAGGAAGCTTTTTTTTTTCTTTTTTTTTCAGTTAGCTACACTTCATTAACTGCTACCATTCAGTGATTCTTATTTTAATTTTTTTTAATCATATTCAAACAGTTTTTTTTCCTTTCCAGCATTCAGCCAGAGTGCAAGTTTTGGCCTAGCTAATGAAATACATACCTAATTTACTTTAATGACTACGATAGGACATCTAGAAAAATTCAAAGCATCCAATCAGTCAGAACGAACATTTTAATCTCATCTCTCAGAAGGGAAATGCTGCCGCGTGCAATGGTAAAGCTAATGGCCCCCTCTTTCAGGTTTTCTTTAAAAAGTTTTGAAACACATTAATTGAAACCCAGAAATGCCTGGTTTGGGAAGAGAAACAAGAGAGCTTCCAGTAATGAAGCACAACTGGGGATCTCAGCAGTTGGTTCTTCTGGACCCATGTGTTTCCAAGTTTGGGGTCTGTGGAACTTGAAGCCAGTAGGCCGTAATGAAGACAACCTTGCCAAAAGACTGAGCCTTTCTATAATTCAGATCATAATTCAGCCTTTTATCACTATCTGTGCAAAATACATTCTCACGGGACGCCAAGAGATCTCTTCATTTCTACTTGTGTCAGTTTTCTGCCTTTGGATTTGAACTATGTGCAAGAAAAATTAGCTGCGTTTCCAGAAGAAGCAGGCTCCAGAGTGGAATAAAATGCTCACGTATTTGAGGATCAAATGAATTAGTGCTGATATTTGCTCTTGTACCACTCTAAGTATGAGGTATGGCCCTACACAGAGCAGAGTGATGGATGGAAGCATTCTGTGATAGTGATTACCTCATAGGAAAGGGGCAGAAATCGCAGTTATTCCCATTGATTTCTTTCTTTTTCACTTGAAGGGGCAAAAAACTCTGAACTTAGATCAGAGATGCCATGAGTCAGATGTAATAAATTGAAGCCACCTAGAAACGAAACAGAAGCAAAAAGTAATAGCTTTTTGTCTTTACTACCTCGTGATGCTTTGTGGACAGAGGATTATGCAGCATTTAAGCTTCAGATTAGGATAAAATGGAGAATGTTGTATTTCAAGTTCTCTCGATTCAGAAGGGCTCATGTTAATGAACTAAAAATCAGAACAATCCAGGAAACACAAGGCAAACTTGGTGCTCTTCCGATATTCATCACTGGAAGGTTATGGTTACACAACAGCATAAAGCCAAAACAAACAAAACCGATCACATACTGGGGAAAAACATGTGCAAAGACCAAAACATAGAGAGATTCCTATTCAAGTTATATGGCACAATCCTAACACTAGCACAGTTCCATTTTCTATGATTGCAGCCATCTGTCTCTAAAAGGGCAACAGTAATAACTATTGACAGGCAAAATCTGTCCATTGAAACTTTCCTACCAGCATATCAGATCTTGGCACCCAACACAACTTTGTGGAGAGGAATCACATTGCAGGGTGGAGTGTTCTGCTGCATGCTGGTACGTCCAATGTAAAGAAAAACATTCAGAGTGCAAAAAGTCCAAATTTATTCCGGGGGGTGGATAGTTTATTTAGAGCCACAAATGCTTTCAGCAAAATTCCTGTTGGTTTATATGTGAATAGAGGAAGTGAAGTAATATTGGGAAAGGTGGAATCTACGGCAAAGCAATTGTTTTGATTTGATTATTCCAATAACAACTGCCCCAAACTGGTTTTCAGCTAATTTCATTGCAAATAAGCATCTGGGATTTTATTGCCATCATTTTTAATTGTCGAACTCTTTCTTTCTTTTTTTTTTTTAACCCACTGAAGCTTCTCCCTTGCCTTCTGATCTTCTAGAGCATTGTAAATGTGGGACAATACACCATAAGCTACAAAAGAGGCTATTACTTAAATAAACCGATGGGGTCGTTTTCATTTATTTGATGGCTGCCATCCTCCACCCCTTTCCTTCTTTCCTTTGCTGTCTTTTTTGATTGTCTTGTTTTGAAGCCAGGCAATTTGTCCCACACAGACTGCTGTTCACAGGCTAATTAGAATTTTAGAAGTAATTTAAACACCCTTTGCAGTGTGATGTTAATTCCCTCCAGATTGCTGGGAACATTAGCTTCAGTGTTTGTTTATTTTAAGTGACTCTAAAATATCAAACACATTAAAGGTTACACCAGCTTTGGGATAATTCACCTTTAACGATAAGTTCATTACAAAAGTAAGCATCCTATTTAACTGGCACTTCCCTGTGCTCTTGGAAAGATTCCACCCCAATGGCCTCATGGCTGAACCACGCAGCAATAGATGTTGGTGCAGCAGAGGCCAAGCTGGAGACACATCTCCTGGCCATGATGCTTGCAGTAAGGCTGGCCCCAGGCACCACAGCTTGACCGGCCAGGCTGTAAGGCAACAGCCAGGACTGCAGAGGTACATGGAACAGGAGAGCCTGAGCCAGATTAGAGAGGGACATGCTCTGACCTCCTTGATGCTGATATTTTGAACTGAAAATTACTCTATGCAAACTGCGTAGACAGAATTTGTTGTATGAGTAATAATTATGATGCAGCAGGAAATAGGATCAGGAATTGGGGAAGGGGGGGGGGGGAAGGGGGGAAAAATTAGCAACATTTCACAGAAAAGAATTGATACTATATTTTCTTCAGTCTGCAGAGCCATTTCAATTATCTTTTTCTATCTCCTTCTGCAAAGATAAACAACTATATGGAAAAAAGAAAAACCAAAAACTAGTGCATCATCCTGCACTTTGCAAACATCTTATTTGTGCAAACAAAAAGCTAGTGTCAGTGGAGAACTGATATTCCACAGTGAGCATGATTATAAGCAATGAAAACTGAAGTAAGCAAGTCAGGTAAGTGCAAGAGGCAGACACTGGTCCAACCACCACTTCTATATGCCATCTTGATGCTCTGATTACGTCAGTAGGGAACATGAGTCGCCATGCCTGAGTGGATGCAGCTGAGTATCCCCTCCTCAGCAGGGTGAGCAGGCACCTAAAGAAGGGCAAGCGCTGTGCACACATGGTGCTTCCCAGGCAGCGAGCATTTTCAGCTCATGGGAATTTCTTGAGGCTAAGATCATTTGTCCACCTAGTAACACTCAACAGACATCTCCTCCAAACACTGTGTGGACTCTCTGGAACCCACATGCTCTTCCTGCAGATACAACAGCCTTTGGCGATGTCAGAAATATTAACAGCTCTGTATGCCTTCAACATAGCTGCTACCCCTCCGTACCTCCTGGGTTTTGTACTGTAACACCAGCAAGCAAATGATCCATCTCCACCTGCTCTGAACCACTCACAATTTTGTTGTTGTCCTTCTCCAAACCTCCCCTCTGTCTGATAAATAATAAAACAGTGGATGCAAGCAGCAGAAAACACCCCAGTAGTAGACGTGGACCAACCATGCATTTACACAGTTGCATAGTGTTGCCTTCTGTCTGTTCATTTCTCAAGGACCATTTTTATTGACTTTTCTGGCAGCTATAAACTACGGAGCTGACTTTTTCATGGGATGTATGCATGCTCTGAACTCCTGTGGCATACACTGTTTGCACAGCTATAGCACTTCAGGAATGAGTGGTCTGGCTTCCTATTGTGGTTACCAGCACACCACTGTAGATTTATAAAAGCCAAGCACTTCTCTACCAGCATAACCACATCTGTACCAGCTGAAGTGCCTGTTAGTATAAGAGTTCAGTACAGAAACACTTACTGAGGCACAAGCCAGTACGCAGACCAGCCCCAAACCAACAGATCATTTTACTGGCTTAAAGCAGGAGCAGGAGCCAACTGGAACTGCTTCATGACAACCAATGAACCCAGCTCTGCTGATGTAAAAAATACCCCATAACTTCTCCATTATTAATTCTCTGTGCTTTTGTTTACCCCCAGAAGAGCTTGTGCACTGTGCTCAGTCTGTTACGTATCAAAGTATGAATGAATAATTTTTAAATCATAGCCTGGCTGGAATCAATGAGATTGAGTATGCAGCTGAATCAACTTTCAGCTACAAAACATTTACTGATGCCTTATATAAATCTGGTATTTTCCAGGAGAAAGCACAAGACTGCAGTGCACCACAGGCCCAGGTCGCCAGACTCCCAGGGCTGCATTCGACACACTCAAAAGCCTTTGGGAATGCTTTGCGCTTCTGCAAATCCCATGCTAAAGCTCCAGAGAGCCTGACAGAGGAAAGCCAATGAGAACCCACTTAAGAATGAGCATAAAGGAACATGAGAAACACATAAAAGCCTGTAAAATGCACATTTGTAAGTGTAACCAGCAGATAACAGAAAAATAAGTGAAGACAACAACTATAAATAAAAAATCCCTAGACCAGCAGAGATTGCAAGTCTAACATTATTTTCCAGCTACCCAAGCCCGATATAATCCTGTAGTACCAGGAATTGCCAATTGACTATTCATGCCCCTGGGACAGGAGTCAGTGCACAGAGATGCAAAGGGCTGTGCCCTGCAGACTAAAACCTATAGGAACCAGTTCTTCCAAGTGTGCTGACAGCAGGGTATCAACATATGCAACATGTTCTGAGCTCAATCACAAGATGGAAGTCAAGAGCTTAAGCCTACAATGAATAGATCTCAATACCAATGTACCAGAATGCAAAATCTCTGTTCCACATTCAAGTCTACACTCTGTTACACCTCCCCTCCTAGAATGAGTTGTTCTGTCCTGTGAATGGGGCAGCACTCTTCATTCTCCTTAAGAACAGTCATGCACAGATCAAGCCAGACACCCCTTAAGAGAGATGCAATGTCCTCTTTCCCAGACTGAAGTACGTGGAAAAGCCAATTGCTGAGCTGCTGTCAGCTGAGAACAAACCCTGCTCAGGCATCTGAAGGCTTTGAGACAGAGGCACACTTCATTTGTTTAAGGATTGTGTAATTGATAGGGAAGGAAAGAACACTACTAGTAAGAAATACGAGGAAGAACACCATGACTAATAAACACAGAAAATAATACGAAAATTTCTTCTTTACTACACTCAGTTAAAAATACTTTAATTTCTGATCAGTCTAGCTATGTTTATCTGCAAACATAAAATTACATTACACGTCCCTTCTGGTGGATAAAACTGCAAATAGTCAACAGCATGCAAAAATAATCAGGGCAGCAAGTGGAAAAAAGCTCTTTTCTACTACAATTTACACATGGAATCCAGAAAGAGAGACTAATCGCTCCCTGGGACCCTCTGATTAGCTAAATCTGACTTGTAAACAGCTGCAAGATCATGATATCAAGGAGTGGGTACCTCTGTTTTCTGTCTCACTGGCTGTTTCTGACATGTTTTCCCCTGATTTGAGCTGATTGGGCCTCTCATTTACCAAGTAGGAGATGAGACTGAACAGGGAGGAACGGAGGATGATTAAAAATCTGCTCTTTGCTATTTCTGCAACAACTGTGGACCATTCTTTTCCAAATTAAATCTGGCTGCTGGCAAGCTAACTGGCAAATGCAATCTCATTCCCCAAGTGCCAGAACGCATCAGCAGTACATGTGCCATTTGTGGTCCATCTGCAGGAAAGATGACATGCCAATTGCTCTGGGGCAGCTGGGAAGGATGCAGCAGCATAGAGAAGTGTGTCCCTGAGCTTCCCTCCTCCTTCCCACATGGGAAAGGTTTGGGAACCTCATGAGATGGTCCTTTAAAACAGCTTTGGCATTTGACATCTCCAAATACCTGTTCTGGGCAACAGGTCTGAGAAATAGGCCTTCAACAGGAAGGATTTAAGCCAGTTTTATAATTTTATAATCTCTTTATCTTTGGAGAGGATTAGTGCTGTGAGACGAGCGCACTCTAGATAACAACAGTGGGTTTTGTTTTGTTGGTTTTTTTTTCTGAAAAAAAAAAAAAAAATAAATTGTATCATCTTTGTTAAACTCCTTTTCCAGACAAAAGAGTCATGTTGTACTTATGTTGTACTTTATGACATCACAGTTTTTTTCAGCATGAGAGAAACAGCACAGTGAAAGCAATGCTGACCAGAGTTACAGTTCACATCCCTCGCTTTGACTGAGCAGATAAGCAAAATGAGTCTAGCAGCAATGCTGCAGTAAATGTGGCTATTTGATAGAATCACTGAATCATTTGAGTTGGAAAGGTTATCTAAAGGCCATCTAGCCCAACTCCCCAGCAACAAACATGGACAGCTACAGCTCCATCAGGTTGCTCAGAGCTCTGTCCAGCCCCCCTCTAATTTGTCGTAACTAATGTTTTCCAATAATCACCATGAGAGATGTGGGAAGGAAACTTTCTGTAGTTACCAGCACAGTTTACAGCCAACTGCCAGAGTTACAAGGGGAAGCTAACAAGACACCTGACTCCATTAAGCTTGAAGTAAGCAAGAGCTGTCAGTCTTCCACTGCTGAGCACCCTCATTTGAGAGAAGCACAAGCTCTCGAGTGCCTCTGTGCTTGCATCTGCACGCTGGTGCTGCCATCCTCTTCGAGTGTAAGCCTCGTGATCACCAAGAGCTTGTTTGTTGTTTTCTCAGCATATATGGGGTTGATCCATTTCTCTTTTTTTGGCCTTTGTTTGCTTTGCCACAGCTGAAAGCAGATGCACACACATAGTGCCTGGTGTTGTCAATGGAGGCATTATGTCAAACACTGGTACTCTTTATGTTGGTTGTGGTGTAAGCCAAGATGTGCAGCAAGTGGCCTGGCTGCACAGCACTGAATTAAAATGTTGCACTTATGAATAAGCTTTCTTGACATTAATATGAATAAAAATGGCGATAAGGCCATATTTCATATACTGTCATTTCACTCTGCATGACTAGTACTGTAACTTTGTATGCTCCCACTATACTCATACAGATTACACTTACAAATTGCCCCTCTGAATAAAGAGCACAGTGCAGGGATGACAAGTATTGATTTTCAATCTCCTTCCAAAATGACTCTATCATTGCAAGTAAGTCAGGCAATTTGCCTCGCTTTACACTTCAGGCTATAGGCCTCAGATCACATTGACAGGTCTGATCCTTCAGGAGATGTTTAATTAGAAAAGAAATGAAAGGAATTACTGTAAATCAGCACTCAGTCAGCGGTGCTACAGAATTTGTAAAGCTCCTTTCTCCCCAGCCCCTTCACGTACAAACTGCCTCATTTATTCTCTTACCTTTAGCAGGAAATGTGAGAAGGTTGTTTCAAGTAATTAGAATCGCTGTCTTTTCTCAGGGAAATAACTTGGCAAGGTCTGATCAACATTCTCCTCGTCACCAACAGGCCCTTCTATGGCTGTGCTGTGAGGAAGGGGCACACCTACACTTCCAGGTTGACAGGGGCTCTCCTTCCCCATGAGTGTAAGCCATGACACTGCTGCTCTCAGAGCTACATTTGGACTTCCTTATGCCTAGCACCTAAAGAGAGAAGAGTTTTAATACCGCTGAGCACTACATGCATGGAGAGAACAGCTAGTGCCATGTGCTCGTCATGCAGCCTCACACGATAGCTGAGGAAGTCATTGGTTAGAGCCATTTTCTCCTCAGCCAGCCACAGTTTTGAAATGTTAGAAAACGGAAATGTTAGGAAGCATTTCTTCTCAAAAAAAGAGTGGCAATGCCGTGGCACAGCTGCTCAGGGAGGTGCTGGGGTCACCACCCCAAGAACCGTGGAGATGTGGTACTGAGGGATGTGGTTAATGGACATAGGCTGGGGTTGGACTGAATGCTTTTAGTGTTCTCTTCCAGCCTTTATGATTCTGTGACTCTGTGATTTCTTTTCCTGTCACAAATCAACTAGCTCATTTGCCCTCCCAGCACCATCATTTCCCACAGCATTCCCAAGTTCCCCCAAACCCTTCATTTCATCTCAGCTTCCCCTTCAGTGCCTATTAAAGAACACAACTGAGAGAAAACCCAACTGCATGCAACAACACACAGCTGCTGCACCCTTGTGGTTCTGCTGCCATCTTAGTCAATGGCCTAAACATGGTGGGAAGACACCTCTGAAGGGAATACCTTGTTGCAGGGAAGGCACTCACCTCCCTCCAGAGGGTACGAGGCCTTTCTGTGCCCAACAACATGGCAGCAAGCTGCCTGCCCTCCCGGAGGAGAGACAGTCCTCCCTGAGGCAGGTCAGGTCCTCCTGTTATGTTGCAATCAGGCAGCCCTGAGTAGGAAAATCACACATCAAATGGTGACAGCCAGGCAGCTTGAATGCAAAGATACTCCTAAGCACAGTGAAATGTGCCACACCATTGTCTCAGTAGATGGCCCTGAGTGGGAAAGGCTGGATGCGTGCTAAGTTTGCTGTGCTGCATTTCACAGCAAGTTGGTTTGCAGTTGTGTTGATGACGTATCAACCTCACCATTCAAAAGAGCCACAGGACTAACCTCTGTGCCCCTTCAGTTCTTGTTAAAAAGGAGTATCTGCAACCTAAAGAGAAGGATGGAATACTGTGACTATGAAAGAGGTTTTTAAAAACCTGCTGCTGGAATGTGGTGGGGAGCAAAAACCCTCCTAGGGTTTTTTAAAAACTTGCTACAAATGGTGAGGGCACACATCCATCACCTCGTATAGATTACTCATTTCTTCAACGTGAGAAATGAAACCACTTGTTTACTGTAGCAGTAATACACAGAGAACTACTTCCAAAGCTCACAGCTGTACCCCAGCTACCGCTCACCCTGGGAGTGACAAAAAATCACCAAAAAAAAGCCAGCTGACAGGTTTGGTTGCCAGTGGTCTGTAGTAGGCTGCACAGAACAAGAGAAAAGTAATTGAGGGACAGTTTCGTGCCAGTGGTTTTGAGCCTCACTGGTGCAATTTCCTCTGCCTTTATGGGGTGCAGGAGGCAGTGGAGAACCAACGGCCTACCCATGAGCGGTGTTAGAATCATACAATCATTAAGGTTGGAAAAGATCACTGAGATCATCTTGTTTAATCACCAACCCATCACCACCATGGCAAACAAACTATGTCCCTTAGTACCAATTCCAGACACTGTTATGCAACATGGGGGGTAAGCATGCTTCTCTTTGAGTCCAGGACAGCAAAACCCCACAAAACGCTTCAGATTTCCTTTCTATTTTTGCTGTTAAAAATGTAAGAAATGTCTTATTTTTATGAATTTGTAGAAAATTTGAAACATGTGGAATCTTCGGTATTTCTTTGAACACAGTGTTCAAGCTCAGTCAGGCCTGTGACCATTAATTAGTGCTTTGCTATTAATTGGGGTGACTGAGCACGTTCTAAAATGTGCTACGTTAGCCTTGGCACGTTGGAATCTGTGGAGGAAGTACTTGGTGGACATTTTTTTCTTTTTGCCAAAATGATTCAGTGGTTTTAGAGAAGAGGAGTCATTGCATTAAATAATAATAAAACAAATACAATACTACAAACTACTTTAAAAATACATCACAGTTAGTGCATGTTTTTCTACTCAGAACTCATTAAGAACAAAAACTAAACACACAGAGTGAACCTTTTGTGCCTTTTTACAACCACCATTAATACTTCCAGAAATTTCCGACTGTTTCATCCATTTGTCCTAGTGCTGAAAAAGAAATCTTTGATTTCTAGCTGTCTCGGTAAAAAACACCAAGTTATTCTGTGAACAACAGAGCTAATGGAGCTGAGCTTCCTATGAAGTCGAGTTTGTTCCTTTCTCCCTTTTTCTTTGCACACAGAATAACCACAGCCTCCTCATGCATCCCCTGTGAGGGCCATGCAGAGCAAGACAGGCCAGATGCTGACCTCCATCCAGCCAGACCACAGCCAAAGCTCACATGCTTTTACCCTGGCAGAGGTGCTCGTTTGGGCCTCTAATCCAGCTAGAAACTAATTGCCATAGAAGTTATAGGAATGGATTTAGCTATGCATTGCCTGTTCCTTGGTACATCCTTTTGTTAAATAAACCAGCAGGTTTCTGAGTTCATGGAGGGTTGTTTTGGTTGGTTGGCATTTTGGAGGTAGACTGACAAAAGCCTGATTTCTGCATAAGACCGTGGGATTAAGATGGTTCAAGTTTCTACTCATTATCCTGGGAACTTCAATTGCATTTTCAGGACATTCAGAAATGACTAATGCTTCCTCACTCTCACACAGTAACTTTGCACACAGGGTTTAAAGAATGCAGTGCACCGAAGGGAACCGATGGTGTATCATAACTGAAAGATCAAGCTTAACTGGGTTTTTTACACTGAGGGAAACAGGACAATGTGCGTGATCTACGGCTCTTCCCAAAGCTGTGAAGGGCTGCTGAGGTAGCTAGTAGTCACAGCCTACTTCTAAATGGGTGTGAGGTCTCTAAGAGTGTACTCTGCCTCCCACAAGCAGCCATGGCTTTGTGATAGACAGCACCATCCACAGCTCTGGCTGCAGACCAGTGCAGGAGCTGTGATAGCATCAAACTTGCACTAGCTGAGAGGATGGTTCTTGCTACAGCTTCTGCTGATGCAGCGCTATTGGAAAGGTTGCAGCAGTGTAAAGTTTCTTTTGTAGGTCCTTTTAACTGAAACCAACTAGTTCTACATGCATCTCTTTCACAGTCTGTCTAAGAGAGCAGCTGCGCTACCCAGAAAATGTAAACTCAGTTCTTCTGTCCAGACATCCCCAAGCGCCACTGTTTGACACGACTTTGAAGTTGCTCAGAAAGTGGAATTTTAATAAAAATATCACAGATTCATTCCATGCCGATGAGACCTGAGCGGTCTGGCTAAATGTCCTTCTTCACCTTACATTCCCTTTCCCTATGGGCTGCTGCCACAGGGTGTTCTCCTCTCTACCCACTGGCAAGCACCAACAAGGATCTCCTGTTCTGCTCTCAATTGTTTCCAGTATAACGAGAATATACAAGGAACAAAAGAATAATAAAATCTTGGCGCCTCCTTGGTATTGTTTTTCAACAGCTCTCTGCTGTTTTGTGTAGAGCCATTTTGCACTTACAAACATTTTCTGCTGGAAAATAGAATCCTTCAGCCACTCACTTATTTCCAAGTGCTCTTTGATTTATTTTTTTTTAATAGCTTTTCTTTAATTTTAAATAAATAAATAAAAATCCATCTAACTGTGCCAGAAGATGTACAAGGCTGGATTTCCAGCACCTAAGTTATTTATATACGCTACAAAAGAGATTAGAATCATGCTTAATATAAATGGCTTTTTTCCTTTTAAAGCTCTGATGGTGTAGGTACAATCTGTACTTTACAAATCGGGAGAATGAGAACACGGGTAAAGTAAATTATGGGAGACCATGCAAAATTAGCAACGGTACCGATATCACTAAGTGTTCTGTTGCTGTTATCTCGGGAAGGAGGGGGAAATAGAAAGCGTATAATCATCTCAAAAGCTTCAGATCACTGAAGAAGGAAAATGCTTTCAGATCGCCTGTCAGGAACGACGGTTGGAGGGCATTGCTGCAACCCTTTTGTTGTGCTGCAGTTCTTAAATGCCATTACTCATGCTGCTATTTCGGTCTGTTCTTCCCCAAATGTAGGCCCTAGCCCTCAATTCACCTTGGTGGATTGCTGAGGCATGGGTTGCTGTGGAGCACTGTCTGCTCGTGGGCCTCCTGACTGCACAGGGTGGCTTTCTGGGCTGAGCCATTTAGAGCAAGGACAGCCTGTTCTATTTCCCTGCACAGCACTGGGCACACTCCTGCCCTCACCAGCCAGCACCTGGTCTCTCTCTGAAGGAAACCTTTTCATTAAACCAAGCTCAGCATGCTCTGTTCTGTCTCTCAGAGACTGCATGTGAGAAGGAGGGAGGTAAGTGACACAGCCTATCTGTTGAACCAGTCCTAAGCGATGCACTTCAGAATTAAGTACTGAAAATGGTAACTTAATCAAAAGGATTAATTTGGTCTTTGTAACTCTCTTCTTACTGAATAAGGCAAATGATGTGAGCAGAAAGAGGCAGTTATTTGGATGATGGAAGAATAGCTGGTTACTAGTTGCTCACCATCTGATCAGAAAACATGCTGACCTTGACTTGCACCAGTCCCCTTCTCTATGGAAGGAGTTGTTCTCCTTATTAGTTTTGCAGTTTCCCCAGTATTCTTCTCAAGACTCACTACCTCCCTCCCACCCCTCCAATACATCTAAAGTGGAGGACAGCTTCCTGAGGGGTACTCTTCCATCACAGTTTGTCCTGGAAATCCCTCGTTCCTTTGGTAGTGCACTGCTCTGCTTCCTTCTCCATACTCCTGCTTAGCTCAATAGCTAAGATTCTCCCTCCGGCCTCCAGAAAAAGCTTGCAACCATCCAGCTGTACTTGAGCTTGTGTGGTCTGAAGCAATCATTTTATTTAAGCTGCCGCTTAAAAATAAAACCCTCTCTCCACAATAATTATAGTGCTGCATTGGGAAATACTGAATGTCTACATATTGCATACATAGTCTGTACGTACTCTCTGCACGGAGATAGCTGCACCATCTGCTCTCCTGCTCCCTGTTCTTACTCCTGCAGACATTAGATAAACATGTTGAGAGAGCAGCAGGCTGTTTTCAATCATGACATATCTGAGCTGTGTTTAAAGTCAAAAGCTTTTATTTACAGCTCAGTGAAGAGAGAGGACTCATAATCAAGGGCAATAAACTAGATCCATAGCAGTTTAATGGTTCAAAGGGATAGGAGCTGTCTATCTCAGTCCTGACACTTGAAAATGGAGAGGGCTCCAAAATAAGAGGAGTTACAACAGTTCCTGATTACTATCCTATGGTATTCAGTGCTGTGGTTTGAGTTTGGAGGCACAGCAGTAGGGCAAGTATGCACTGCTTCCCATAGAGTGATATGAAAGAAAATTCAGTGCTGAAGCAGCATGAGATGCTGGCAGCAGTACTTGGGAGAGGACACCCTTCTCTGATATACATGGCCACAGCTGCTGTTAGCAGAAAAATAGACATTGCATCTTTCTGCAAGCCTGGAAATGAAGGAAAACAATGAAAAGGAATGAGCTGGCAGGATGCTTCCTTAAGGGCCAAGAAGCCTCTCTCATTTCCCACTGCAGGAACACATAGAATTCAGTATCCACATCTGAATGTGAAGCCAGCCTCCATCAGCTGAGTTTCATCAATCAAATACTGACTCAGAGTATTTTCAACAATATTGAGCAGCATCTCTAAACTAATTACCTAAATTCTGTCTGAATCTGGACACTTAACTGAGCCTTCGCAGTGTGAAGACACAACGCTGCTCTGGTAACTCTTTACTGCTGTGAATCTGAGGCTGGAGCTAACACGAAGTCTTAAATGTGATGGATTGGTTGTTTTGTCTTTGCAGAAGTTGTAATGGCTCTGAGATTCAGCACTTACACAGAATGTAATTGAGTGGTCAAACTGATCCAGGATAAAACTCCTATAGCATGAGCTGTAAAAAAAAAAACACCCACAGCCAGGTTTTTCAAGCTGAGGTTATCTGGCACTGTGTGTGCATTTTTCTCTCCTCATTCCATCAGCGTTTCTAATTTTACTTGTTTTCTCTCTGATCCTTGGAATTCAATTGTACTGATTTCCTGAGCATTAAACATACATGAATGTTCCCCTAGTCTGCTTAATGGCCCTAGCAAAAAGTGTTTCAACTCATTGGCAATGCAATTGGAGCAATCACTGAACACAATCTACTCTTTCAGGATTGGATGTTGGAAACAGCTATTTTTTCTATTTCTTTCTTTCTTTCTTTCTTTCTTTCTTTTTTTTTTTTTTTTTTTTTTTACAGTTAGTGAGCATGCAAAGTTATGATATCAGAAATGGCTCCAAAGAAGTGATAAATGGGCTTCAAAATGCAGCATAATGATCATTACAAGATGGGGTTGCATTTTGTTCTTGAGCTGCTATGCACATTTTATTGAGATGGGAGTAAAGATCCTAGACAGTGAGGCTTCAGTAACCAACCTGAACTCAATTTGGGCTTTGGCAATGAGGCACTGCATGAACCTGAAGTCCCATATTTCTAGAAACCATGCTAAGAAAAGATGATGTGTCTGGACAGCATTGGTGAAAAGTGTTTAAGAAAAGATAAAGGTGTGAAAATAGCAGCTTTTCTTCAAGCATCTCACGCACCCTAGCAGTTCCTGGTGTTTAGTAGCTGTTAGATTGCAAAACCTCTGGTGTATGAATTTAAGTTCTTGTGTTGGTCACACTCTGAATTCTTTCAGTACTTGCTGACTGACGAGTCACCAGACACAGCATACACTTGCCTGCCAGATATTAACAAAACAGCTCTGGCAACTGAGTCACAACCTAAAGCACCAGGATGCTGATTCTTTAAACTGGACCCATTACTCGGGCAAACTGAGTAGCTGCTTCAGCCTGCTTCAAAAGCATTTGTGAATCTGCTCTGTGAAGCTGCTCCCAGCTGATCTCACGGTGGCTCTGTCTGTAAGAAGTTCCTATTCCCTTGAGCTCCATCCAGTGAATCTTTCTGCTACTAGTAGGTTCTCTTCAGCCCCAAAGCACCTTATCTGATTATTAAATCAGGCAGGGGGAAGCCATAAAAAGCCTCTGGTTGCCATTTCAGAACAGCACAGATATTTTTCTTCTTAAGTGCAGTGCCATAGCTCCATTATATAGTGTTTCACAGCCTGCCCAGGCCAGGGAGCATCAGCAGCAAGGTCCTGCACTGCTGCACCTTGTGATATCAGCTCCTGCTCTGGCTTCACTTGTGGTCTGTGTGCAGAAAGAAATAAGGGAAAACTTTCCCCTCGTCCATCAGTATACCAACAACTCCTGTTCCTGGCGTGAAAAGCTCCTACAATCATGCTAAGCCAATGCAGAGAGAGCTCTGAAGTGGAGGGAGCTGTGGTTTAGATGGCACATTTGTGACACGCGCTGTGCCCCCCAGAGTTAAAGCCTTGATTGTCCGTATTAGTCCTCTGAGAGCAGAATTCATCTTTGCCTGCAGAGGAAGAAGTGTAATGCCCTGTGTCCAATTTTCTTTTCATTGCTGTTTTTATTATGGAAACAAAATGTTCACTGATTCTAAAATGAAAATGGGGAAAGCTAATTTTTGTAGTTCTTGCTAATAAAATTCTTAATGTGCTCTTCTCCCATTATCATAAAGATTGTTATGGTTTACTTTATCTCCAGAATCTTATTATTTTCCCCCAGAATACAGGGGCATTCCTGATCTTCAGAACTATTTCCATCTGTAGAGATACTCCTTCATCTTATCTCCATTCTCATAGTTCATATGAACATGCCTCTGTTATCCTACTCCTATTTTCATAAGCAATAAGTGGATATTGATCACAAAGGCTTCAGGGCGTTTAAGAAGATGAGGCAGCTCAACTATGGAAGCACAGCCTATGAGTTTGAACAAGACGTTATGGGTCAGCAAGTAACCAGAACTCTGATAGGTAACAAAAGGCAATGCAGAAATCTTAAAAATGGGTATTTCCAGTAGTACTGATAAGTGACAGCTTCATTTGCTAGAGTTTATGTACTGCAGATAGTACACTGAGCTGAGAGCCTATTCATGCTGCTAAAACACAGGTCAAGTGTCTGTGACAGATGTAAGATGTTTTGGGCACAGCTGAAGTATAAACTTGCTGTACCAGAACCTGTCTTAATATGCTGCCTCATACCTGGCCTTATTTAAAAGTGGGTTTCAGTGGGGGTTTAAAGGGCTGTTCTCCATTCATTAAATGCTCTTCTTTCTGGAAATGTTTTGTACTTTATAAGGATCTAAGCAAAACTAAAATGATGCAGTTGCAAAAGATATGTTGGGAAAGCATCTTTTTAGCTGGTTTACATTGACTGGTTTGCACAAATCAGGACAGTGCCACTGAGGTGGGGCACACAGCCACTAATATTCTCAACACGGACAGCAGGAGAGCAAAGCCTCTTTACAGTGACTGTGTGGCCTGACCCTTGCATTCTGACCATCTTCAGAGCCAACGTGCCATGGAAATTATTGAACTTGTGATGTACCAGCACTCACTCATGCTCTCATTCATCGGCTTCTGCCCCTGCCCTTGGTTGAGCTGGTACAATAGATCAGGCTGGTAACAGAAGGAAGGAATATAGTTGAGTTTTAAGGCATTGGATTCTGTTTGACTGTGCCTATGTAGCAATTTGGCTGAAGGAGAGAATCAGACCTATTGAGGAATTCTGTGAATTTAGTGACTTAGGAAAGTCTTAAAACTTCATCCCTCCTTTCCATGGATGGAAGCAGGATCCTAGTCTAAGCATGCCTTAAAGAGAGACTGAAATGCCTCTGCACTGTGCGCCCCTCCACCCAAATTCACCTTGGTGCTTCCTGATGACATCCATCCAAATGAGTTGCTTCTCCTGGGATAACCTGTGAGCTGGCAGCCAGGACAGAGACAGAAGTGTGATGGACAGCCCAGTGCTGCTCGTAACAAGGCAGCTGGAATCATCTCCAAAAATGTCCACTGCATCTCCTTCAATGGCCATATATCATACAGCATGAATCAGACCAGCTTTGCTGATGGCACGATGCTGACATCAAGCTCTCTGGTTCAGACCCTCACCCCTGCCAGCAATTGCTGCTGCACTGAGCCATGTGCTGCCCATGGCTTTCCCTCACCCTTTCTCTGCTGAAGACAAACTATTAGAACCACTGCTGAGGTGAGGAGGAGGGAAAAGGGCAGGCTGTGAGTCAGAGGGTTGGATCACCGGCAGAAGGGACAACATGCGGTTCACCACGGCACCCTCAGGTGCTATGATACCATCAGCAAAGCCTGCAGGTAGCCCTGGCTGGCAGCAAAGCATTTTGAGGCCCTCATCACTATTCCTTTTCCCCACACCATTGAACTCAGACCACCACTGAACTTGCCAGCTGCTGCAGAGCATAAGCTGTATGATTCCTGGAGATAGAAGCTTTTTTTTTTCCTTCCCCATTTTAGCAGTTTCTGCCTTAACATCCACACACTGCTGCTATAAAAAAAAGGCAACAGAAGGATAAAAGCTAATTATAGCTGTTGGCAAAAAAATGGTCAAGGCTCTCTCCATGCTGGCAATAATTTGTGTGATATATGACTGATGGCAGTTAGTGGGGGCACAGCCAAAGCTTGCACAATCCTAAATAAATAATAATGTAGTTTCAAAAGATATTTGCTCCTTAAGTTAATAGTTTCAACAGACTGTGAGAAAAGTTGCTGTTCTCATGGTAACACAGAAGCTGCAATTTCATCTCTAATTTGAGAATGCTTAATATGTACAGATAGCTTTCTGATGAGAACTTTTTTCTCTCTTAAGTCCTTTTAATGAAGTGATATTATTGTGTAGTTTGGACAAACAATTCAAAATGACTAATTAGCACTAAATACACCATGTAGTCAGAATGCCTTGGAACTAAACTGGCATTGCTGCTTGGAATTGCTGTTTTCTGTATCAGACGGTGCCTTATACTGATGTATGTGAGTATCTCTTAGGGCTCTTCAGGCAATTCTGAATGAATTTGTAGAGCTACATTCATTAAATAAGAAATAAATCCATCCACTGGTCTTTATGTCTGCACTACAAACGAGCCTACAGCATGGTCACTACTTGAATAGCAACCTCAAGAACAAAGACTCAGAGTTCAAAACATCCCAAGGATTTGGACAATCAGTTTTCTTCCATCGTGGCTTTTACCCAAGTACACAATGACATCAAGAGTCTCATCCTTTCCATTGTGAGGCTGAGAAAATACAAATCAGGCACCTAAATATGTGCTGCAGGTGTAAGACTGAAAATGAGAATTTCTTGGAAACCAGCAAGAATTAGGCCTGTGATTCTTCAGCACCTTTGAAAGTATCATCCCTGGTCCTTTTCAGTTTATTACAATGGCTTAGTGATGGAAACCAAATGACAGCATACATAATGAAAGCACTTCTGCTCGTTTTACCAAAGCACCTCCACTGACCACTAATCTTAAGCCATCTCCAATGCACATTTTTCCTATTAGAGCTCTATATTCAGGTCTATTATTCTATATCTGTTCACAAATGTTTAATTGCCTGATACTGGGACAGATCCGAAGCAGTTTTAGAGCACTCAGAATTAGGGATTAGTGATTTAACTTACAGAAAAACACAACGTGACCTTGCACTGAACAGGTGTCTATGGGGACCTGAACTGGATGTCAGTGCCCTGGGTAAGGAGGAGATGAGCGGGAGGTTGGTGAGCCACATACTGGAGGGAGTTGGAGCTGAGAGAGAAGAGGGAGAAAGTGCCATTTTCAGCTTCTTGTTTTTATCTTTCAGCATAGACAGATTGACATGTGATGAAACATACACGTTTCACAGTTAGCTTTTCAAAGGCTGTGTAACTTCAGAATCATTAACCTGGCTGGGATCTCTGCATTCTTATCTGCTTTGTTGGATATTTTCATAGCAGCAATTGGTGGTGGCTTGCATATCCTTAAAGCTGCAAAGCTAGCATTTTAATTTATCCTAATTCAAAACCTAATTGTCTTGCACTGTTGGCTAATTAAATGTTCAAAGAAGTGATAAATTAGGCAGGTTGATCATTACAACACAAGTAATTAGTCAGTCCAACCGAATATGAGACTTGAGATCCACATTCCCTGAGATGACAGGAACTTGTGGGATGTGCAAGAAAGCAAAACTTGTACCAGAGTTCAGTGGGGAAAAAACTTCCCTGAATATTTCATGTGAAGAGTCCAAATCTCATATTACATTGAGGACTTTGAGGGTGTTTAGCTCATGTATAAGTAATTCCTCTTTTGGTGAATTAAAAATTAAGTTCTGAAAGATGCTAAGACCTGCAGCTGCCCTCTTACAGGTGCTGACGTTGTCCTGCATTAGGCATCTTTGTGAAGCTGGGGATGAATGGGGTTTAAAAAACAAAATACCCACAACTGTTCCAGCATTCAACAAATGCCTGAATAGTTATAACATTCCCTGTTAGGGGATGTGAGGAGACTCAGACTGGGCACGAGAAGAAAAGTCAGTGGTCAAACACTGGCACTGGCTTCCCAGGGAGATGGCTGATGTCCTACACCTGTCAGTATTTAGCACAGTGTTAGTACTGTGCTTTAATTCTGATTAGCCTATAGGTCTATAAGTCCCTTCCAACTGAACCATTCTCTTCTTCTTAAAACCAAGACCAGAAGACTGTTTGCAGCTTCTCTGCAGCATCCAGTACATGCAGCTGTCTCACTTGATTTGCAGTCATATCACTCTCAGTTCAATTCATGATTAAGGTTTTGTTCTCTCCTCCTTCACAGTTGAGGCAGTGAGATTTGAGGTTTCCAGTCTTCAGTGGTGGAAATAACAAATAATAATTGCTAACAGTGACTCTCAAGGGTAAATCTCCAACGCAGGCTTCCTACAGGCTGTGTTTTTCTCACCTAACCACAGTGGCTGTGGTGTGGGACCAGCATTTTGATCATTTCCAGTGCCCACAAAGCAGCTGGGCTACTCTGCCTTCTTCAGCCTGCAGGTGATAATAAATTTAAAGGTTTTCCGCTCATCTTCTCCCTGTCACAACCAAAATGCTTTGTCACAGCTTTCCAGTTTATCTACTCTTTCCACGTGTAGTGGGTTTTAACTCATCTCCTAAACTCAGGACTCCTGCTTGTTTTGCTGAATCAGCTGCTCCTTCATATTGCAAATCATACCTTTAAAATTAAAGCTCCTGAGAAGTTATGATTTCTTTTTAATTTTTTTTTTCAGTGCTCTAATTGGTCTGGCTGGATTATGTTAATTATTTCCAATCAAAAATGCTTAATTAGCACCTCAGGTCAATTAGTGAGTGCCTTTGGGGCTTAAGATAGTTATTTTATTTTTATTTTTACTTATAGTGCAGGCAATCCACTGTTACACATCTTGTTTCTTGAAATATTCCCAAATTAGTGAAAAGTTAACAGTCTGGGATATAAGAAAAAATGCTTCATAAGCATCCAGCAGTATCTTACACTGGGGATCGCTGGAACCTAAAATGCTTCTTTAATGCTTCATCATTGAAATCAGAGCCTTGGAAGCAGAGTTCACGGCCGTGCAGCTGGCTCACAAGGGGAGAAGCATCAGGAGAACCATACACCCCATGTCTCAGGGACAAAGACTACAACAGAGGAAGCTACAACCACAAGTGCTCTCCCTTCCTGTCCATAAAACACAAGGATGAAAATAATTTCCCATCTGTAAGATCCATTTGAGGATCTCCTTGTGAAATGCTGAAAGACTGGTAGATGTTATGATTATTTCTTGCAGATAACTTCTTGTAATACCCATTCCTAGCCAGAGGAGTCTACAGGTTACATTGGCATAGAGAAGGTCAAATAAAACTGTCCACACAATTAATTCTCTTTAAATATATATGTATTACTTCATTTATTTCAGTGTGTAACTTTTCATGAAAACACCTTTCTCCTTAATTGAGCTAATAACTTTACTCCCATCCTCCTTTGTTCAGTCTCGTGAGCAATTTCCAAGCCTCATCTCTCATCTCATATATCCACTTTTGATCTGATTATTAGCATTTTATCTACTACTACATTCAGTGTGTGATATTCAAACCCAGCCTTATTTAAGGAAGTAATACCTTTTGGTTTGCTGGATGTCACATGTTTTCCTTTGTAAGGTAACAATTTTATCTCATGTTCTTGCGAGTTATTTGCTTTCCATTTTCATATCCCCCCATCCCCTTTTTTTTCACTGGGCTATGACTTCTCATAAGAAGAAATAAATGGAAACATAAATGCAGGAGCAAATTGAGGTGGGCATGAATTTACATATGAAAAGCACCAAGAGGGCAAGCACTGAGGGATTTAATTCAGACATATTCTCCTTACATGCTCCCAAAGAAGCTTATACCTCTAGGTACCTGGTCCATCCCTCCAGAAGTGGTGGGCACTGACCCAACCTCTAACCTTTCATTACAGTTCTCTGAAATGATTCCTAGAGCTGTTCATACCAAGATCAGGATGGGAGCTGTACCACGTGCTGCTGTGTATCTGATTCACCTGTCAGACAGCCTGGTCTTCATGATAATCAGCCCTGTGCACCTCATCTGCCAGGTATGAGCTATGTAGGTGGATGACCAGCTGCCATAGTAAGCCCTAAATACTCACCGGAGTCAGATGGGTGTAGCTAAGTAGTGCTTGAGGGAGGACTGCTCCTAGTGATTAATATCACCATTGTTTTACACTTCCTCCAGGCAATGTGCTCTGAAAACAGCGTAAATAGTGTGCAGGAGACACGGGCTGTGCAACCACACTCAGCCAAGGGCGGGTGTTGTGTGCAGTCTTCAAGAGCCTTCCCTGCCATATATGAACTCAGACCTGTCATCCAAATCAGTCTATCTGCGTGCACATACATAAAAATATTTGAAAATGCTTTCAAATGGTCCTTGCACTCTGGTTCCATTACAGACAGTTGCATCAAAATAGCAGACTTATCCTGGAAATGAGTGAATCTGTAATCAGTAAGAAAATGACCAGCATGAAGTACTTACCATAGCAAGATCTGGACACCACACTAGTCTCCTTTTGATCCCACACTGCAGTTACGTGCTGGAACAACCTCTTTCCGTGTAGAAACGCATCCATCAGCCAGAGGGGAAGCCAAATCTGCTCCTGAGAGGGGTGAGAGCACTTTAATGACAGTAACGTGTTGCTGTAGGCGTACATCCATTAACCTTACTTAGCAACAGGTAGCAAAATCACAAAGTGGTCTTACAGAGGATGGTTATGTTCTCAGCTAAAACCATTCCGAGTGAATGTAGCCCTTTCCAGTAGTAGGTAGGAAGAACTAAGAGAGAATTAATCTTCTGGATCCAGAAATAGAAGCAGGATCAGTGTACAGCCAGAGGCACGGGTCAGCAAGCACCAAGGTGATCCATTAGGAAGCCTTCAGAGCTTGCTGTAAGCATCTGCTCTGTACAGCACAGAAGGAACGACTCAAAAAGGAAAAAGCATTCAGCTCCAAAAATTCTAGAACCCAACAGGAATGAGATGGTTTGCCACTTCTGGGTGTTTATACACAGACTATGCTGTACTTTTTCTCTCTTCTTCAAGAAAGCATAGTGAGAATGGAGCACTGTGGATGTGGGTGGTTTTATTTTTTGGCAGTTTGTTTTTTTTCCCTCTGTTTGTATAAAGTTTCAGGCAGAGGTTCTCTAACTTTTTATTGAGCAGTCTTCACAAGTGCTCTGACTTTAACAATGTATCTAAAGACATTTTGATGTGTAAAAACTCATGAAGAGTGGTTAATGTGATAAAAGCAGGAGCTCGAAGCAATGACATCTAAAGAGTGTCTGTCTGAAGATCTCGAAATCAGACAGAATAAAGAGAAGGCTAAAATGACAAACATGTTTGATCTTGTGTACTTAAACAGAGAATCATTTCTGAGCCCTGTCTCATCCTATAATAGAGCTGATGAATGTCTTGGATTTAGATACATGTAGCTCTATTTGCTACCAAGAAAATTACATACTCTCCCCTTTGCAACTGAGCTAGCACTGCGTAATGAGACTTTGAGTTTACTCATTAAAAAACCCAAATCATCCACTTCGTTCCTTCTCCCTGCTCTGCCTAAAAAAGCTATTGAAGTGGAAAACAGAACTCAGTTTTCTTGTACAATGAAGGAATTAATTTCCTTACAGAAAGCAACAGAATGCCTCCAAAAATGAAGTGGTAAAATGAGTTTTCGGTCAGGTAGGGAAGAGCAACAAGCAAGAGAAGTGGTAGCTGTTAAGTGCAGATCGAGATAAGAGGAGAGCCTGGCAACAAGGAGGTAATGGCGATGATCCAACTGACCTTAAATCTATCAGTGGACTTCTATGGGCACAGATAAGCTTTGATCTGGAGGATTTCCTTTAAAAGCATCAGTTCCATTCCTACAGAATTAAAGGAAATTTGCCTAACATTTGATCATATTTTGAAACAGTTCTTCCCTCCAGCCTACAAAACACACATAGCCTGTAAAATAATTTTTACACAAGAAAAGTATTTTTTTCTTATCTGCCTACAGGAATGCCTAATAGAACCCTTCCAGCTACGGAAAGCTTTTACAGTATCATGGCCCTGATTCTGCCAAGCATTTCAGTGATTATTACAAGTACACCAAGACACCACTGATGCAACTGGTATTACAGCTACTCCACAAACCCAAAGTCTCTAAACTTCCAAGATCAGAGGGAAGTGGGCTTTGAAACGAAAGAATAGTGAGCAGCAGAAGTAAGGTCCACGAGGAAAGCAGAATAAGTCTGTGGAAGGCTGTGAAGGGAGGCAGGAGCTTTGTGAAGTACTTGTAAAAAGGTGGTGAAAGGTCTAGATGGCAAGAGCTATGAGGAGCAGCTGAGGTCCCTTGGTTTGTTTGGCCCAGAGATGCCTTTGGGTCTATTGCTCAGATGACAACTTCTGCAGCTGCCAGTTTTTGCTAAAACACTGTCATTCCTAAGTGTACTTAACCTAAAACAGCACATCTACGCGTGCAAGAAATTTTCAGCTCCCCCTGATGAATGCTGACCAAAATATCCATCCAAACCAATATTGGTTTTTATTTACTTACTTACTTACTTATTTCTGTGGCATTTGTTATGCCATATCAGAACTCATAGATCTTGGCCTCTCATTGTTAAGGTCTGGTTTGGCACCTAGAGAAAGTCATACTGAGTTCAGGCTCGTTTGTCAGGTTTTTATCTGCTGACTTTACACTAAGAAATGATTTCAGGACCCATTTCCTAGTTCTATTGCAGGGAATATTGGATTTCTTACATACATAACCTGCAGAAAGCTGTAGGAGAAAGCACAGGCTGTGTTGTGCAGCATAATTTGGACCATCTGTAATGAAATATCTTTCCAAGTTCTATTTGTGCTGGAGCTTTCTGACATTTCTCAGTGCTGGGGTGTGAGTTACACAACAGTGATTCTCAACAGACATCAACAGAAGCATCTCCAGCTTCAACAACACCATAGCTCTTTAAATTCCGCCTTGACCATGTGCATGGCTACATGCAATGGAAGTTCTGATATACTCACTCTTACTTCCTCAGTGTTTGCTTTCCACTTGTACAGAAAATCATGATTCTTTCCTTTTGGCCACAGGGCAACAAGTTTTAGTTCTCCTTTATTTCCTTAGGAAGGTATCTTTTCTACGTATGTTAGGAGACAGCAATCCATTTTTTATTAGTTTATAATTAAAAACTCTTTATAAACTTTTACTTTTTTCTTTTTTGAAGTGTGGAAGTGGGAAGGAAATACCCAATGTTGTCCAAACTCATGGAAGCGTTGCTTAGGAGTTGGTACATGGCTGAAGTGGAGACAGTGATCATCAACAACAACATGCGCTTTAAATGGCTGCTCATTTCTTCTGTCTTACTTCTGTGTGCTCAGAAATGGCTCCAAGTGTGGCACAGTGGGATTCAGCTTGGGTTTGCTGTTATTCCTGCTGTTTTTTGCTGTATTTAGTGAAGGTGCAGAACAATTCTGTCAGCCCTACATGAATAGGGATTATATCTGTAATTCATCTGCACATGAAGCCAGTCTTAAAAATAACTCCACGATGCTGTCCATCTGTTGAGGGAAAAGTAAAAGGCCAAGACACAAGGCAGGGACTCAGCTGCACAAATGTCACTGTAGATGCTCCTCCAGTTGCCACTTCAGATCTGCAGCTCTGTTCGCCTCCCTAAGCCCTGTTGTTGTCCCCATAAGGCAGAGTTCAGTGCAGCCCCTCTGCTCCCTGTGAGGAGCTGTATGCCACCACAAGGCCTCCCGTAAGTCTGCTCTGCTCAGGCCTGACCAGACCAAGGGACCCGAGCTGCTCCTCACATGGCTTGCCCTCCAGACCTTTTCCATCCCTCTTGCCCCCTGTTGCCCTGCATAGCTCTTTTCCAAGTCCTGTGCTACATCAGTTGGCCTCTCTAGAACAGGAAGCAATAAAAGTTCAATTTTCAGACCTTTAAGTTCACTTTCTAGCTCTGAAACAAGTTAATCTGAGACTTTTTAAAGCAAAGTCTCAATTCCTCTTCAAGAGACAGACAATGATCCTTTCTATTTAAACAAAAGTCTTAAAGTACATGGAGCAGCAGTTACTGTAAGTAGGTATAGATCCTACCTCAGCAAAACCTCAGTATTGGCCCATCCTCATGCACTAGACCTTTGATATTAATTTCATCTCTCACCATGTTGCCAGCATTCTCTAGCCAAGAGAACAGCCTAGAGGCACGTCACGAGTAGAAACTGGACATTTAAATAGTTATTTGTTCTTTGGGCTAAGGAACCTAACCATTCTGAGACAAATGAATCAATAAGACCATTGGCACCATGTGGTGGGAAGGCCATATTCATTCATGGTTTATGCAGGCATTTACAGAGAATTGCTGACTTTTCCACTCATTGACTTCTTGTTCTCTGAAGTAGCACCATCTACATGCTGATAGAACACATTTTTATTCTTTCCTGGGGGGGAAAAAAAAAAAAAAAAAAAAAAAAAAAGATGGTCTCAGTTGTCCCAGCCCTTCATCTAAACTACTTTCTACGTAATGCACTATCATGTAGTTTTTTGTTTTACTTGTTTGGCATTTTATGTGGGCTCATTTGAGAGCAGAGATATAATACCCATTTCTACCCCAAATTAAGAGCCAGGTTAAATCACATCAGTGTCCCTAAAAGATAACTGCACTAATTTTCCCTTTTTACATATCTGTCACTAATGAAAAATGATAAAGCACAATTATACTGCAGAGAGGTTTGTTTTCTCTTGCACAGTGCCTAAAATGCTATGTTCACTTACCAAACATTTTGCACCATTATTTGTGGCCTGAGCTCTCTTCGTATAGAACAGAATCATACAATCTCCAAGGTTGGGAAGGACCAACAAGATAATTCAGTCCAACCGTTCACGTATCACCAACAGTTCTCGCTAATCCACGTCCCTCAACACAACGTCTGAATGTTCCTTCAACACCTCCAGGGTTGGTGACTCCACCACCTCCCTGGGCAGCCCATTCCAGAGCCTTTGTGTTTTTCCTTCTTGTGCTGCTTCCCACAGTACCTCTTCACAAAATCAACAGCAATTAAAAATAATAATAATAATAATCAAAAATGGGATTTAGTATTTCAAAACAATGGATTGCATTTGGGGAATGCAGAGTTTCCATTATCTTTTGCCTCCAATGTCACTGAATTACTCATAATAACATTTCAGGGAAACTTTCCAGAGGTTTTGGGGCTTGGGTATTGTTTTTTGTCTACTTCAATAAAACAACCACCACAAAGCTTCGGCCAAACCACTGGAAATGTTTGGACAAGGTGCCTTTTCTTTGACAAACATTTTTCTCAGTTTCTTTAGCAGGGGGTGAGGACAGCATCAGCACACAGCGCTGGGACAAGGAGGGCAGCTGGGTGAATGGAGCCTGAGAACGTGGATGCTGATGTTTCACAAACCATTCTGTTTTGAGCTGTAATCAGTGCAGGAGAGGAGAACATTGCTACAGTCCAATCTCTTAGGGAGCGTTGTTAAAAAAATGGGCTGGAGGAGTTTGGCCTGTGTGAGGCTAATCTGTACTATGGGAAATAGTCAAACCCAAACTCACATAACAAGACAGGCATTTGGATGTCTTTTCTATGTGCAAAAGAGCGTTCAGCATATGGACGATTTTGGTGTTGGAATGGTTGAGTGGATGGAGATGGATGGTCATTCTCTACTGCTCTTTTCCCTCTCAAAAAATGAAGGTGGGGAATGGATTGGTCTCATTGCTGCAGGCAAAGCAGTGTGTGTCCCTAGAGAGGATGGTGGCAGTGGTCTGCTCCCTGCAGGCTGGCTGGAGCTGCCATGGAGGATGAAGAGCCTGGCTGGGTTAGCTCTATAGCAGTGAGATTGCTTTGTTGATCATCAAGAATGATGACTTGCCATTCACAAGCAGTGTGCTGGAAGAAAGAATTTTTCATGGGATCATTTCTAGTTTACAATTTAACACAAAACCTGTTAAAGCACAAAAGCACTCTGTTATGGTCCAGAAACACCAAGCACAGCGAGTTTTGGTGTTTATTTATGAAAACAATACAATGTAGTTCCAGTGGGAACTGATCAAGTTGCATAAAAGATTTAAGAGTCCATTCTGTAGCTGTAATAATGCTTTTAGCACTTTCTCAGATCCTTCTCTATATTCCAGCAGAGCATCTTGTGCTAGTTTATCTTTTGGACCGTAAAGCATTTTATGCCTTCACTATTTTGGAAGTGGTATCACGATAAAATAGATTTAAGCCAAAAAAGAATACACAAATTTTCTGTTTGGAAATGTGTTAAATCTGTTTTGGGGAAAGTAACTGCATGTGAAGCTATTAGCACGGTGTTGGTAATACCCTGGAATATGATTCTAAGGCTGATGACAAATTCTTGTTAGCCAGTAATCTTGTTTTAAAGCAACTCTATTGAGAAATTCATCATTAAAAAATAATGTTCAAGAAAAAACATGTTAGGAATCCTCTTGGAGATGAGAAGCAATTTATTTATTTTTTTTATTTAATGAGTTCTTGCAGCCTTTTATGAAATGAAAACTAAAGTCTTCTCTGTTTTCCTAGGTTCTCGTTTAAAAAAACAACAGATTTATTGAGCCATACCTACATGGATGACATGTAAATATGTTAAAACAAAAAAACAACATTCAAAATAACAATAATGCAGGCTGGGTAGTACTGTCTTTGGTTAATGTTTATCTAATACGTGGCCTCAGATAGGGCAATTTCGTGTGTTATTCCTGTGAAAAGGATTCAGGTGTCATAGCTGGAGTGAAGCACTAGCATCAATATCCATGCTTTAATAGGTGCATGAGAAATGACTCTTCTTCACTGCTTAGAAAAAAAGTAATTCCATTTAGGACTACATAAATTTTCAATCCGTTAATTAGGTTAAGGGAGGAAAAATAAGATTATGAACTTGCACAAGAGTTGCTATTAGCTTCAAAATTATATAGGAACTGAAAGAGAATGGTTGTTATCCAGTAGGTTTGCCAATCAGTTCTGCTTCCAAATCAGAGCCCTACAACACTGAGGTCTTCTTTGGACCAACCTGGTGTAATCCATGCCCACTCTCTCTGCTGGCAGCCCTTGCATCTGCTATCCAGGTAACATCCACAAGCAAAGCTCTGAGCTTCTGAACCAGGCCCTGCCTAACGTGGGCAACCTCAACCCTGACAAGGAAAGATTTATTTGAGAAGCAGTCCCCTTATGAAGACCTTTAGCTGTTTGTGGCCAAGGGTCCCTATGGGCTGGGCTTAATAATCCACAAGGGACTGAAATGGGGGACGTGGCCCTTCCTGTGCAATTGTACTCGTCACCTTCCTTAGTGGGGCAGAAGAGGGAGAAATCAGGGATGTGGTTGCAGAATGAAAAGTTTTTGGACTGCTGTTCTGATCTCAGAACACCACCTCTTTTCTGTAGCTCGTCTGAGTGGGTACTGAGCCACAAAAAGGGATGGGTGGAGGTCACTGGCACAGAGCACTCTGGCATGAAGAACAGCCTCACTTACAAGACAAGGGCAGCTACAGCTGCAGGATGCACGACACAAGAACAAGGTGTACACCTTACCACACTGCAGGAGTCAGCTCCATGCTGGACACAATAGCCTCTAGCTATACTTACAGATTCCTTTCCATGTTTGGTCCCTGCCTGTCATCCGCAGCACATACAGATGGGGGAACAGCATGCACCTCGTTATTTGGATTTATCGTTCTATTTGCAGCACTTAGAGCAAAGCAAAAGGGTTTAATAACCCTTTCCCCACCAAGTAAGGGCTGGGGAAATCAGTGGGAAGCGTGGCCCTACTGGTTGCCTCCCCTGGCGGCTGGGGCTTGTTTGATCTGCTGTCTGCCTGATATTGCTTTGTGTTCTGAGAGGCGTTCGCTGCACTCACTTGATGACTGTGTGTACAGCAGGCGTCAGATCAAACTTTTAACCTGGGGGAGAGAAGCAAAGCAGAATTCCGGTGAGTTAAATTACCTTCTGCTGCATCCAATCATCCAGCGTAACACAGCTCGGCAATAACATTCATGTTGCCATTAATAGAAAACACTTTGCATTGTACTCCAGAGATTTTTTATATATATATATATATTTTATTCCTGTTGGTATGGAAGCGATCCATTCGATTGGAGCTGCCTGAACAAAGCCTAGGGGCTCAGACACCACCAGCAGCATCTCTCTAAATATCTCTGTCTTACTGTGTAATCTCTACATTTACTTGAAGGAAATGTGCCAACTGCTGAATCTACAGTGCTCTGTGTGTACATAACACACACTTAGCTGAGTGGCCCTGTGGGGTGACATGAGTTATTTGCTGATTTACCTCAAGTAAGTCATGATAATACTTCAAGAGAATTGTTTTCGCTCCAACAAAAAGTGTCAAAGCATTTTAACATACAATGCTATTTGTGCCTGACTCCTTCCTATCATAAAGGCAAGAAATAAATGTGACTATGCAACATGCTGGCAAAAGCCTGTAAATTTTATTAAACACTTCTGGACAGGGAGTTCTACCGTGCTCAGAGATCTCTGAAGTCTTCTGAACAGAGCAATGATATCTCATCTTGGAAAGCTGGCAGGCTGAAAGGTTGAGTGGGGCTCATGGAGGCAAGAGACAGGTGGATGCAGCACCTCTGATGTCACTTATTTTCCATCCTTGGTCCCTACAACATTCAAGGGATAGTTAACCTACCTGGCTAAAAAACAGCACCCCTTGAGTTATTTTATTAAGTTTCTGTATTCGTTAATGATTGCTTGCAGAGCTTAAGGCTGTCTACTCTGTTAAAATTAGCAACCATGCCTCACGTTGGAAAAAGTCATTCTGTTTTCTCAACAAAGGTAAATCACTCACAAACCAAGAAAGGATGCTGCAGCCAGCCCTTAATTGAATTTTGTGGCATTCTGAATGATAATGCATGAGTCTCCTCTCCAAATCAGGAATGAGGAAGTATTGCACAGAAGGACAAACAGGATAAAAATGAAAATTAATGCTCCTGGAAAACAAATCAAATATTACTGCAAATCTGCTTACTGGCATTTCTGCTCATAGACCGGTAAGATAAAAGTCTGTTAGTGAGCCCAGAGCAATCAAAGATTATCATCCCTAATTCCTTGCCTTTTTACTCCTGGTAAAAGACCACAAAGTTGCACAGAGCATCAAAACATTACTTTAAGCAGTATGGTAAAAACACTGAGCTTATTAACCTTCGTATAAAGAAGCAGGGTAGAAGTTGGATTATGGAGGATAAGGCTCATGTTTACACACATCTATCGTACATAATTAGACATCAGGAGAAAGGGGTGTAAACTATGAGTACAACAGAAGAGAAATTGATTTATTCTCTGAAATTGCCTGCCTGTAGCATTGAGATCTAAAAGTAGGTACTATCAAGTAATAATTTGCAATGTCATTTACAACGTTCAGGAATGAAAGCAGCAATTACCAGACCTTTTCATATGTCAAAGGTTGCTAAACAAGGTTGGCTCAGCATTTTCACAGCAAAACATGTTCAGGTCTTTCAAATTCAGACCTCTGTCTTAATTGGACAGAGGAGTCCATCATAAAATAAGTGGAACCAGCAGAGGCAATATAGTCTGTAGACAGCTCCTAACTCTTTTTTTTTTCTTTTTTTTCTTTCTTTTTTTAAGTGGGAAGAGAAATAAAAAAAATCTTTCATTTTAGAAAAATCTCTGATGCAGATCTTCTCTGCTACACACTTTGAGGCTCAGTTTTGTCCCAGGTGACCCAAGGAAGTATTTTCTTGAATCTCACTCTCCTGCCATACCAGCTGGATTTGAGCTAACAAGGCAACATTTGGAACGCTGAAGGTTGTAGTCTCTTGTAGCAATGAATTTACCTGGCTTTAGCAAACTTAACAGCTGCCTTTTCTCTTGGCTAAAAAAAAACACAAAACATCAGACACCAGAACTACAATTGATACTGCAAGAATTACAATGAGAAAACAATTTAATCTCTGTAATTAAATTAAAACAAAAAGGTTGGGCCCAATAAATTACATTGTAAAATTGTTGAAGCATAGCAGGTCATCCCCTACTAAGGGTTAATCCCTGAAATATATCAAAATAGAGTTCCTGAGACTTTTTCTTTTCCTGTCAATAATATTTTTACACAGATCTGATACCTTGGGAGTCCGTGGGAATACAGGGATGGCTGTTTCCTTTCCGGATGCCAAAGACAATTTCTGTGGGTTGTTATTATTATTGTTTTTAATCATTTCCTATTCTTCAAATGTATCCAGTGTTATCACATCTGAGACCACATTCCATTGCCTGCTTTGCCTATGAGTGCTTGGCACATCTGTATAAGTGAAAACAATGTCAAAGTATATGCTTCTCTTGGGTAGGGTTTGAAGCCAAGCAGTTAGGTAGGTAGTATTAGTACTAGTGCCATTTTGTCATTAAGAAGACTTGTCCTGATTGGGGTTTAGGGCTTTCCTGGTGTGTGTGAACCATCTATGCAAACTCTTGTTAACACAACACATTAACGAGAGCCCTGCATTTTGTAAATTTGGAACTCAAGGCAAGGGTAACTCTTAGCTCAATCAGTTGCTGAATAAACTTGATGGAGACACATTCCTGTACTCCTCACTGTTTGTAGCGATCATACTTTTCTTCAGTGAGCGTATCTAAAAACCAGAACGTGAACTAAATTGAGTAACCTTGGAAGAGCTGAGACCAGTGACAGCCTTTAGCTGTACGAGATGACTCCGCCTGTGTAAAGGGGCTCTGTGGGGCTGCAGGAATCCAGACCTCGCAGTCTCAGCTGAACAAGTGGGGAGGTCTCTTCCCTTAACACTTCTGAATGATTCCCATTATTCTGTTGCAAGGATGAAGGAATTGGTTTGGAGGCTTAACAGTCTGAGCTTCTAATCCTGGCTCTTGACTTTCAGAAAGTTCAGAGCACTCATCCTCTCCCATTACAGATAATTCTGTACGATTCTAAGCTACAGAGGAAAGCAGCGTCAAAGAAAGCATTTCTGAATCTCCAAGAGCTCACAGGAAGTCCTCTCATAGGTTCCTGTTTGATGTGCATTTCTTTCCCCTTTGTCTACATGGATTACTGCTGAATATCACCATTCCAAGATTAGCAAGCCACAATTTGGATCTAAGAAAGGCAATGGCCTCTTCCTCACTACTGGATGTATGGAAATTCCATAGGACAGTAACGACTGTGGGAAAAAGGCCTTTCTTATGTACAGTCTAATGTGCCCAGATGAATGGCTTCATCAGTACATTTTACTTGAGCGCTTTTGAAATTGGGACCTGAATCCAAAAGTGAGTGAGTGGGTGTATTCACAGAATCACCAAGGTTGGAAAAGACCTTCAAGACCATCCAGGCCAACCATCCACCTATCACCAATAGTACTCACTAAACACAAGATCCAAACGTTCCTTGAATTCCCCGTATCCCTACTTCCTGCCTAGATTTGCACATATCAGGGCAAACCGAGCATTCAGCATTCCCAGATTTGGCATACAACCACTTTATGTCATCTTGATTCTTCTCTATACCGCTTTATATGTGTGAGTATTAAGAAGATGAACTCACCCTGTAAGGTTCTGCTTCACACAGCCCACGTCAGTGTTCAGAAGCTCAGAAAGATACTCCTCACACTGCTTTTCCTAAGACTTCATCTCTTTTCTTGCCACTGCAAAAAGAGCAAGTCTGTTAGGTTGCCTTCTGTGCAAACAGAGCCATCACAGCCTGGGTGAGGACCAGGGTTACGCTCCTCTGAACAGCACGCGAGCATTTCCAGGTCTGGCACTGACTTCTGTGTCTGAAGACTCCAGAAAACAGTCAGGAATGGTCTGTAACAGTGTGAGTGTGTACGTAGGATTCGGGACATGTTGGTGCCTATTTGTTTGGTTTTTTGTTTGCCTCCATCCTCTGCTGGTTGTCAGGCATGAGAAAATTTGGCACACTTCAGGATGAGAATGTTCACGTCTTCAACTTGATGATAGAGACGTTTGATTTCCCTACAGAGTTCTAGCGTTCCCCAGCTTAAAATCAAGCAAACAAGCTACCAAGACTTGATTCCACTTACAGATGTTTGATTCTCTTGTAAATAGGGAAAAAATCACTTCTTCCCATCAGCAGAACAACATCTCTCATTAGCAAGTTGTCCGGAAAACAAAACGACCTTTTTACATTCATACGTACCTATCTCTCTAGAACAAATTATCCATTCTGTTGGTAGTTAATTTAAACATAAACACACACATTAAAAAAAAAAAAAGTGCAGTAAGAGTATTTTCAGAATCTAAGTGTTTGCTTTCTACTTCTTCAATCACCCACCCACCACAAGGGTGAGAGCTGCCAACTGGCAGCTGAAACCAACAGTTTGCCTTCGATTAGTCATATTTAATTTTCCTTTTTTTTTGCAGGGCCTATGAAATAGTGCCACGGGTGCAAACGTGTAACAACAGAGGGCAAACCAGGTCGCTCGAAAGCCAACTCCTGGGGCGCGTCTGGCTTGTGAATGAGTTCACGACTTTTGTTTGGAGCTCCCACTCTCCCACTGAGATTCTATTTCCTGCCTTACACAGATCGCTTCACGTAGCCAACAACTGCCTCCAGGCAACCAGGATATAACACAGTGCCCTGAGCAGCACAACACTTAACCTCAGGGATATTGCACAGGGAGGAGGGGTGGGCAGCACCGCTTACTGACACCGGCACCAAGGAGCACTTTGGTAGCAGTGCATTTTCTGCGTTCTGCTCGATAGAAAAGGGCTGTGGAAAATGTTTCAACTCCCTCATGGTGTCAGGAATGTGTTTTGCAGCTATTTGTGTTAACCACTCAGTTTGGGGCTTTTCCAAGGATGCCCAGTGATAGCAAGGATGGTGGTCAGTGGTTTACGGATACTGAAGTATAAGGTTTCTCACTGAGCTGAAAGGCAATTTATTACATCAGCGTTTATGTTGCAGCTGCCTGTGAGGCCCAGGAGGAGTGGGGAACTCTCCAATGTAAAAATAATTATGCTGACATGTGCTAATCGTGTTTTGGGAATTGGGGTTTGGGGAATTGAATGTGAGTGAGCACAAATGTCATTTAGAACTGGGCCTGCGGAGCCCTGATGTCACAACTGACTTCATGAAGTCTTACCTGGAGGGATTCCCAGTGAAAGGAGCTGGGGTGACTGAGTTCCCCAGCTTATTTTTCAAGGCAGCAAATTCCCAAGGAGCTATGTTATAAAAACAACTTAGGTAAGGGAGAGCATAGCATTTGCTCCAACACCATGCCCCAAACTAGCAAGCACTCTAAGCTTTAGAACTGTGGTGGAATTCTCCCAGCACTCAGAATTTCTATGGCTAAAAACACTATGTCTAAAGGGACCTGAAAGGAGAACAACAAAGTTGAATATCCTCACATGCCTACGTTAGATCTTGTTTCTGTATCCGGCAGCAGGTTGCATTAGGAGTAGGGTCATAAACCTCCATGAGGCTTTATACTATGCTGTACTGTTGTGTCATTGTGCCTTTTTTTACATCCAGAATAATACAGCAGATCAACCAATCTGTAATAGCACACACTTGGAAAGGTTCCTTGGATTTCCAGCACGAGAATCTGAAAGGTCAGAGTTGCTTAGTATTACTAACACTGAATCCATGAACCACGCATTGCCATCTCCTCAAATAATAAAGGAACTAAAGATGGAATTATTGCAGCCTCCTAAAGAACTATTGCACAAGAAGAGAACAAACCCATCCTCGCAGCACTGGCTCCCATTACCCATAACAGCAGGGCTGTTACATCCTGAAGCACTGCCTGGGAACCTCCTCCAGCACTTGGTTTCCCCAAGCCAGCTCTTTTTAATAGTATCACTCTAGGTGTAGCAGCTCCTGTAAGAGAAACAGAATGAATTTTAACTCTACGTTCCAGGTTTTCTCTCAGCCCCCTCTTTTGGCAGATATACACAGCTCTTAGGCCTTGGTTCACACATTGCTGAATACTTGGGTAGTTTCTCCAAGGAAAGCTTAAGAAAGCTCTAGAACAACTGCAATAGCCTTATTCATTGCAAAGTCCACAAAGGATGTCTGACTTGAACTGAAGTCCTGCCTGGAGAGGAAATGAAACAGAGGAAGGGGTTGGAGAGCATCAGAGGTTTTTTAGGTTGTGGTTGAGGCAGCGGAATTATTTGCTGTAATGCCCCAGTGCTCACATGAACGTTGCTCTCTCTCTCCAGGGACAACTCTGTGAATTTGCTGAGTGACAAAAGGAAAAGGTAAGCTTATTACTTCCTCCTCACACTTCCTAGTCTCGAATCAGCACGGCACTGTTAAGTCCTACTTTTACTTCTACCTCTCCTTGGCTTTTCAAGTTATCCCAGTGCAGAAGTGAGGAGCACTGGCAGTGAGTTCCTGCATGTATCCTGCTTTAGGACTTCAATCAGTATTGTGGTTGCAAGGCCAGTTTGCTTTGTTAAGTATTTAGTTCAGCAATGACCTCCTGCCTCTGATCAGAAAGAAACCACCGAGAGCATAACATCTACTATGGCCCAACAGACAGCTGAACATCACTGCTGCAGCACGTGGGTGAACAAACAGCTGCTGTTGCTCTAATCATCCCCATTTGAAACACAGCATAAATAGTTTTCAGAGCTTGCTCTCCAGACGTGGTCCTCTCATGGAGAATGGGCAGAGGAAACATACGCTGGTAGCAAACTTTCCATCAGCATAATGCCACACGTTGTGATTTGTAGAACCAAGCAGCATACAAGAAGAAATACACTTAAAAAATATATATATAAAATAATGTAGCACTCACATTCCTTCCATACAATCTCATATTTCTATCATGCCATGCATGCTGCTAATTCAAAAGGCTGATATGGTCACAGACAGCCCAGCTTCCAGGATTTACCATTCAAACATACTTGAACTGGCACGAAAAATGCAATAAAATAATTCTTTCAGACAAGTTTACAGAGAGGTATTCCCAAAAGACAGAATTCTGGCTTCCAGTCACATAAAGCTTATACTTTGTCAATAATACAGTGAAGGAAGGCATGAATGAATTTTATTTCATTGGACAAGTGACTCGGAATACAGATAAGGCAGGGTGAGCATATAAACCTTTAAATAAATGTTTTAGCACTGTCTGGAAGGGAGGGATGCCATTGATTCCAATCTTTTTTGACAGAAAATCAGTTCCTCTAAAGCTCTTGGGGCAACAAACACTAACTAAAAGCGTCTGTTGCTAATAAAACCTTTAAGTACAACAAAATAAAACATTGTCATTTGCAACGAATAGGCTATAATTAATGCAAATTAAAATTCTGTAGTTCAATTGAAATATTAAACCGTGAGACGAGGTCTGCTTTCGTAGGACTTGAAGAGCTGAGTAACTTTGAAGAGGGATCCTTAAAGGACTCAAGAGAAAAAAAAAAAACAGCAGAGAAATAGTTGACAAAGGCCCACACAAAACAGAACGCACTGTTAGGAGCACAAAAGATGCTGCTGCTCAAATGCTAGTAGGTTTTATTCTAATGAGCCTATTTATTGTTACCTTTTATTGCTATAAACAGTTAGAAGAAAGCACTGAGCCATGATGCCCAACAACAGTCTTTTTTTTTTTTCTTTTTTTTTTCCTGCTTTGTGGGTGTCACTTTATGCAAAGCAGTTCTGAGGAAAATCTTGACCTTTTCTTCCCTCTCTGCCTAACGTGGGACTTGTGTTATTGTGTGCACTGATACTGCAATCTGCAGGAAGAAAACTTGCTGTTACCATTCACATTCTGATTTGCAAACACTTTCCACTTCAGACCGAAGGAGTGCATGCAGCATTTTAGGAGAGCCACGTTTGGAAGTTCTGCAGGAGAAATCCACAGAAAGTGCCCATTTCTTTTGATGTTACAAACGTAACTCAAACCAGAATACCAAGCTGGAGGTGTTTTGGTTTTTTTTTTGCAAAACCACAGGTTGTTATAAATCCAGAAATCAAATGCAATGTTATTATCACAGGGACCCCAGGGACGAATGATCCTAGTAAAAAAAGAAAGAAGGATTGTACCCAGTCCCAACCCACATCCAAATAAAATGGGACTGCATTCGTTTTGCCTATCTCATCCCAACATGTTTGCTGTGGGCTGCTGCAGTTTCCTTTGCCAGCAGAAAACAGCAGAGTCAGAAGAAGCAGCGCTAAAAGCAAACTGTAACACTCAGTAACGTGTTGTGATTGAGGTGCCTACGTCAGGGAGGTTCAGGTTGGATATTAGGAAATAGTTCTCTGAAAGAGCAGTAACGCACTGGAATGGGCTGCCCTGAGGTGGTGGAGTCTCTGTCCATGGAGGGGTTCAAGAAACATTTAGATATAAGTATATATTATACTATATAATATAGTATTAAGATATAATATTATATGGTATATAATATATATAATATAGTATATATTATACATAGTTACACTGTGGGACGTGGTTTAGTGGGGAAATATTGGTGGTAGGTGGGTGGTTGGGGTGGGTAATCCTGGAGGACTTTTCCAGCCTTGGTTATTCTATGATTCTATGTCCAGATACATTCAGTATAGCAAAGGTACAGCCAAATAATCACCTGTGTGTATTGGGTGTTTCAGGTGTCCAGCTGGACCAGCAAAGGGATGAAACAGTCTGCTAACTTTTAATTAATAACCCAAAAGAAACAGTGCAGCTGGTTTTCAGCATCTTACAGCAAGCAAAAGTAACTGACTGCTGCAATTCCAGTAGCTTTCCATTCTCTGAGAGCAAAATGGTTAAAAATGAATCAGCATTCGGAGTACACAAGGAGCTGAAGCATCTGATCCTTGCTTTGCGTCCTGTCTCACATCACTCTCACAGTCAGCCTTCTTGGCCCACAGAAGCAGGCAGGCAGCTTTGCACTATTTATGCTGTTTCTCTACAATGGCAGAGCTTAATTTATTGATTCGTACACGGCCCGTTCATTTAGTTTTGTACCTTCCTGTAACTGAATCTCTTCCCAATTACAAAACATGCGTTTTTACAGAGGGCTGAATGTCCTCTGCAATCTCTGAAATTACCATATCAAAGGCATAACAATGTTTTTTGTACTGAATGTTCTCCAGTGCTTTCCATAAGAGAAGCAAAAGTTATGCAATGCAAAAGTGGAAAACAAATGCATAGAGATGGAATGTAAATACACTCAGTATTTTAAAATCAATTTGTTGTCTCTCTGCCTACTAAACTTCTTGTCCAGCCAAACCTGCAGGCTCCTATACTGACCATCTCTCCATCAGCAGCGGTGAAGACCTCTAAGGTCTCCTAAAGTAAGGCTGTGTTTGCACAGACTGGTTTCAGTGGTTACGTTAATGCTGTTAGCCTAAAATATTCAGTAACACTTGTTGGACTGAATTTGCTTTAAGGCACTTCTTACCAAAACAGGCTCAGCATCAGGTGAGGTTCATTATAACAGCCGATGTTTTTAAAATGTAAAAAAATATCACACAGTTTCAGGCACACATCTGCAATTGTTATCACTCATGGTAGGCATTCAGATAAAAACTTTCTATGACCCTCTGCCCAATATGGACAGAATTTCTGGATCTAACTTATGCCTTCCCACCTAAAACATCCTCTATTTAGTGCTAACTATCCAACCCTCAGACTTGAGTACAAATGGGCTTTAGTACCATACAAACAACAACCTCACGTGATTGACTTAGTATCAGAAATAGGAAGTCATATTGCCCTTTTCCTATTCCTAGGGTGAGAGAGGCAATAGAATCTGCTGGCTCTCCCCTTCCAAAACCAAACTCCAGCACTCAGCACAGCTATTTCTTAAGGAACCGTTCTGCAGTTTAGCAGAAGCAAGCATTCAGAAAGTGCATGAGAACAAACAGCAAGTATTCAACAACGAACAACCACTGACTTACCTCCCGTGGAGAAGTCTACGCAGTAGTCTGTCCTTCTGCATTGCTGAGCCCAAAATAATGGCATAAAACTTCCAGGATTTCTATCAGACAACAGAACCCTGTGAAAACACACCCTAGAACATAATGGGGGAGGGGAATACAACCCTCTGCAACCTCCTCTTCAAATTACTTGCTTCTGGCAATGGGCACCATACATCTACGTGCTTATATATATAAATATAAAACTTTATAAATAAATAAAAATATATATTTATATATATATAATATAATATATATATTATAATTATATTTATATTTATTCATATATAATATATATA
>JAPSGF010000022.1:5285102-5376768 GCA_035772895.1 Perdix hodgsoniae
AAAAAAAAAAAAAAAAAAAAAAGTGTCACATAAAACTTCTGGTTTTAGGTGACACTAAGAAGTGCATGTTTACATTCTGCTCTGAGTGGAACTGACTGGTAAATCTATGAAAGAAGCGTTCCTGTGTGTTCAGGAAGCATTTTTAAACAATGCTAACATTCCATCAACGTGAGCAGAAATTCCATGGCTTGTGGCAAAGCACTTCACATCTGAATGTTTGAGAGAGTTTCCAGAAAGCTTCTTTCTTATCTGCTTATATGGAAACCTTTGCAGTTTCTTTTTGATGTCAAAGATAAAGTTGTAGGACTGCTCCCCCTCTCTCCCCTAAACTTTGGTAATTAAATTCCAATCACCTCTAATGATTACAGATGCCATTAGTGGAGGTCTCCTGCGTTGGGTATGCCCACACTGTCTGGGCAGAGTTAATAACAAGCTGACCTTTAAAGCACTTCTGTGCTTTCCTGGAGGGCTGCCTGCGCTCACCCACAAGACAGCATAGAAATGAACTCACATGCCTGAAAACTGCCCTACAGCAAAGCAGGGAGATGAACGTGGGGCTTTGCCCTCCATTCATCCACTGAAAGTATCTTCCTTAACTTGCTGGACCAATGTTTTCACTTTGTATCCCTGCAGTGATCCCTCTTACTGCCTGCCCCCTCCTCCCTTACCAGCAGGGAAGCTTGGGAAAATGATTTTTCCAGATACAGAGTTGAAAGTATTAAAGGAATGCAAGTTGTGCATACACAGAGGAGGAATCTGGTCTTGATCAGCTGGGGCTCCGCTCAGAACGGTGTCTAGAGACATCTCTGCCAGCTCCATAAGACAACTAAAGCTCACAGCAAGGGATTCTTTTGTTTGTGTGATTTACTAGCTGTACCCAACAGTAAGGAGAAGTACCATTAAGATTTCAACATATGCAACTACGTGTGCCCTCCCAACAACTAATCCAAATGGTTAAATTTCTTGTCAGCAGCAGGCACGGATTGATGTGGAAGACCCTGACTTGCCGCACCTGTACGCCTTTTACCAGCTCTGCTTTCAGCTGCAGCAGCTTCCAGAAGTAAGCCATCAATCTTGAATGTGTTGTTTCCCAAACACAACCAGGTGATTGTAAAGCTGTGTTTTTCCCATAGCAAAAATACCAGGTTACTGCCAACTCTGGCTAGCTGTCATTCCCATCTGCCTTCCTGAAGCCAGTGGGATGCACAGCTGATGTCTGCCAGGGAATCACTTCCAGCTGGGAACTGTGCTGGATCCTGGGCCAGAACATCAGCCTACAACACTGAGATACCAGGCAGCTCTGGGTTATTCACAGTGACTGATAAGGTGAAGGCTCTGCCCATTCCTGCTCTTTAAAAGCAGATGGACCTGTTTACCGCTGTCGTGAATGGCTGGATAAGAGGTTGTTTTGAATTGGAGGTAAAGAAGCAAAACCAATTTCTGTTCCCGGTGCTGACCCACTGCTTAACTCCTGAGTTCATGTTCCTGTTTTCCCAAAATATAAAACAAGGATTCCGTTCCCTCAATAATTTCAGCTCTTGGTAGGCGTCTGTTGCTTCAAACATATCCTCAATTCAAAATGTTGCTATTGATATGCAAAACAGAGTACAAAACCCACAGAACTGCAGTATAGGTCAAATTAAAGCATTCAAAACATTAACCAAAGTATTCTCACACAGCTTCCTTGGCTTTTCTTTCACCCGAGAAATGGAGATGATTCACCAGAATCAAAGCAATGAATGCCTTATGGAGGATGTGTGTTAGGAAATAGATACACCACACAACTGGTTAACGCACTGAGACCTTGTTTACTTCTAGTCTAAACTGCAGCATCTCCCCAAGGACCAAATGAACATAAAAACTGACTTTGTAGCACTTATTCCAAAGTCATAATGACAGAAGGAGTGCGCGAATTGGAATTTCCCATTACCAGCACAGGCAGAAAAAAGTAACTGTATACATTAAGAATTAGTATTTCCACTGCTCTGGAAGCATTTGTTTTCTGCTTTGGCTTGTCTTCTCATGAATAAGTCTTACACATATTGCTGAAGGAGAGGCTCTGATTTATGTCAAATACAAGTTTATCCACAGCAAGGGCTGTATGTCAAAGCCATTTTAACAATAAAACAATACTGACAAAAGGAGGCTGCTCTAGGAGTCGGGACTCCCCAGGTCTGTCCAGTTGAGTTGACTATTTGAAAAGGTTGCCTGCCTTCTCCCTCACCCCACTGACAACATAGGCTAACAAATATAATGAGATCTTGGCTTCAAACCCACAATCACTGGCTGGTGCTAAAATATTTTGTTAAGTACCAGTCTTAAAGACCGGGATATTAGCTACTTTCATTTACAAGGAAGCTTGAAAGGATGCCAGCACAATATCTGACAGGGTTTTTAGGATGCAACTCCATCTGCATCCTTGCTCTGGCCACGGACAGGATGTGGTGTGATTGAAATTAAAACCTCAGAACACAAAACCCGTATCCATCACCACAGGAACAAAAAGCCAGCAAGTCGATGGTTCTTTTTGTAAGAAATCATCCTTTTGTTTACCGTATCTGTTAAATTATTTAGGAAACCTCTGCATGCTTTATTTCTTTCAACAAGATACCTCCATGTCTCGACATCATTATCTTTTTCAAATCAACCTGTTTTCAAAGCTAAAATGCGAGCAAAAGTAGCTTTAAATGGGAGAATGTGGATTTACTGTAACTTTATTAAAGAAAGCTTTTGATAGCATTGAAAAGGTAATTGCAGAGCAGCAGCAATCTCTCAGCTGCTCCTCTTCCAAAGGGGCATTTCCATATCCTGAACACTATTAGTGTACATTACTTTTTAAAATCAGATCCTGTAACTCTTAGCACCTCAGAGTCCTTTGTGGTAGGCAGCAGAGTGAAGAAACTTCCCCAATAGCTGGCATTAATGTTCAAGCACTGGATCACGCTGCTCACTGATCTCATCCTGGTCCCCAACTCAGATGAATGCAGTTTCTCTCCTTTCCTGACTTCATCACAGAGAACCACACATTACTTTGAGCTGAACCCATTCCACGTTACCTCCTGCTAAAACTGGCAATGCATTCTGCATGTTAAGATTGGTTCAACCCAGGGCCAACAAGCAGAACTGTTTCCAACTCAGCCCCAGCTTACCTAGAACAAAAACAAATCCCCACTGAACTACAGGGCAGCAGCAACAGTCACAAGTAACTACAACCAGAGATCAGTGAAGTTGCAAACGCTGACTGCAGCCCCCAAAACAGTTACTTAAGCCATGCAGCAATTTACAGTTAAATACACACAATTTCAAAGCTGTAATTCTTTGTCGGAGAACTTTAAACCTCCCATTCTCATTAGTTACTGATATTTGCTCATCACATACAAAACTTGGAGAAATTATGGAATGACAGAATGGACTCACTCAAGACAACAGTTTTGAGCCCTGAATTTGCACTTCTGTTTTCTCCAGCTGCCACTAAAACTTCCTTGCTTCTGAACTGCAGCTTCCCCTCTGCTGTGAGCACAGCTAAAGGAAGGGAAGGCAGCAGCCTTCTCTGGTGATGGGTTGCTCCAGCCAGCCATTGAAAATCCTGTAAGGCACAGGTTACACAGCATCCCTCTCCCACTCGCTGGCACTCTCAGACCTCTCATTTATGAAGTTAATTTAGTGAGGTTAAACGATGCAGTGCATTCGACTGCATTTTCTCACCTCCAGTTCCAGCCCTGTCAGGCATTCCAGGTAAGAAAAGAAACACTTTGCCACCTTGTTTTCATACACGCTACAAAAGAGATTGCACTACCCTCCCCCCCCCCAGCCCCAATTACTGGGCTGTGGAAAGAACTCCAATTAAGCGGTTAGCCATAATAGCATGGCAGCCCTTTAGGAAACTGCTTATCTAAATAGAGATGTACAGAAGGCAGTTTTCTCTCTAATAGTGATGCATTTTCAATTTATGCAATACAAAGTGCATTGGTCTGCAGTGTCCCTGGCTACTGATGATTAATAGCCCATACACTGCAAGGGTCTACAAAGAAAAGTGCCAAGGGAAGCAGATGCAGCGGGTTTTATATTATCATGACTGCAACAAACTCATTCAGTGGTGTCAGCTCTGACTGCAGGATTCTGATTATGAAATATGATGCGTGTTGAATTTAATGGCTTTCTCTGCCCTTCTGGTGAGTTCACTGCTTTCCAATGTCATTTTGTGTTCTCATCTGAGTGGTAATAAAAGGAATATCATTGACTGTGCTAGCTCTGTAACCACTGTGTGTTTTACAATAAATTGTGTTTCAGGACCTTTCTACCCAGGAGAGTGTGCAGGGCCAGAAAGTAATATTCCCCAGTTTTCCAATATGAATGTGTTCTGTGAGAGGACAGGAAATTATGCAGGGCTGCCCTTCTCTTGAGGCACTCCTTCTGTGTGAGCAGGACATCTCTTTTTCAATTGGTTACGGAGTAAACAGGTCAGTTTGGATTGCAAATAATAATAATTAAAAACAAAGGACAATCAAAATAAACAGCTGCTGCTACAGAGCACAAATTATGATACCTAGATGGTGGTCCAAGCAAAGCTTCAGTACGAACCCTGGCGTACATGGTGATAGTCATGAAGTCAAGGGGATTGTGCCAGTGCCAGCATTAAGGACTGCATGCATACAGGACATTGCTGCATTCCAACCAGCACTGCCCCAGGCTTTTACCACAGGAGGAACTGTGCTGTTCTGTGCTGGACAGATCAAACCAAGACATCCTGCATTACCTGAAAGAATTCCGGGGTGTTCACCCTGGTTGTTCACATGCATCTGCTGGCACCTCGGGGGCTCAGTCCCTCACACTGCTGGAAGAAGCAATGCACTCAATAAACAGAATGGCATTTTTTTAATTTTATTTTTTTAGACTCGTTGATAAATACGCTTGCCTGAACTCTCCTCTTGGCTTCTGCTGCAGGCTGCGACCAACCTGGAACATTGCAGCCACAAGCAGGTGTGCTGAAGAGCAAACCCGTTTACACAGGGAGGCTGAGACATGCACAGATTCTTCTTCCACCTAGGGAAAGGAGAACCACATTCACAGAGGCAGAAGTACACGGAACAGAAATGGTGTTTGATATCTTGCATATGCATATTTGAAAGTTTACCTGTGATGCTGTTCCCTCCCATAGAACATTGCTGCTTCTAGAAATGTAAGAAAAGAAATTTCCATGAAGGAAGACTGAATCTCATACGTACAGATTTCAGTTCACTATCACCTGGGTGGAGGGCTAGGGCTTTTTAAAGCAATGAAAACAAATTGCAAAGGCTATTTCCAAGAAACTTACCTGTTTAGCAATTGTATACATTCACCTGTTTTCAGAAGACAAAGGCCATCAACAAACCAGGAAACAGGTGAATTAATCCCACTAATAGATGCAGGGTTCATAGCCAGCATTGCCCTGATTGAACTCTCTCTTCAATTGAGTAATTTCACACTCAGCTGTTCAGTTATACCCTGCACCACTATTTAGAAGGCTTTCATGATGAACTTAGGAATGAAACTTCTAGGATAATCCAGAACACTTTTAACCTTGTTTTCCTTTATCTGTGGTTGAAATGCCAGTGCTACTCTCCATCATATTTTATGTATGAACACTTGAAAAGCCTTGCCCAGAGGACAAATGAGAATATTCTTTTGTCCTTTCAGAACACACTTCATGTATTTTTACATAAAAATGTATTGAAACAAGATTTAAAACCGTTCGGCATTTTATCGAGACCTACCTCCAGAGGGAGAAGAAAAGTGTGTTAACATCTAACATGAGGGCTCCCTATTCCTCCTTCACTGTTTGCTGGAAAGCTTGCAAGAGTTGAAAGGTAGAAACGTCAGACAGGAATCTGTGATCTGCCTCAAAATTAAGTTATGTATTGCCATAATAAAACAGAGCATTTGTCATCTTTGAGATTCTCAGTCTCAGTAAAGAGTCATCAAAAGGGCTGTGAATATTCCCAGGGGAAGAGATCATAGAGAACGAAGGACTGAAGAGTACAGTGATTAGTTTGACAATCCAGCGATGTCGTTTCCTTCTGCACTACATGACCTCGTCCTTTGATTTCCTCTGTAATGCTGGCACAAGAAGGTGCATTTCTGTCAGCAAACGCCTGTGCATACGGAGCAGTGCAGTGCACAAACCAGGACTTGCTCTGTGGCCGGAAGTGATAGAGCAATGTCAGTGTGTGAATTCTGCCCTGCTATTAACTGAGAAACAAAAGCAAGCTCCTGTGTGAGATGCTGGCCATCTTACCTCCCGTTGCTCTCAGAGTGTTGCTAGTCTGCTCTTTTCCAACAGAGAAATTGCAGGCTTCTTGGAGCCGAGCACTAAAACATCAGCCTAGAAGGAAATCACATCCTTCAGTCTTCTCTGCACAACTACCCATGAAGTGGTGCTCTTCAACGCAAACGTCTTCATGAACACTTAGACTGCTTCAACACTGAGAGGATGAGAGTACACCAAATGCACCCACAATGCTGTCCCCAGGTCAGCAGAGATTCCACACATTGAAAACGAGCTCAGAACATTAAGGCATGAAAATTTCAAGGCAAAGAAAGGTTTTTTATGACTAGGAGAAAAGTTTTGTTGTTGGCTGGGTTATCCTGAGTGGATGGGGGTAGGGATGGAGAAGAAAGATGTGCTATTCCCCATGGCAGCTGGTGTAAGGTACCTGTCTTGTTCTGAATGTATTTCTTACATTTGAAGTTGCTAATCTAGTCCTCAAGTTCACAGAATTATAGAATCACCAAGGTTGGAAAAGACCTTTAAGACCATCCAAGTCTGTCTACCTACCACTACATCTCCTACCACTGCATTTCCCCACTAAGCCATGCCCCTTAGTGCCATATTGAAATTTTTCTTGAACACCTCCAAGGACATTAACCCCACCACATCCCTGGGAAACTTGTTACAGTACCTGGCCACACTTTCAGAGTAGATATATTTCTTAACATCCAACCTCACCCTCCCCCAGGACAAACTGAGGCCATTTTCTCTCATCCTATCACTAGTTATGCAGGTGCAGAAGCCAACCCCCACCTCATACAGCCTCCTTTTAGGGAACTGTAGAGACAGATATAGTCTTCCCTGAGCCTTCTCATCTCCAGACTTAACAATCCCAAATTCAGCCCAGCCTTTACGCACTTGGCTTTTTAACATTGACTTCAGTGGGGCCTCAAAGCCACAGATCTGTCTTAAGCCAACATGTTTAGTGCCAACTTTCTGCCCACTCAACTTGATGTAACCACTGGTCACAATCCACATCTATACCAACCCCAAAAATTCCATGACTGGAGGCCCTGGTGTCCCCGTATAGTACATCCCTCAACTTGTCAAACTTTTGCTTAAGAAGCAGACAATTAGGCTTCTTAGCAAGCTCAGCACGTTGAGATGCATGATCAAGGCCTGATTTCACAAAGAATAGCTGATTGTCAACAAGCGCTCATTAGTCAGACCCAAGGCCTCAACAGTCTTGCTGTTTAATTTAGAAGAGCCTTGTGATTATGATAAACACGAGATGCTGGATCACTAAGGATGGTGTTGTGATGTTGTCAGAATGTTGTACCAATATTATCTGTACAAGGGCATACACCTAGTGTTGTCATTTGCTGTTTTTTTCCATGAAGGCCACACCTGAAACGTCCTTATGCACATGAGCATCATCTTACTGCACCTCCACCTGGTCACGGCTATCTTAAAACAATGGGGCATCTCCAGCCTGGTAGGATAAAGTATACAAAGAGCATTCTATAACATGCCTCTAAATTGTAACTGGCAAAGCAAGTTACAATTGCTCGGCCATAGGAGAATGGCTGTACAGGATAGGGACAATTAGTATTCTCCAATGTTTTCCTTAGTATGCAGGTAGTCAGGTCAGAGGAGCTAATAACCCCTTCAAGCAGAGTACCTTTGCTCATGAGGATAACAGCTTCAGGATAGAACGAGAAAATTTTTGTGTTGTATAGGAGTATTGTTTTTCTTCTATGAAAAACCACCATATGGGCTCTTCAGTGCAGAACTAAGCTACCTTAATCTTACCTTCATGTTTGCACCTGTGTTTGGACAACTTGGAGTGCCAACGAAATGCATTTTAAGGAGTCTATCTTGGGCCTCCCCGTTCGCACTTAATTCGTTTCATCACACAGGGATAGGAATTAAGGCCTTCACTACAGTTTGGGCGGCTTGCCAATACCTATTTTATAGCAATAAAATATGTACAAATTAAGGAATCTCATGTGGAAAATTCATTCAACGGCCTCAAAAGCCAAATGAATGGTAATTACTTCAAACACAATGTGGTGGCAATCAGGCAAGATTGGATCATGCTTTTAAACGTATGTCTACATTTTTAAGAACCAAGATAATTATGAATTATGAAAATAACTCAGAGAATGGCATAGCAAAAACACTGTTTGTGGAATAAGAAAGATGTTTAGTAAGGAAAAGGGAATGCTCGTTATATCACCTGCAAGAGAATCATCAGAGAACAAACATGGGGTTTATTTCCTTGCTTCTAGCCATCATTTTATACTTGAGAATGGCTCCTGGATGCCTGGAGGTAAGGAGTAAGTGGAAACATAACATACAAGTAAAAGGAGTTATCCTGCCTGCTAAAAACAATGGAAGATCTTACTGGTTCGCGTTCATACACACTGCAATGTAGAAATAAATCTGTCATCTTACTTCTCTCTGAGTTTTCTTCAATATGGAAAATCAGCTCAGTGGTCGTCTGCTTATGCAACACCAACTGAGCAAACAGAAAGTGGGTTCATTTCTTGTGGCTGAAGCTGAACAGATTTAAATCAATATACACACATTCCTTTTAAGAGAATTTTGGCAGACACAACCATACCTTTGTGGTCTTTGAGAAGCATCTGGGAAACCTTTCTGTTCAAGGAAAAGTGCAACAAAACAGATCTGGAGCAAAATCACATAATTCAAGTAATGCAAATGCAAGTGTTAATTGAAATACGTACAAAATGTAAAATTTATTTTTCCATTAAAAAAAAAAAAAAGCCAGGCGGCTGACTGGCTTTCTTGCAGTTCACTTTTGTTGCAATCTACAATCTTATAGTGGTGTCACAAAATGACTTCAATTTGGGAAGGACCTGTGGAAGTCACTTGGCTAAGTCCCTGCTCAAAACACTAACTTTGAATGGTTTGCTCATGGCCTTGTGCTATACTCCTTATGTCTTCCATTAGAGATTGCTGACACTTCCTTTCTGACACACCAGAAAGAGTGAAAAAGGCTACAGGAATTCTGTGAAGCCTGGTAAACCTCCTTACGATGCATTTATAGATAGGTCTACATTGCACCCCAAGTATTGCATGGCAGCAAAGCTCAGAAGTTCAGTATTTCTCTTTTAGAATGGAACTCCCAACCAGCTCTAATAGGGTTCTGGCAAATCTGTCTATGCGGGTCTGTCTGTGCGGGGCATGAAGCCTCCCCACCCTCAAAATTTACTGCTCCCAGAAAAGAGATGGCAGAAGGGAACACATACCTGCACTTCAGCTGTTCCTTCTCAGCCTGGCATCAGGGCTTAACTCTTCCCCCATGTGGAAACTGAACTGGATAAAGCACATCTTCTGCTTTCTGTCACAGGAGCACCACTGACGCTTTGGGAAGGGATAACAAGGAGAGAGACAGCAGAGCTCACCAAACACCAGGCTCTCCCAGTGCCAAGGACCTGCAGCAGTCCTGCCTAAGGTTTCTGTAATGGCACTGTACTGAAGAGAAAGATTTCCCAAAAGAAATCTAACCTTCCATCAAAAAGAGCATTGAGGCATCACTCAGTGGCTAGAATACTCTGGGTAGGAAGAGACCCTTATGGACAAGAAAGCCTAACATGATCCAACGCCTGAAAGCTGAAACTGGGCACACCTGGATGGGAAATACGGCATACACTTTGAGGACAATTAACCATCAGAGGAGTATACCTCAGCATTTGCTTGAAATTCCACCTGTCAAAATCTTCAGGACCACACGTTTTGCTAAGAATATGCCAAGCCATATGTGAGGGGCAAGAAAAGTTCTTGGACAGTGCAGGTTGTCAAACTGGCCGATGACAATCATTTTTTAAGTAAGCAGCAAATGAAAGGTAGCACATATTAGGGGATACAGTATGGAAGATGGCACTTTTCAGAGGACAGCTCAACATCTGTCACCCTTGGAAGACAAATTAGGCCCAAGAATTTGAAAACCTGTCTGTAAGTGTGGAGCACACTGTGCCCAACTGCACATTCACCGCATGCTGAAGGGTGCATGCAGTATTTTATTGTACATCACGTGGGAACAGTTACAGGTTTTCCTTACTTGGGTTTGCTTTGTCAAGGGATCTGCCCAAGGGCTGAAGAGAGAATGTACAAATGGCACAAAATAAGGAAGATAAAAGTGTATTTCATACTAAAAGCTTTCCAGATTAGTCACGTTTCAGAAGCATCTCACTATGGGGAGGTCTGGTACTACTGCCAGGTTCCAGTGGATGGCTGTGAGCTCAGTGCACACAACCACCATCCCACAGCCTATCACATGTTCTTCCTCCTCCCTAAGCTTTGCCATGCAATGGGTGTCATTATTTTTTTTCTTCAAGTTTTATGTGAAAGAAACAATCATTTCAAAGCTATTTGAAAGCCAATGGGAGGAATTATCTGTTGATTTATTTGAAATTCTATTTCCCTCCCTTTAAACCTATTAATAGAAGGTCAGTTCAGGTCAGGTGTTGGAATTCAGACTTTCTTCCATTCCTTCCTTTGCCCTTTTTGGCCTCTAGCAAGAAGGAAAGGAAATCACAGCTCTGGCAGCTCATAGCCTCAAAACTAAAATAAAAACAAAATTAGCAAACATGGCAGCAAAGGAAGAAATATGACAGAAATGTGGCAATGATTGGAAAAAATTGGATATACTGAGAGTACTCCTTTTTTCATTTTAAATTTAAGTAAGTTCCAAGAATATTCCCAGATTATTTAAAAACGGTGGAAATGCTGCCACACAAAAATATGATGTGATGACCTGAAACTTCCAGTAGACATTTTTTGTTTCTCACCTACCACCTTTATTCAGTAGCTTCATTCCTGGGCTATACAATGCTCCTACATCTGAGCCCTGATCTCTTCCTATTGAAAAATGAAATTGTTCTATTTCCAGCTTTGAAGTTCTAATACTCCATAGCAAGCCACTTAAACCAACCACTTCTGGGAAAAGTTCCTTCCCTCCCACACTGGATCCCATTTTGGATCGTTGCAGAATTGGTAACCGCTAATTCAACATGACATCTCCTCGTTTAAGGATGCCCATTCTGCATGTGCTTATTGCTGAACCTTAGTTTCTGAAGCTGCCAAGTAAGTGCTTTGCAAAGCAACAACAGGACAAGCATAACGTTGAAGACATTATCTGAAAATGACCACAAAATAGTTCTTTGTAGATATTGGAAGTGGCAGACGTTGCCTTGACTGTGGAGGAAAAAGACAAGGAGCTTGCAAGGGTAACCCTTGTTTCACTGCTAATGGATGAAGACCTAATACAAGTTCTGATTTTCCAGGGGGTTGTGCATATATGTGTGTGTGGTTTAATTTAAGCAGCTCTGCATTGCATAAAATAGATACCAAAATTGATTCTGCCTACTTCAGGTTAAACGTGTGAAAATGCTGACTGACAGAATCACCTAAGGGTAATAAATCTGCCAAGTGTTTTGTTAAACAGCTATTCAGCTTGAAATGTATCCTGGCATTCTGGAATAACAATGGGCTACTGTAATGTATGGTGCATTAATTATAGAGTTGACAAGAAAATTACCCTTCAAGCCAGGATTGCTAAAACTTTACTAGGCTTTTTTTTTTTTTTTTTTTTTTCTTTTACCTGCTCCTGTTAAACACAGCATTCAGTGTGGCCTTCCCAGTGGCATTTCCCACCTCCTCCCATCAAGCTAACCAGCGCGGCAACAGCATTCCAGGAGATTTGTGCTGATGTTTCACTGAGAACATTTTTCCCTTCCCCAAATTTTATTGTAGCTGTAAAATGATGAATAGCAGCATAAAAAATGACCTAGCTTTGTTCAATACAAGTTTTTCTGACAAACATAATAAGTTGTTTCAACTGGTGAGCATATCTACATCTCATGATTGCTGTGTTAGCAGATCCCTGACCAAAAACAAGATCATTTTAGAGAGTACACTAAAAGCAATACATTCTCCCCTGGCAGAAGCCCACAGAATGTGCACAAAAAATGCCATCAAAAGTCAGGAAAATTAAAATTAAATTCTGCATCAAATATGACTATTGCTTAATATTCCTAATTCTAAATACTGGTTATGCGTTTGAGTTTTTATGAGCTAGAACCTCTCCCAGCACACTGCACAGTTCTCTAGTGAGATTTCAGTATTCATGCACCATTGGTGAGATGGAAAAGCACTTCTAGTACTGCCAAGACAGAACTGCTTACTAGCAAAGTGTTTCAAAGTTGTACTGAAACGCATTTTTGACAATGATGTGAATGGACCAAAGAAAACGCATCACATGCTGCAAGTTGAATTAAAATCTAAAGACCTCTTATAAGCATAAAACACTCAGTTTCCTATTATCTGAGGTACAAACATGATTTACAACCAAATATCCGAAAAATGATACCACTGAGATCTGTCATTCTGAGGAAGCTCTATAGAAATGTGTGCTTTTAACATAATGCTTCACACTGAAAGGAATGCTTTCATCTAATGTAAAGCCGATTTCTATTCCTTATACTTATGTCTAAATGCTTTTTGATAACCTCTCCGAAAGCTGGCATTGCCCAAACAAATTCCATCTACCTCAGCTTGCTGTTGGTTATTCCCTCCCAAAGCCGTGATGAGTTTGGTACCACAACAGTGGTTTCTCTCAGGTGGACCAACAATGCTGATGAGATGCTTAAAGAAAAGAAAACCCAACTAACATACCATGCTCCAATCATGACCAAGAGGTCATTACTGCTGCAGCAACATTAATTAATTAATACTGAAAATTACATCCTTTCAGAATTGGTGCTAACAGCCAGATGTGGGCCCAAGTTAAAACCATGGTGCTCACCACAGCTTGAGGCGATCACAGCCAGGGTGTTACAACTCAAGTCCTGTTTCTGTGTGTCCCACCAGGAATCAGGAAGGAGAATTCACAAAATTTCCCAAATGAAAGATCTCTGGGCAGAGAACTGGCACAGGATAAGGTCTGGTTGATGAGAAGGATATTTAAGAGTCAGAGCACAAAGGATGCATTATAGTGGTGAAAATTGCACAGAGGGAAGGGAGGATTTATCCACGACAGCAGCATTTGCCAACTGCTGAAACATGAAACTTTAAGCTCTCTCATTTCCACTGTTTAAAAAGCTCTTCCTGAGTTCCACTGTTTAAAAAATCCCTGTCCCCATTCCCTGTGCACTCTGCTGAGTACCAGATCCAACCACACCACCTGGCTGCATCCATTCCCAAGCACGCCAAGCTTTTTGCTAAAATTGGGACTGTTGTATTTCCTGTGGCTCCACTATGATTACCCAACACGCCTAAAAGAGCACTCCCAACTTCCTCAGACCTCCAGTTCTGAGGATTCAGCTGCACACAGATGTCAAGCAGCAGACATGCACGGCACGCTGAAGCTACTCAAGCTTTCAATTACATCCACTGTCAAAACTCTGTCTTAACCATGTCTAGCTACTGCTGCCAAACACGAGCTCTTGTACTTTCTACTATTAGATTAAAGAGCTGTTATTATCACAGATCTCTTCTTCAAGTAATCTTTTATTCTTCTTTTCAAACAAGATAAAGAGATTAAGAGTCTAAGTCTCTCTTCAGATGGCATGATTTTCAAATCTTTCTTGTAAACCTTTTCCAAATCCTTTCCACTTTGCCAACATCCTTTTTGAAGTTCACGTATCAAAATTGGACACGCATTTCTAATAGTTAAATAAGAGCACTCTGAAGCTAATTAGAGCAGTTCTATTTAACAGTTTTCCATTTTACAGCTACGCTTTCACCACTCATTGCCTTTGGGCTGCACACGCTCCGTTTGTCTACGCTTCATTTGAATTAGGCTTTCTTCAGTAGGAAAAAAAATGTAAATGCTTGCTTTCAAACACAGTTTAATTTGTGTTTCTAGTAGTTCCTATGCAGCTCCATTACTTCTGCTTCCAAAATGAGGTGTATTTAAAATTAAAACAACAAAATAATTGCCTAACATGAGAAAAAAAAAAAAAAAAAAGAGTGCCATGTGTCCCACTGTAACACAGACAATCCATTTTGCAATTGGCCAAAAAGTCCAAAAAGGAATCCATGCTCACAGACAATGCTGATATGCAGAAGAAGAATCCTGGCTATGATGACTTGAATATATCAGGCTACAAAATGGAAAATCCCAACAGGCAGTGCAATTCCAGTTGGCCATTATGTTGCACAACTTCCAGGAATTACTGGCAACTTTTGTAGGCAACCATACAGCTATAAAACATCTGCCCATATTTCATGGGGTGATCACACACCTCCTCGTGGTTGGCCCCACTCTACGGCTCTCTATGTGAGCAACCCTGCTTACTGACAAATTCCTCTCAGCCTCCAGAGCCCCCATGATACTGTCCCGAATTAGAAATGCCACAGAGATCAAATCACAAGAGGCATTTGTGCCACAAATCACATCTTTCAAGCTCAAAGTCAAAGCTCCTGATGCGTGAATCACATCATCCATACTTTTGCTTCCCACAAACACGTTGGCTGGATGTCTTTCAAGATGATGCCCTCTGCACCATCGCAATGCGACTAACCACAACACGAGCCAGTCTTAGCAGCTTTATCTTCCTGAGCTTTAACTGCATGGAATACTTAACTCCACTCACTGCGATGCTAAAAAGGCTGCCAATAATGTTAAGCTTACAAAAGGGGAAAAAAGCACAAGAGGAGGTTAAAACAAAGCCATAGCTCTAAAGGGATGTAGCAAACAGTGTCAGCAGGAGATTCCAGGTACACTGTCAAGCATTAAAATCTCCCTTCTCTCCTGGTTCTGAGTCATTTCCATATTCAGCCACTGAAGACAGTAAAAAAGCATTAAAAGAAGGGGAAAAAAAAAAATCAACAACCTTTCTACATTTACATGAGTGCAACAGTGAAAAACAACGAAAGCAGTTTGGCATTTTTATAAGACAGTTCAAATAAAAATTAATGGCACATGTAATAATAATTCCAAGAGTATTTTGCTTCCATTGATATCCAACTAAGAGACAATTTTTGGTGCGTTTGGTTTTATAGCTCTGCATATAGGCAGCAAAGTAAAAATTCTGCACATGGGAAAATAAATAAGTGGCTATATGACTGGTTGACAGTAAGATTTGTAGAGCTAATTAGTTCAATGAATAGGAAAGGCACTCAAAACTAACAGCTCATCAAATAGTTCTTCATACGAGAGATATCTGTCACCCTGCCTACGCTGAATAAATATTTTCTCTGCCTTCCAGAGATCAATGCCAACAGAAGAAAATAAAAACAGAACTACCCAAAAACCTGTGCTGTGGGCCAGGCTGACCCCACCGACTGCAGCAATGTAGGAGGAAAAGGTCACTGGACAGACCAAGCCAAGAAGTACCTTCTGCCCCAGCCAGAAGCAGCTTTTTGTGATCCAGCATGTTTCAAGCTCAAAGTCAAAGCTACCGATGCACCTTAAATTCTGCCATAAAAACAGTGCTCCCAGTTCTAGCCCAAGGCCAACGATGCAGCCTGAGGAGCCCAAGGGCTTTTGATGAGCCTTCCAGGCACCCATGTGCATGACCTGTATAACACCTGGAGTCATGAAACATTTTCCAGGGTTGTTCCTACTTAGAGAAGTGAGGGGAGCTCGTTCTTTAAAAGGGGTTAGAAACACTACTTCTTCCCTCCATTTAAATTAAAAGTCTGCAATCGGAGAAGCCACCAGCAGAACAGAAATATGGACATAATGCAGAAAGATTTGAAACTGGTTTGGGATTCAACTGAGCCCAAGTGCCATAATGCTCCTATACTGCTCCAACCCTAAGGGGCTTTGCAGCTTGGGGTTTGCTCTCAGTACGTGATCCCAATTTTGATCTCCACACTCATTTCCTGTACGCAAAGCCAGGCCCAGCTCACAAACCTAAAGATTTATTTCAGATTCCATTGCAGGAAGCAAAGACAATATTTATCTATTTGCAAAGTATCTCAAGCAACATGTAAATTTACCCCAGCACTCCATGGCTAATAAGCAGCCAGCATGCTATAGCTGAAGCCTCCACAAGCCAGCTGCCAGGCAGCCTACAAATTACAAGTTTTCAGATATCCATAAAACACGTCCTGTCAAGCAGTGCAAGAACTGCAAGTCCTGCTGTTGTGCATTAAGTCTTTTCTTGCATGGAAAGGACACACCTCCAAGGCACACTCATGTCCTGGAAGAAATGGCCACTCCTCATATAGTGATTCTGAGGGCAACTGATTTCCATCACAGTTAGCTACAGCAGCATTGCTTCGCCAAACAGAAATGAGCTTGAACAATTGTTTTTCTTTTGGGGAACCCAATGGGAAAGGCACTGCAGATTAAGGAAGGAATCATGTTTTGAACTAATAACAGATTGAATGATAAAAATCAACAATGTTCAAAGAAGAGTATTGATAACACGGAATTCCACCTGGGTTTTTAAAAGCCACATGTACCACCTCATTCAACCCCCTTTTCTTTAAAATTTAGATTCCCCAGGATAATGTTATTCCCTCTGGAGGAATGCTGTATGAAGTATATGAGACAGGGAGGAGGAAGAGGAAGAAGGTTGGCAGTGGCTGGTAGGAGAGAATTGCTAGCACAGGTAGCAGGAGAGAGAGCAATGCCCCTGGAGGACCCTGACAGCTTCTTTACGTCTGGTCATAATTGAGCCTGCCCTGTCTCTAACATCTCCTGCCAACTGATATCAGCAGAACTGTCCCTGGAACAGAGAAATGCAATAATGTTAAATAGGCTAAAGTAATTCATGGCTTATACAGTTTTATTATTGATATTTAAGTAAACCATCTCTTCCTCTGGCGAGGAGCATCTCTAATTGATTTGAAATTGTGATAAGCCTATTATTCAATCAACTCAGTTTTGCAAACTAAATTGATATCTGAAACCATTCCAAGAGATATAATGAGAATGCAGTAGCTACATATTTTAAAAAGGAGGAAAAGTAAACCATCTGTTTGCTTTTGTATAGTAATGTAAAACATATCCCTGCCATCTCTTTTGATTTTACCAGTGTGTTCCTTTGAAAAACAACACAGAAGAAAAATGCTTAGGCTATGGCAGGCTTTCATCGTACTCCCCAAATCTTAGTGCTCTTTTAAAGCAAGTCATTACAATTCTATTCATCTTTTATGCCCGTAATTCAGAGTTTCAAGCACAGTCTTGGATAGAAGGGCCATTTGGGACGTAGATAAATTGATGAAACATTGGCTTTGTCTTTTAAGCATTTGAAAACGATGACATGCGTTTTGCTATTCAAACAGTTCTACAACTGAGGAGCAGCAGTGAACGAAAGCAGAACTGAGTAAACTCACATCTGAACAGTCATTTGTGATATCATTTTTTAATAATGCTTCATCAAAACTCCCCAAGTTTGCTATTCAAGCATCACAGCAGACAGTTTCCACCTGATGTTGAACTGACTCTTGAAAACGTGGCACAAAGAAAAGGTTAACAGCTTCTGTATTACTCTGCTGGTGCTAACGCTGCCCCACTGAGCCTGGTGAGCAGAATGGAGAAAACCCACGTTCACAGCTCACACCACTCCTGACGAATGGTTTCTACCACACTTACCCCCCTCACACTGAACTCCTGTGTGTGAAGAGCTACACCACGATCACTGCTGCAGCTGTAATTAAGGTTCATTGAGTTGCTGTTTCCATTATCAAGCCCAGTTCCTGAGGTTTAATAAGTCAGCGGTTCCAATTGCATGAGGCTGAGATTTGACAACCAAGCTATCAGCAGAAAGGCACAGTTTGTGCTTATCTGTTTATCAGCAGCACTGTTCAAACCCACTCAGGTGGTGCTGAATCAGAGATCTAAAATCATGGTCTTCTTTTTCATGTGTCAGAAGGCCTCTGAACACCAAATTTTCCTCTGGGGAAAGCAACAACAGGTGTGTTTCAGTGGAAGTATTACTAAAGCTGCCAGCCCCACAAGCTTTGGGCTTATTCCCACTGCTCCCTATTTATTCAAACATCCTCCAGTGAACTGAGTTATCAGTTCAGATGCACACACACCGAGAGCACCAGCCTGGCAATTCAGAATGTACAAGCTTCAGGACCTGACTGTATCAAGTACCTAAAACAGACAAGGCTCATAAGAAACCCAGTATAACTTCCTTGGGAATTCAAGGGGTGAATTGTTTCAGTGCATCCTACCAGCACAGGGCTGGGCATCAAGGACCAGGACCAAAGCAAGAGGTGGTACCTATGGCAGCAGCTGTTTGTGCAAAACCAGAAAATACACCTGCAAAAGTAGCAGGGGATCCTTGATATCCCAAACACCAATCTCCCCCTTTGGACACAAAAGAGGCCACTATCCCACTGTGGTTCTACTGGTTACCATACTACCCAGCCTCACAGGACAGCCTCTGTTCTCAGTATTAAAAAAGGGAATTAATTTCATTCTGCCAGAGAAATGTTTGAAGTAACTGAAATTAAACACAAGCAGAAATATTTCCTCTGTTTTTTTCCCCTGCCAAAACATTTTCATGTAAAATACTGAGAAAAAGGGAAACATAGTGGGCTTTTCTGCAACATAAAGCAACACTGAGTTTCACTGTAGTTCCTAAGGACTGGAATTTTTAAAGCTGTATATATAGGTCAGGTACACAGGCCTTGCAGAAATGCAACAACTTCCCTGGGTTATTTCTGAAATACCTGCTCTGAAAGAAGGCAGATATGGACATATTCTTAGATGGTTCAAGTCAACACAGGCCTTTCCCCTCGGATGAAACACCAGCTGAGAGTTGACAACTTTCATCTTTTCAAGTGTCAGAGTTTTGGCTTCTGCAAAAAGATGAAGTGCTGAACCCACCTGTGGAACGGAGAAAATGAATTCATTTGTCACAATAATGAAATCTCCGGCCCCAGGAACGCTTCTTTTCTCTTCTACTCAAAACATTCCGTGACCCCAAGTTGTCTCAATGGGTCTGGCAGAAAAAGTTGGCGTTCACAGCACGGTCTGTGCCTAGCCCAGATGGGAGAAGGCTGGGAATACGGAGGTCAGACATCTAGGGGAGCTTTATGCAGTTTTGTGTACGTTGTTTTATAGACAAAAAGCAGCACAAAAGCCTAACACTGTAGGTATAATGAACCTTTCCACACCGGAGCACCTGGATATAATGAGGAGTAGAGCTGAATTCAGAACGCTTTCTCTCAAGACAATCTAATTGTACCAATAAAGAGAGAACAAAAGACTTCAATTCAGGGATTCGTTTCTCCTTCTTCCATAATGACACCTTCTTTTGTTTTAGTCATGACTGTGAAAGCTAACAATGATGAAGCATCTCCAAATTGAGAAGATGAGCACATATAACTTGCTAGACTATCTTCAGCATGTTATGTAGTGTTCAATATTGATTTTGATTCAACTAGACTTCTATTAGAGTTATCTGTTCTAGCCAGCTGCCAAATATACCTGCTCAGTAATGTGTCCAAATTCATTAACAGTTTTGTTTTAATAATATTTCATTTTAAAGTTTAATTTTATCCACACATTAGCTTCATATTACTTATGCAAATAAAAGCTTTATGGCTATATTAGCAATAATTCATTATCATTCCCACTGGCTTAGTGAAGGAATTTGCAACTTTGGAGTACATCCAGAGCTTTTAATTGAAGATACTAAGGGAAGCCTACATTTAGTTAAAATCATTTGCACATAGAAATTAAATATGATTAGCATAAGTCTCTAAAACTCTTTCCAGACTCAAAGATAGATCATGATTTTCCTTGAGCCCTGTCTGGAGGGTGGTGTATTAACACAGAATCCAATGAGCATCTTAGGGGAAGGAGGCTGTGGTTCTCACAGTTGGCATCTGAGGTAGGAGAGCAATCTGCTTATTGGAAGTTACATCCTGCTGTCCTCCACCTTCACTGTTTTGGCAGAGGTAACACTTGTCCCTTCCTCACACGTTTAGCTCACACTACCTCTAAGCAGAGGGTGAAAGGAAGGCAGTAGCTCTACCCATAGCAATTTCCATTCTGGGTACTCAGAGTGGTAAGTGCTAACATGAAGGCAAGAAGGAGTTAGGGTTGTATGTCAGCATATGAAACCAGCTGTGCTTTCCTCTTTGGGAGGGGGAGCGAGTCTTGGTGCAACCTGATTCATTTGTGTTGCTTTACACGTCAAAACCAGCCCCACACAGGGAACTTACAATAACTATAGATATATAGAGTACTACAAACACATAGAATTTACAGCACTTAACTGTAGTGTCTCTCCTTGGAGGAACTACAGCTGCCTAAAAAGTTTGAGGTGAGGTAGGTGTCAGCCTATGCACCCAGGTAGCAGCAATAGGATGAAAGGTGATGGGCCTTAAAGTGCACCAGGAGAGGTTCACGTTGGATGTTAGGAAATATTTCTTCTCCAAAAGAGCATTGCTGCAGTGGCACAGCTGCCCAGGGAGGTGGTGGGGTCACTGGAGGTGTTAAAGGAAAGGGAACATGTTGTGCTGAGGGAAATGGGTTAGTGAGCAATATTGGTGGTAGGTGGACAACTGGAATAGAAGATCTTAGAGGTTTTTTCTAACCTTAATGATCATACGATCTGTCAGGTATCACCACGGCAGTCTTACAGGGTCAGTCTTCTGTTCCAAGTATTTGCATCACCTTTTCAGTGGACTGGACTCTCAAGAGGTCCTTTCCCACTTCGTTTCCAGTGGTGTTATTATCTCAAAAACTTACAAAGGAAACTGCATTCAGCACACTCCTGTCTTTGTGCTCCAAATGAGCTCTTGCACAACAAACTGACTCGTGTTTATTTTATTATGTCCCAAGCCACAGAAGGACTGTAGGTACCTTCCCCATCTCCTAGAGAAGAAGATGTTTTAATTAGCCAATTATATTAGTAAAAAGCAATCTAATTTCTAGGCCAAACAATAGCATGGCACAGATATTAAAATCAAATTAGCAAGGCATACCAGTGCTTTCCTCCAGCATGCAAAGGCAACCTCCTGCACAGATAACGAGCATTATGTCTGCATGGCGATCTGTGGCAGTGAAATACACAAACAGTGGTAAGTAATGAACACAGTAACAGGTTTAAGAGTTTCTCTCCGTTGTCTCTCTCCAACTTTTAATCTAGCTTAGCAGTAACCATGGTGTGTCCTTTGCAAAATATGCACTGTGCCAGCTTGCTCCTCACTCACAGCAGCAAGTTTTTGCTCAAAGCAGAGACTTCACATTTTGGATCCAGGATGATGGGGTACTTCAGATTGCCAACTAGTGAAAGCTGAAAGGAATCTGTCCAATTGTGCCCAGAATTCACCTTCAGTGATAGTAACAGAATGAAAATGACTTTGTCTGGGGAGTAAAAGCAGCTATTTACTGAACAAGCTGCTTTGAAAACGCGTGTTTCCACCTTCCCCAAAGAAAGCAAAGAGAAGCCCAGTGCTTGCTGCCTCATGCCAGCAATCCACGCACCAACCATGCTCCCTGACAACAGCAAAGTGATTCTCTCTGAAAAGCATCGTGGATTTGTCTGAATAAGACATTTATCCCTCAAAGGCCAGTGTGGTAGAGCTCTCGTTTTGGAAAAGCTAACAGATCGATCCTGCTTAACCCCTACACTCGCAATCTTTATTACAACCCTTCACAGATCCTGAGGTGTAAAACCACCTCTAAACAAAACAATAACAAAGTCTGCCAGGCAGGGAAATGGATGGAGTGGAAGAAATGCATTAGCACAACAGCTGCAGCAGGGATGGTCTGAGCTGAGCTCCCGAGCCCATTTCTGCAGCACACCACATGTCTCATTAGCTCCAGCCCTAAAGTAGGGCTGGGCTCAGAGCTGGAGTAATTGTTCCCCTAACAGCATGTGGCAGCCCAGCAACACCCAGCATCAGTGCTGACACTGTTCTAACCTGCTCTCATGCATAAAGTGAACAATTCCCCTACGTGAAATGGTAGCTTTTACGGGTGTAGCATCTCCACATTTCTGAAACCAAACGTAATCTCTGCTGTAAATTGATGTAAGAGGGGTAGGGGGCTGTTATGCTTCGCTGGCTGTTTGGTGTTGGTGCTTCTGGCTGGATTTGTTGCACTGCTAAACTGAGAGTGTTTACAGTCAAAAAGAAAGGCAAAGGAAACACAAAGGATTTCACTGCCCTTCTGATGCATCTGCACTCAATGCTGATGGTTATCTTCTGAAGTTAATGCATCTCTGCATATTGTGCTTTGCCTAAAAGAGCATAAGGTCCTTCTATAATTTTTCAATCCAGAATTCCTTTTCCCCTCACATGGAACAACTACCTGCTACCCCACAACAAACACAAGCAGTACCACATCTTCCATGAGTTGAACTAAAAACTCAATTCTCAACATGCTCCTTGTCAAAAATGCATAGAGAAGTACCTGACTTTTGAAACTGCTGAAATTCAAACCTAGGTCCCTTCGAAGCCATTCTACGTTTCTACGGCCCCCGGACTTGCTAGAGTTGTTCCTGCTAAACATTTTCTTAACTGTCCATGTCCAACCAGGGATTAACACTAATTTCTTACCTCTTCTAAAGACCATGACGTTTCTTCTGTCTGTTGGAGACCACTTCAGTACATTATTTCTTTCACCATTTGGTTGTTACAGTATTCTGAAATCCCAGCTCAGTAATTCTGCAGAACTTCTGGAGCAGGGGATGAGCCTGTCTGTCTGCTCTCCTTCAGCCCTGTCGTGTTATTTGTGCACTCAGAATCCTTTGTTCCACAAGGTGACCCTCCGTTATACCACATTTTCTTTCTTGACATCTTTGCTCCTCCTTCAGGTCAAAATGGAATCAGATATGTCAGGCCTGGACTCTGTAATTACTTAAACTAATGCTTGCACATGGGAAAGGCTGCCATGGAAGTGACAATTCCTGGCTGCATAAACACAGTTTCTGATGCAACAAAACAGCATTTGGAAACATTATGGATGGATGTTTCCAACATTTTGCTACCCACAGACCCTCCAGCCCACCAGCTGGAATGTATTTGCTCACAATCCTCACAAACCCCCAGTTAATTTGACCACCAGGGCAACTTTGCTACAAATACCTGCAGCACCTCTGTCACTTCCTCATGAGCTCTTCCTCTAAGCTCCTGAGCTTAGAGAAGGTGATCCTTGGACATTAACCAGCTTCCTTGGGCCCCTGCTTCCCTCCAGATCCCTTTCATATGAGATTCTACTGCACAGATCCTTGATAATGCCGAAATCTGTTCTGAAGTGCAAGAGAGGAGACTTCAGACAGTCTCCTTAGAACAAGACTGGATGACTAACACAGCGAGGAGTCTGCAAAAATCACATCCACGGCACTTGGCAGCTACTCAAGTACTCACAGCTAAAGTTTATCTTCCATGATAGCACTTTTCCTTGCAATGTGACCAGGCCTTCAAACTGATGACAAAGCAAGGAATTGTAGAACAGCAAGCACACACTGCTGCTCATGTCAGCTTTTCCTCCACCAGAACCCCACGTCCTTCACCACAGGGCTGCTCTCAGGGAGTTCTTCTGCCATTCTGTGTTCATATCTGGGATTCCCCCAAAGGAAAGAATTAGTTTGACACTCTCACAGCTGGGATGGTGATACAGATGCAATGAACATGTTGAGAGCACAACATCCAGGATGCAGTTTGTGAAAGCTCCAACCATTTGTGAATTCTCCATAATCTAAAATCTAGCACCATGAACTTCCCTCCCCCAGTGTTTAGCTACAAAGGGTTTGAGTAAAGAATGCTAAATTACATGCAAGTCACATTAAGAACAATCAGACTCGTGTAATAGGGAATCTAATAGTTCATAAATGAGATGCAAATTCATTTTTACGGGTGCACTATAATAAGCCAATTATTTCAGAGCTCTTCAATTATGCGTTTTCAAAAAGCTGAATTGCTTTATACATTTTTTTTTTATTATTTTTTAAGAAGCTTTAGGTTTTTCCATAGCTTACAAGGGGATGAAAATGTATCTGCCTTGCAAGCAACACCAACAAAATACCAAAACACCGCCAAAACCATTCTCACTTGTACATGACTTGCAAAAGAAATAAAATTGCATAAGAATCCAGCCAAATTCTTTACAGCCTGTATGGTAACATCTTTTGATGCTGATATTATTCATATCGTGGCCCCAAGAACAAGGAACTCTGCTAATATCCTACCTGAAACAAAGCAGCACAGACAGAAAACTTAGACAAGCTTTTAGGTGCATCAGCTCTTCTTCTCCAGTCTGAAAGAAAAGGAGCAGACTTAAAATTTGCACTGTTTACACTCCTGAAGCATACCAGTCCATTTAAGTTTCTACTTAGGAGCCTTCTCTTGGAGGATTTACCATCCAAGCCAGTTCATATTTACCATCCAAGAGATTTAGGCATGGGCTTTCCTACCAGCACAGATTTTGCTGCTTAAAGCCCTATGGCATTACAATGATAAAAGCAGGACGTCTGGTTTTCCTCCTCCCTTTCACCCTCATTGTGAGCCTCTCCCAGTGTTGCTGCCATGCCCAGTTAAGCACAGCTCACTCCAACACCTCTGACCAGTCTCCTTGGACAGAACATCCCAGCAGACTCTGTTTCTGAGCAGAAGCAGAAGCAGCAATAAAGATAAATTACAGCACAGCATTTTACACTGTTTAGATTTTCTAGAGGCAATACAAAATTGACATTCAGATTTAGAACTAATTGTTTGGCTTGGAAAACAATTTTTGACCAACGCTCAGAACAAAGCACATCAGAGCTTGAACACATTCCCATGTAAATCTGCCTGAACTCTTTGCAACTGGAAAACGATCCTCATTTTAACAACAACAAAAAAAAACATCTTATTCAAACAAGGAAATATATATAAAAAATACCATGAAGTGTCTAACATCTGGCTGCCCCAGGCATGCAGGCACCCAGGGTCAGGCTGGAGGGGCTCTAGCATCTGATGGAGCTGTGGGTGTTCCTGTGCAGTGCAAAGAGTGGGACCAGATGGCCTTCATGGGTTCTTCCCAACTCAAACAAGTCCATGATTCTATCATCTGGATCAGAACTTCTGTGACTACAGGCTGTCAGGTCAGAGGTTGCTTTTATGAAGAATGTTCCTTTTAGCAGAGCTATCTATAAACACAGCCTTCAAATCAGCAGCCAGTTGACCTTCTAGACAGAATAATTTTAATGGTATTCTGGGCTTATAATGCTGTAAACCATATTGTGAATACACACATCAGTCTTAGGTAAGAAGCTTAATAATAAATTAGTTTTGGTTGTTTTTTGTTTTTCATTCAGCTGAAAGGCAACGCAAGCCATAGCTTTATTTACAAAAGGTTAAACATTTCTTTAATTGGATTGCTGGCATTTAAGTGTGCAGCAGAATATTCTTCAGCAGTGTCCCTTTTATTTGTGACTGGAGAAGTGCCTAGAGAAATGCCAAGGGAAGATTTCATTTTAATAAAAAAGAGAAGCTTAAGATCCCTTTGGAGGCTTATGTTACATCTCAAAACTACCATGAACTAATGAATTTAATCTAAAAGGTCCCCAACCACAGGACCGAAGAGAAATTACAAGACTGGCTTAGCTTGACCAAGCTGTGCACGTTAGCAGTTGTATCTTAGTGCTTACATCCTGTAAAGAATACCAACGCAGCCATCTGAAATACATTTTAAAATGAGAACTATGGTTGAGCTACAGCATTCTAATGACACTTCTAAGAGCCACTCACATCAGAGGCTTGCAAGCTGAGTAAATGGAAAAGCTACTCCTGCCTCCTCCTACGAGTCAATGCTTTGGAAGAGATTGCATGCCAAAAAATTCTGCTGCCTGGAAGAAAAACAGCCCCTTGTTGGCTCATATTGGGGTCAAGCTGGGGACCCAATTCTGCATGGTGCTGGAATCTGAGCACACTCAGCCCTCCTTGGCTGAGTTATTATCTCACAGTTGTTATACGCACAGTATGGAAGCCTCCTGGGAGAGTGGCTAATGTACACTTTGCCTCCCTAGAAAGCAGGGTGGGAATTTATGAGGAAAGAAAATCAGGCCTATAAATTACACAGAGGACCTTTAAGTGGAGGTATAAGTTTCATTACTGCAGCATGTTACTGGATGGTCACAATTAAAAACAGCTTCTAGAAGGCGGATTGCATTTAACTTTCCATTTGGGGGAGAAAAAGAAGAGAAACAGTTTCAAACACAACCTTGATTAAGTGGACAAATTACAAAACGATGACATCAAATTTGCACTGATACAGTAAGTGAACAGCATGCAAGTCATCCACTGTCAGGTACTTCTACTTTAACAGCTCATTTTGCTCTCTGAAAGCTGGTAATTAGAACATTACCTTAATAATACTGATGCATTTAAGAGACAGAATCCACCTGGAATATATTTTTAGTAATGCCTTAGAATGTATGAGTCTCTAATCCTTGTGCAATGGTTGAGCTCCAACGTGCTCCATCTGCAGAGGCCAAAGAGAGGTGATCAGAACATGAACAAGGAAAGTCCTACATCAAGGTAAGATTGCCTAACTCTTCCAGCAAAGAACAGAGCTGCAGCCTTCCCCAGCTACAGACCATCCTGGAGTCTTGCACTCAAACCTCTAAACCTGTATCAGTCCCTATGTGGGAAGGACCCTCCAGAGATAAGGTTCTGCCCCCCACTTTACCTACTGCCTGAAGTATTTAAAGGAAGATGAAACACAGATCAGAGCATGCCATTTCTTTTCTCACCAGATACCCATCCTCCCAAAAACACAAAACAACACAAGGAAAATTTTCCTGTCTCCCAGATCTCCAGTATGGCTCTACTGTTTCAAGTAACAGCTCCCAATGCTGAGATATGACAGGCCCATTTTATGAAAAAGTGAGTAGCACATCTTTGTGGTGCTACAAGAAGATGAAGAAAGTGCTATAAATACTCTTAACAATGTAGAAAACAGCAGGCAAATCAAAACAGTCCATGACTGCATTAAATCAATAGATCACGATGTTTAAGTCACTAATGCGAGGTTTAAGAATTTCCAGTTGCAGCCCTCAGCTTTCCAATTCAGTTCTCATCCTCAAAGAGTAGAAGTCTCACCAGCTCCAGAATAAAGACATAAGTTTATTTCCACACAGACCTTCAAAGAGAACTGCTGACAGACAGTTCTTATTGGAGTGGAAGACTCCATATTCATACAAAACACTTCACGTTCTTGTTTGCATTCCAACACACTGTCCCTTGAGAAACATCAAGAGAAAGGGAAAAAAAATGATTCTTAAAAATTTGGAATGATGACATCTCACTCCAAAACGTCAACTGTTTTAAATCACAGCTACAGTGTTTAGAACAGCTTAAGACAAAAGAAAAATGCCTCATTGAATGTTAGCCAAGCACTCTTTAGGCCTCCAAAAATTACACCTTTTTCCCCAATTATTTTTTCTCGGTCATTCTAAAGCAACCTTTCTGGTGTAATCTGAAACAAGAGCAAGTCTTTAACAAGACATTTATTCACACTGGGTTTCTTCTCCTGTCCAGCCGTAAATCTACATCCAACGTATAGCAGTGATAGCTTCCCTCTCGTCATGAGAAAAAGTCCTGGCAATATCAATTTGAGTTTCTTCTGATCTCAAGCCACATATTTTTCCTTTGAGTCATGATTCTTTGACTCTACTCACCACACTCTGCACTGCATTTTTACATTTAATGAGGTTGCAGGCTGCCGTTTTTCACTATTATCCTTAATCAAGTTTTATTGATTACTGGGACACAGCATCAATGGAAAGAACATTACAAACAAATGGAAAAGCTGCCCAGAAGCGACTGGTATGTGTTCTAGCAGAAAACACTATGGTAAAAAAAAATAATATATACATATATATACGTGTTCATGTGTGTGTATAAAATGATATAAAATGTCATTGCCTCCACCATTCAATCCAGTATACTCCTTGCTGTGCACTCCCTGCAAGACATTCTGATGATCATGAATTATACTGAATGCCTGTAGTCCTGACACTTGTTGCAATCTGATTGATGGGGAGAGGCTGAAGGTACGGGTATGCAGTCACCAAGGAAGAGCTAGAGGCAGAAGCATCACCCATCCTTTGGTTGGTGAGGGCAGGTAAAAATCCTGCTATCCAGAACTGGTTACCTCTCACTCAGATAGAAAGAAAGCTGCTGAAGTAAAAGATGGTGAAACACAATGGGTATTAATTTGAAGGTATCTAGAACTTAATCATACACAAGCTAGTGGCACAGAAACCACCTAAGCCAGGTCCTGTCATAGGTAATATGCTTGCAGAAAATTAACAAATTAAAAAAAAAAGTGAACAGTTATTCTCATTGTAGGGGATTAAATTAAAACACATTTACTATTCGATAATAAAATCCACGGGTAGAAAGTAAATTGGCCAAATTTTAAACCCCTCATGAATGGCAGCTTATGTACAATCAAAGTAATGCTAGACCATAAAATAAGAGAACCATGGAACTTGAGATATGCAATATAGCTGTGCCCGAGGGACTGAGCTAATTAAAAAATCTCTGCTAGTTCTTAAATGTTCATTATTATTTAGAATGGATGTTTGAATGAAAGCAGGGTGACAGAGGTGACCCATATTGACACGTGCATTTTCATGAAGAGCGTTGAGAAAGGAAATGAGTACGTTTGCAAGTCAGAATCCCATTAAGCACTGCAATCCATTAAGATACAGGCTCTACCTCCTATTATCATGTCATTCTCCAAACTCTTCCCATCCTTTTATAGGTTGCAATTTCCCGAGACGAAGGAACCAAAAAGTCACTCCTACTCAATCTCTACCACTTTCAGCTCGTCTCTTCATTGCTATACATGACTTTGGCATGGGACTCACTGTACCTTGTTAAAAAAAAAATCCTTCAAAGAAAGCATGGCTAAACTCTTAATTCCCTTATTTCAGAATTCCCCACTGTATTGTGTAAGATTAATGACTAAATATTTTCTGTGAAGAATAAACACCAAACAAAGCATTGCTTGCACGGAGTGGGAAAAGAAATCCTCAATTTCATGTAATTTATGTCTCTGTATGCCATGAAAGAAATGGATCTCTCCCTGTACACCCAAGTAGAGCTACATGGGCAATTAACAGTCAACAAAAAGAAAACATAACTCTAAATTTCTCCTTCGTGCATTACAGTGATCTGAAAAGGAAAAATCATATTAATGCAGTTCATCATGGCCATCATTTGCAGGAGATAAATTAGCCAGGTTTAAACAAATAAACCAACTCTACCACAAACTTTCAGCACATGTTGAGCGCATTGAAATCTGCGCAATTACTATGATTATTTCAGCATCTCCCCCACCTCCTTTTAAGCTTCTGGGTGCTGTTTGGAAGAAAATCCTTTTTTTCTATATTGTCTGCAGATGTACATATTCTTTGTCCTTCCTATAATAGTGTTGGGATGTAATGATGTTATCCTGGAGCTCCCTGGTGCCTACACAGTAGATGTGATGAATCCAAGTGTTATTAAGAGGGGGACATTTTCAAGTTGTCTACAGTATGGGAGACAGCAAAACAGAGCTTAATCAGGCATGGACTGAGGATCTTTTCCAGCTGGTACCATTGGTGCTCAAACACCAGATTGTTTTGTGACATTTCTGTGACTTTTATTCAGAGATACTGGGATGGAAGAGCACTGCTGCAGTGGCACAGCATCCCAAGGAGGTGGTGGGATCCCTGGAGGTGCCCAGGAACCATGGGGATGTGGCACTGAGGGACGTGGTCAGTGGGCATGGTGGGGTGGGTTGATGGCTGCACTTGGTGGTCTTTTCCAACTGTAATGATTCTTTATCTTCAGGCTGCCATTGGGTGATACGGTTGCAATGCTCATGTGCTCATTGCCCAGGTTGCAGCTTTTTTTGGATTTTTTTAATCCTGCTTTGTTTTCCCAACAACATGCCTGCACTGGTATCTTTCTCTTGAATTTGCTTCTTTATGTGTGCATTAATTGCTAAATTACTATGTGCCATATCCTTTCAGCTGCTCATTAATGTATTTGTAACTATGATATTTTATGGCAATTTAACTGTGGAGATTACAAATAGAAATATCAGCTAAAACCAGAATGATTAGCAAACCAAGATGAATGCTGTGAATTAATCATCATTTCAGACATCACATTAAGGTTTTAAATGTTCATCTTAATATGGCAGATACAAATCGCTGAGGCGAGAAGAGTCCTTGCAATTTCAACTATACCAAATACCAGTCCTTAATCACAAACACATACACTGGAAGGTTTTAACTAACCTTTCAGTCACACGTACCTTCACAGAATGACCTCCATGTTTTAGCAGATCATTGTTAAATGGCCACACAACAGTTATTCCGTCAGTTTCCACACTTGGATTTTTTGGGTGCTGTGTTGAGGAGTGCATTAAAGGCACAGCATGCACTGATGCCACTCCTTCTGCTAGTTAGACCTGGAAGAATAAAGCTCACTTGTCTGCAAGCCTTGCTGGGGGAGGACACGCAGTACTTTCTGAGTTTATGCAGCATTTGACACAAGAGACAAATCCTCATTTATTTAAAGGGCCTTGGATGCTAAGGGAGCGTTTTCTTTTGCAAAATAATGGAGAAAGCCTTTTTCATACTGAAGTAACAGATGTGTACCCTGACACCCTCTACTGTGATACACAAATATGTTCCTCCTTTGTCCTGAAACAGAAGCAAACACACACTCCCCACATTTTAAATTACACAGCAGTGGCTCAGCTAGACAGAAAACACGCAGTTACTGCAGACAAAGATTAATCTTTCTTTGATATATTCAATACTTCACACGCTCCACATTATCTGGTGAGTATATATGCCTTGCCTTCAGGAACGTGATGTACTATGCCATACATCATCGTCTCATTTATTGAGTGCACCTCTGCACAGGCATTGGCACATCCCTGCCCAGGGTCAGGACCACGTGCCAATCTTCTGCCATGCTTCTCCCTCCCAGCCCCTGGGCTCTGCTGCGTTCCACCACCGCGTGTTCTGTGCAGCAAGATACCTCCTCACCCCTCCCCTGTATGGTCCCACGCTGCAGATGAGGTTTCCATTTGCCACGTTCACAGGAAGGTGATCGCAGCTTAACCAAGTCAGCTCTGGTTTCAGGGAGATTTTTTTGGAGCAGAACACATTTCTCATTCCTACAACAGATCCTTCTTAAGACACTTGCTGTGCCCATAGAATCCTTTGAGTTGGAAGGGACCCTGAAAGGTCATCATCACGTCCAACTCCCCTGCAAGGTGGTTAGAAATAGGAGAAGGGAAAAAGTCATATATAAATGCAAACAACTTCTAAGGGCATTAATTCAATTTGTTACATTGAAGACATGGGCTACTGCAGGGAAACGGCCCGGAGTAATGTCTTGCAGTTCTCTGTTACAAGCAAAGACCAATTTGCTTCATGTCTTACAACGGATGGGATGTTCTGTCCTCTGGTGTGATTAAAAAGACTCTCTAACCCCATTTATATCTCTTTCTTCAGTGTACATATAAGAATTGTCGCCTACAGCTGAACTTAAATGGAAGCATGCTGCATAAATATTGATACTTGCTGTGATTAATATTGCTATTTATATTAGCGATGAATTGGGTTCACATAAAAATAATTAGCACAGCATGCCTGGGTATTATTTGCTCCTAATTATATCACAGTTCATTTCACCAACAGCAATGTGTCACCAAGTCAATAACAACCAATGATTAATGCACAGAAGGTACTACCTTAAAATAATACCCTGTGCAACTCCCTGCGTTCCAATGAAATGCTGTTAAAGAGCTCATGGCTGAGGAGCAAGCAGAGTCCTTCGTCTGTGCTGAGAGCTCTCCTAGAAAACACCTCACAGAACAGACGGACTCGGGCAATTACATCCCAGTCACACCACCCAGGCAGCAGCATAAATATAACAAACATGTAATAAAGCCAGCAGACAAAACCCTCCCCAGAGTCCGCCTCCCGCATCTGCCCAGCCTCACTCATCTCCCAGCTCCCCTGAGCAAGTCATTTAAGCACTCTTTGCCATCTGGAAAGCCAGGACACTGCGGCTGCTGCAGCACTCGCAGGCTAAGAGGTGGCTCTGGTTACTGGAGTTTGGGAAGAAAGCTGAGATTTGGGGACAAACGGAATCATTACGAAGGCCATTCTGCGAGATGCCGGCTCTGGCCCGGATCCAGCAAAGCACTTAAGCACGCACAAACCCTTCTGAAAAGTACAGCAACTTTTCTGCTAACTCTATCAGAGAAAATAATTCCAAAAGAGATTTTAAAAACCAACAGCTTAAAGGTAGGGCAATTCAATACAAGGATGGATTCCAAGACACGAGAAGAGCAATGCTACGATGAAATACGATGTTCTCCAACGTTTTATCTCCAGGCTTCAGATGGCACCTGAGACATTTCAACAAACGCAAGTGGCCACATATCGAAGTTGGAAACAAAAGCCTCAGGAGGTACAGATTCATATACAGATCACTTTAAGGGAGCGAATACCAAACTTCTTTTTTGCCCATCGCTTACCACTTAGGACAAACTCGGATGTAGGTTCACACTCCTTGCCAGCAGCTGTCAAACACGCAGCCAGCGAACGAACGCGAAATATCCTGCTTAAATCACCGCGGGCGGGATTAACACACCGAGCATCTGCACGGTGTGCTACTGCCCCCGTGTGTAATAAACATTTCTAACAGCAATCAAAGGGGAAACGTCTGCACGGCTTTCTTATCACTGCTGGTGCAGCAGCAGAGATGAAATGGCCTCGTTCCCAGCAGCTGGAAAGCAAATGAGAAGAGAAGACTGAGAGGGGATCTGATTTGTGCTTGTAAATATGTAAGAGGAGGCTGGAGGTAGACTGATGAAGCCAGGCTCTTCTGGGTGGTGTGTAGTGGTAGGACAAGGAGCAGTGGCCTAAAACTTGAACATAGGAAGTTCCGTACAAACATATGGAAGAACTCCTTTATGATGAGGGTGACAGAGCACTGGAGCAGGCTGACAAGGGAGGTGGTGGGGTCTCTATGGAGATGGCTCTGGGCAGCCTGGTCTGGTGGTTGGCAACCCTGCTCACAGCAGGGGGTTGGAACTGGATGAGCATTGTGGTCCTTTGCAACCCAGGCCATTCTATGCTCCTACATTCAAGACTTGGCTGGCAACCCATCCATGTGACCTATTGTAGGGTTCCTGCCTTAGCAGGATGGTTGGACACAACAGTCTCCTGAGATTCCTTCCAACGCTTGTGATTCTGTGATCTTGTTGGGATATCTGACTTCTTCTGGACCTGTTAATGACAGGACAGTGCTGGCCCTTCTCATTTACTCCACAACTTCATGTATCTCCAGCAAACATTTGTAGCAACCTCGTCAAAGCACAGCAAAGAATAGATATTGAGACACTGGAGGTGAGATTTTTCAGGACAGTTCAATTATTACATATAGAATCAAATAACACAAACGCGTAAATTTTCAACAGAGTAACTGAAGTGCTTGTGAACATCCGTCTAAAAGCGTAAAACTCTCAACACTTAACAAAGTACAGTTTTGGTAAAAAAATGAGCACATTGCAAAGCTTGGCAGAGCTCAAGAAATATCTGAGTGCTGGGTACAAACATCCAAAATAAGAGAAAACACAACTCGATGCAGAAGCAGCAGAAACTCTTCATTCAGATCAATCTCTGTGTAGCAAAGATTTCCCCCACTGAACATTAATTTTTTGTTTCCTGTCCTGTAGACTTCTCAGAAGCTGCTCACCCAGTGATCTCAACGTGCAAATAGAGCTGAGAAGTCAAGGAATAATAATAATAATGTCAAAGAAAATATTACTGAGTCAATCACTTTATTTTTACTTCAAGCAAACATAATGCTTCTAACTTACTGCCAGGAATGCTGACAATATCGTTGCATAAAAACAATAAAAAAAAGCTCACTTCATTTTGCCAATGTTGAAATTGAACATTTTGAGGTTACTCAAAAGCAGGAATTATTGCACAAAACAATCCGCTGCCTTCTCTTGCACTGAGACCCAGTTTTGTAATCAGCATTTTTTTTATAAACAAACAAACAGCATAATGGCAAAAATTCCCAGCAGCTGTACTTAGTACCTTGAGAAATGAGCTGCACAGCAAGTACTTCAATTTAGGAAAAGAAAGATGAAGAGGATTAATTTTGCTTCTCTTACTTCCTAAGAACGTCTTTCCCCCAACCAACGTCAATGAAGCACAGCCCCCTCCTCTGCCAACACAGGACACAGAGAGCTTGCCCCCAGCACTGGCCTGGCAAACCCAATGCCAAAAGAATAATTTCCCTTTTTCTTTGTATCACATGGCTCCCATTCCCACAAACCATGCACCAATCTCCCAGGCAGGCACCAGCCCATTTCCAGCGAGCTGGGAAACCAGTGCAGCACGCAGCTGCTCTCTTATAGAATCATAGAATCACAAGGTTGGAAGCGACCTATAAGATCATCTGCTCCAACTGTCTTCTTGGATTTAAGAGCATGGGCTGCCATTGCTGGTGCTAGAGTTCTGCTGCTGGGGCTGTAATTCCAACTGAGTGTACTCACCAGATCAAGCCAAGGCAGTCCCAGTGTACTAAGGCAAGCGTTTGACCAGTTTGTGCCCCTTACAGGGCACAGAATGAACCATCTCTTACTGCAGATCATAGGGACTCACCTTATTTTGCAGCAGAAGATGGGGACTGAGACATCCCTTGGAAGCATTTGTGGTCCCTTTCAAGAAGGGATCAAAGCACCTGTTCCATCTTTAAGTTGCATCCATGCCATCTCTGGGTATTTAAGGGCTACACCTAAGAAAGCCACAGAACAACTAAGGACAGGGAAGTTTATTTACCCACGGGCTACAGAGCAACTTGTACCTGCACAGGAAAGTTTCAAGATTACACTGGGAACAAATGAAATCATTAGTCTAATAAAATGAGATCTATCTCATTTCACATCTCATATCTTCAGCTCAAGCCAAAGGGAAAGGTATTCAGCGGACACTGAGTGCTTCAGCATCAGAACTGAGTGAGCCTCCAGGCTGGACCCCCTGGGAATACCGGGCCAGCTATGAGACCTGAAGTTAACATTATACAAGTTCACATCACAGCTATTTCATAGCTACAGAATGCAACAGGGAGTGCAAGCAATGGACAGATTACACTAGAAGAGGTTGTGAGCCTCCATGCACCTTCCAGATGGCTCTGGCTCACAACAGACCAAGGGCCCAGCCTCCAGCTGCTCATTCTGAGGGCACAGAAGTGCAGCAAGCAGATACACTTTACAGCTTCAAAGCAGAATTTCATCTTCTGGCAATCCTAGATATGCAGTGTCTCAGATAGCAATGAGCACATCTGCGCCCTTTCCAACCAACAGCAACATTCTCCTACATTGCCATCTCACTCCACGGCTCTATCTTTCAAGATGAATTAACCCTTTGGATGCAAGATTAATTTCCCAGTGCAAAGTGCGCACCTACAGATCATCAAAGTGATAACGAAGAGCAACACGTCTGCCAGAGAGAAGGAGCTGCGTGGCAACATCTGATGGATCACTGCAGAACATCTCGGGGTATTCGCTCCATTGCCTCCATCCTGCAGGCAGTACAGCAGGAAAGACAGCTGATACATGGTTACCCACAGAATGTATATTAACATGTTCAGGTTTATGAAAATATGCAGGCTAAGCTTTTTCCTTTTTATTTTTTATTTTTTTTAAAGAAGATATTTTCCTCCAACAAAACCGATTTTTAAGTATGGAACAGTCATTTGCCAGGTTTTCAAAGCCATCTGTTTTCAAAGCTTACCTTCCTTGTTGTTTACCACAGGCTGTCTATCTGTTTTAACAACCTCCACTGGGATTTCACGTACCTCATTATGCAAAATCACTGCTTATGCATTCACTCCAGCACTTGTCTAACTAATCTGCACTCATAACACCTTCCGTCGAAGATGCAGCATCCCTCTTCAGAGGCTGCAGATCAAAAACAATAGTAGCTGGTGTCATAGCAAGACAAAACATTGCCTCCTGTGTATTACTGTTGTGGTACAGGCCTAATCCAAGACTGCTTGGAGCTGCTAAAATATAATAAAAAAAATGTCCTATCACAAGAGATTTTGTATCCTATGCAAGATAAAAAGCATCTATTTTTAATGCTGAGACTTCTGCTTTTCTTCGTCAAGAGGATTCTGAGCATTATGGTCTCTTGGGCTCATCCCTGGCAATGTGATGAGCATCCTCAGCCTCCTCTGAAGCTCCCCGTGATCTCCTATCAGGTTTATCCCGTGCACCAGGCACGGCCCCACCATCTGATGGAGCTGCCAGGCCCCCCAAACCACTCCGGCCTGTCGTGCCCACTTTGACTGGGGACCCTTGAACAGCACATCACTGATACAATCCATCACATTAAGAGCTTGCTGGGGGATGCTTTAATTCACAGATTATTAACACAATAGACCATAATGTCTGGTCCCATTGTGGCTGTGCCACAGAGGATCCTCGGGTAGCTGAAAAAACAGAGAGAGAAAAATAGAGAAAATGGATCCTTTATTGGTACATTAGATCCACTGTCCTCTTCAAATAATCACAAGAATCAAAACTTAAGAAGATTATTTTCATATAATTTCAGTATTACTTCATCTTCCTGGAAAATACGGCTACCATTTCTATTTGTCTGTATATTCTACAGTTTGAAAGCCAAACATAAAATTTGCTGCTCTTAGATCTTTAAAATCTTACAGCTGCAATGACACTGCTATAGAGATTTAGCACAACTCCAAAAGACAAAGTGACTTTAAATTATGTTTATTTTACGTGAGGGAGCAAAGGGAACTCCTTTTGAGCAAAGCACAAGAGGCTGAAGCAAGAGAAAAAAAAAAAAAGTGAAATGTCATGGTTATGATTTTGGAGAGAAGAAAATAGAATACATCAGTTCTGTAAGAGGCTTTTCATCTATGAAACTGGAGGCATTTTCATATCACTATCCCATTTCACACCTGAGAAAACAGAGATCAGATGTAAGGGAAGGGGGGTGAGGAAGAACCTTTCCAAAATAAAACACTCATCTTGGATGCACCTGTACCACGTGCAGTAGCACAGAGGGATGGGGAGAAGCCGCCTGCTGGGGCAGCTGCTGGCAGCAAACAGAAGCAGCAAACAGGGGCAGCAGCTCCCCAGGGTGTGGGACAGGCTGGGAGTTTACCTAGATTTGCATCCCGCAGGGCCCAGGCAGCACTGCCACAAATCTGTCAACAACTCTGATCAGCTTCACTCCTCTGAAACCAAAGCAGCTTTTCGTGGAGCGAGTGCTCATGGAGTGAGGCTTCAGGAGAGAACTACCTCCAGTGTCCACACTCATATCTCATGCTGCTGCAGAAACAAACCCTGAATCAGCACGTGTATTTCACTGCATCTTTGTTTTCCTTTGACACAAAGGGTCCTATCCACTCCCTGTTGCAAAACATCCTGTGGTTAAATATGCTGTTATTTAGAACACTAAATACCTGGCCTGCCGTGTACACCTGAGGAATGTGGCAGGGCCACGGCTGTGATTGAACAACAGCGTGCCCTAACATCAGGAGACCGCAGGTAAGGGATGGGATTATGCTGGTGTAGGGTCTGGATGAATGGGGAATAAAGAGCAGGGTTTGCACAAAGTTGTCCAAATGATTTATATAAATGCCAGCTACCAACAGGATTAGATTAACTTTCAGCTTCAGTGAATGCTGATTTCTTTGGAACCAAACCCTCTGCTTCTAGAGTCTGCTGGAAATAGCAGCCTCTCTAGCCAAGATGCATCACAATTACAATGCTTAAGAATAGTGGTTGGGTTGCCCGAGGACAAAACCCCATTCGTTTAGATTACAGGTCAGATAGCTAGAACAGACATGTTGGATGTTTGGTTTTAGACTAATACACTCTCATCAAGAACAGTTCTATTCTTTGCAGCACAGCTGGTTTTCAAACCAGCACAGAGCAGAGCAACCATATTAGCACTGTTCTTAAATACCCCTTTCTAGTTCACTCATGATGTAATTTAGAAAGCTGTTATAACAGGGATCAGAACTACATTAAACACAATGGAAGTCAAGCTGCGGGAGACAAACAAATAAAACAAACACTTTACTAAAAGGAATGAAGTGCTTGGTGTAGGGATCCTGAGCTCAACGCTGCCAGCTGTTTCCTGGGGCTGCTGATGGAACAGCAACCACCACAAGGCCAGCCTGGATGCACTGTCCTTATTGCTCACCTTCACATCAGGATGGATTCTGCTTCATTAACATTTGAAATTAGCGTGACTTCTATTTCATCACCATTTTTCTGAGAGTTTAAATTCTTTAGGATGAGGACCAATTCCTCCTTTCTCCCAGGTCTGCCCAGTGTGGGGCTGGAAGGATGGCTCTTGGCTACTGCTGAGATAATCAGAAGAGACAGACTGCTTAGAAATTACTGCTGGACTGCAAGTGCAGGCAGTATGCAAGAGGTACTTCATATATACTCATAAATAGAAAGACAGTTCTCTGCAGCTTTTAATCATTTCCAAGCAGGGCAATCTTCAGTATACTAGTTTTAAAATCTTCATTAACTAATCTAATAGTAAAGATGAAGCTATAAAGCACAGTTATCAAGCAGACTCCAAGAGTTCAGATCACAGATGAGCTTTAGAACCAAGTCTGACAGCAACTGTTGGGAAGAAATCAGATAAAACATATTGCTCCTGTGTGGTTTTATCTTAGGGGGCTCCTTTTGGCTCCTAGGACCAGAAGGTTGAATACTAACAGCCTCACTGTCCTACTCTCTATATCCCTGAACTCAGCCAGAAGAGCTCCCACCACCATTTGCATTTGTTGGTGAGTTCATGGAGATGAGCCATCAGCATTAGTAGGAAGATCAGTGACTCACTGGACAAACCTTGCAGCAGAGGGGTACCACACATTCCATGTGCTTATTTCTAGGATCAATAAACAGTGTGCTTTCTTAACAGCCCTGTGGAGCCTGCTGGTGTCAGAAATCTGGCAGTAAAACTCATCTTGTGACATGCTCATATTTAAATCTTGACATTGTTGATTAGAGATGTGGGTTTCGATTAATGTTTTTGCACCAGTTGACTTCCAGAAATGAGTGGTCTGGAAGTGTTAGCATCAGCGATTGGTTTATTGTATAGCTTAAATCTGGATTTTACAGCAAAGCTGCAGAGAATTTAATTGACTCCTTTTAAAGCCTGACTCTCAGCTACAACATCAATATTAGAAGAGGAAACGTCGTTTCTAATTTAACTTAATTTTTAAAGAACATGTTTCTGTAACCCTAGGTATGTAATATCTTTTTATTTTAATTGAAAAACATCTCTTTTAAGTGATAAAGTAGGCTAATATGAAAGCTGATATTCAGTTAACCAATAATTTCAAAGTAAACAGATCCTTTATGCATAAATAGAGGCCATCAGTCAGCTTTGGTCTAATTCCTCTGAACTCAAAAAAAATTAACCCAGAAAGGAAGTAACTAGAAAACATTTTATGCAGATTTGAATAGGGGTCTTTGTGTAAGCAAGGAGCGAGGCAGTTGCTGTCATCATGAACCATGCTACTGGTACATGGTGTTCTTTTGATTTCAGAGACTCTGGGCATATTTATGATTAAATTAAAAAAAAAAAAGCCAACATTCTACCCTGGGATTGGAAGCTCTGTGTTAGCTGACTTCAATTAAAATATTTAAGCTTGGGTTTTAAATCATGCTAGCAGCTCGAGCTCAGATTCCTTGCTTCGAAGGTCCCATGTGGATATGTAATGCACCGTGATAAAGAACAGGAGAGCAAAATCAGAACATATGTGATTTAAAAGCCACACTGCAACCATTTTAAAACCAATTATCTCTTCTCAAAATACTAAAGAAGGGAGAAAACCACTCACTCTAAAACTTAACTGGACTCCATCCAGAGCCATTAATCCAGGAAATCAAAACATGAATGCTGTCCTTTTTTCAAATCCTTAACTTCTAGTTGGGTTTGATTTCTCCTTGCTACATCCTTTGAGTTAAGATGGGATCGGATCCTTAAAACAAATATTTGATGAACATAACATGAAGCGATTTCATATCAAGTTTTGACGAAAAATACCAGACTAACGTTTTCTATGCCTTAAGAAGACAGGAATTACTGCCTTTCTCAGATCCAATCTTCCCTCCTTTATTAACAATCACCTTTAAATAAGGTAACCATAGCAATGCTTTTCAAACTTGATATCTTTTGTTCTCTTTGCTTCAAGACCGTGTCACAACATTGTTTTCATCAACAACTCTTACAACAAACAATTTCAATGCTAAAACATTACTTTAAAGTATGGTATGAGAGAGAGCTTTATCTTTAAAACAGAAGGCACAGTGTCTGTGCTAGCACAATATTCTTACCTCAGCTTTAGACCTCATTCAAACTCTTCAAAACATCTCTTCAGTCTGCTGACATACAATTGTTCCTCCCCAGCAGGCGACATGCTGTTTAGTCACGTGAATAACTACACTACCATCTAACTTATCACTGACTTGTAAATTCACAGAATCATTAAGGTTGATCTCCAACAGACAACCCACTCCCACCATGCCCACTGCCCATGTCCCTCAGTGCAGCATCTCCATGGTTCTGGAACGCTTCTAGGGATGGTGACCCCACCACCTCCCTGGGCCACTGCATCACCCCTCATTCCAAGACGAAATGTTTCCCAGTATTCAACCTGAACCTCCCCTGCTACGACTGAAAGCCATCACCTCTCATCCTATTGCTGTTACCTGGGAGAGGAATCTGACCCATACCATGCCACAGTCTGCTATCAGGGAGCTGGAGAGTGCGAAATGAAACCATTGTCTTTGTGAACTGCTTATGAACGTGTATTACCTTGTGATTAAACACATGTAGACCAGGACCTGAAAATCATTTACCATACTACCAAGTTAGACTCTTGTCCTTCAGACCAGTCACTTCCTTTGGCCACAGGATTTTTCCATACGCTTAGAGGCCTCCTCTCTAATCAGATTACTCATCACAGTAATCTAAAACCCACTAAAGTAGTAGGCTTGTAAAGGCTTTTTACAGGTTTTGGATCAAACTGCTGCACTGGCAGCAAAACCCCTATGACATATCTGACAGTCTGGACAAAATTTTCTTGTCATTCTTCCAAATGAAGAGACCTCCAACGGCTCTTTCCAAAGGGATTTGTTTCTCTCTCATCCAAGTAAGATGCTTACTACTGCATAGGCTTCACAAAACATTTTGCTAAGGCAACTTGCTCTTGCCAGTTGAGACCTCAGTGCTTAATCATAATACAGAATCATCTACAATACATATGGGCTGCTACTACATTTTGTAATTGCATGCAAAACACAGAACTTGGCAACTGCAACATTTATATTTATTTTGCCTTTTTCCCTGCAATGTCCCTATTTCTCTCCTACATGTCACATTTTTTCCTCCAAGCAAGATTGCTAAGTACATTTAATACTGGCAATTCCCCAGGATTGTTTTGTTGTTTGGTTGGGGTTTTTTGTTTGTTTTGTTTTTTTGTTTTTGTTTTGTTTTTTTTAAATAAATTGGATTTTCTGCTGTTGTAGCCTATTTCTCTCATCTCCCTCCCTCTGGCAATAGCAATGGCAAGTGGAAAGCTGAGACACCAAAGCCGGTTTCCTGCAGCAAAGCTCAATGCCAGCCATTGTTCTAGCAGCACGTACCTGCTCAACAGCGTTTTGCATTCAGTGCCTCTGAATGTTTTTCATCCCTCCAGGGTGACAGCTTTGAACAACAACCCTCTCACCATACTCACACCCCCAAAAGCTTTCCACTGCTGCAGCAGTAATTTAATCAACAACTCGAAGGTACAACTCTCAGCAAATGACTGCATCTACATACCAGCCTCCCCTGTGTGAATCAGCTTCCCACCATCTCTCCTTTTACCTTCTGTTGAAAAATCTGGAGGATCCTATTTGTACAGTGGTGATGCTTCACCTCCCTGACCAGTCAAAATCTGGTTCCCTCTAAAGAACAGTAAGAAGGAAAGGAAAGTAAAACAATCAGACTGCAGAATTAGCTCTGCCTGTTCCCTGCCTCTCTGGAGGACTTGACTAGCACTGCTCTTTCTGCATCCTGTACAGCTTCTGTAGGTTTCTGCACGGATGGGAAAATATTCTCCCACTTTAGATCTCTTGGAAGGCTCAATTCTAAATGATAGCCTGCAAGCTTGCTTCAGACTGAGGGAAAACAAAGACAAGGGAAAAAAAAACTGTCTTGTCTTTGAGAATAACATGGACAGCACAGGATGCTGGCAAAAGTCACCAATGGAACTGAGTGGCCTGAAGTCACCCTCTGACACTTGGTTTCAACTTTTGCCAGGCCTGCTGCAAAGAAGATCAAGTGCTCAGGATTGAAACCTCTCAAAAATCTGGGCTTCTGCACAAATGTTGTGGATTAAGCCTGGGTTGAAAGAAAGGGAGATGTACAGCCCTTGTCTCTCACGTCTTATCACAAGGAAGCTAAAACATGATGCCCAATACAGGTACAAGGATCACAAAAAGCAACTCAGAGTATTCTGCATCCAAGGAGGATTTGTAAGGTATTTCACTCATGGCTCCTAGCAAAGAAAGCAGGGAGAGAAACAGAACGATGCCCATATAGCCCACCCTGGGCAGAGACCTCAGAATGGCTCATTAAGGAACTCCTAAGGCACAACACCTCCTTCACCTGCAACCTGGAGTGTTTCTACCTATGCTGGAGTGAAAATGTTTTATTATTCTCATGTTTCAAATCATTTTCTGATTCTTTCTCTAGCCTATCCAAACTGCCAGCAGGAAAAAAAATGTACTTCTTTCTGTAATAATGTGTATGGCTATTCATATATTTTAAGAGAGCAATCAAAGCATTAATTAAGACTAAACTTCCAACATCTTGCTCATTCTCATGTGTAGGTACATTTCTATGCTCATTACCTGTCTAACATAAATAAGATCCTGTTGTTACGTCTTCTTCCCTAAGCAGACTACCCAAATATTTCCTAGAGATTAAAAACCTAAAAATCCTAGAGATAAAAAAAATATATACATAAAATCCCATAGCACACATGGTGGTTAGTAGTGCAGTGGGAGTAAAATTCACACGGGTGTATCTGGGTCAACATTTTGACTTCCCAGCTAAGTTCACCTTAATTACTGTGCAACAAACAGCATGTCCAACACTACAGGGATTTAAAACAATAGAGAGCTATGTTGTGCCAAGTTGATTTAAGTATATTCTATTTACTTTTGAAAATGAGTATTTTAGTCTATTTAACACCAGAGGGGGTAATGCAGATTTTAATTAATTTACTGTTTTGGCTTTTTTAATGTCAAGAAAACAAATGGAGCAATATAAAAACAACAGCACAACAGCTAACATGGGGGTCTGTAATGTAACCATAAAAGGAGCCTTTTCAAAGCACTTGCAAAGTTCCAGCCACATGATTCCCATTAACTGTAATGAGCACTGGACAGATAAATTCACACATGTTGCTTTGAAGATTTATACTAAATTGGCTTCATCTTTGTTAGCACTAAAGGAATAATGATACTCCACAATATGAAAGAGAAATCTTTCAATTTGCCCCCTGCAATTTTCTTCATTATCCACAGAATTCTCCACTAGCTGGTCAGACTACAGATTCATAATCATTCCAATTTTACAGACAGTTAAAAATATTAGCTATAGCAGAACGGTCAATCTCTGCAGAATACAGTGCTAAAATGCTCCTTTTTTTAAGGAAAAAAACTAACAAAAATAACACAGGCCTAGCTAGTTGTGCTCTGAAGTCATATCAAAGGCCTGGACAAGTAGAACAGCACAGGCAGAAAGCTGCTGCTGTAGAAGCCAATCCATAATACCTTGCCAAATCTTTAATTGCTAAGCATGCACATTTGGCTTGATCTTGTGCTGCTTTGAAGTAAAGATATTAGCATCAATTAATCCCAAAATGACCTCAAGTTATGGGCTTTGGGAAAAAAAAAAAAAAAGAGAAACAAAGTTGTGGGAGAAAAATGGGAGCTGTTTGGGTTGAGCACTCGTGGCAGAAGCAAACCAGCCTCTGCAAATGCAACCTCCACTCCTCCCTCCCTCCCACCATTTTCATCCCAAAGAGTTCAATGCTTTTCAGTTATTCACAGTTACGGGGTTTATGGAGAGGATACATCGCTGTTAACACCCAGATATTTGTAGGAAAAAAATCTATGTACTAGCATGCCCAAGACTAGGGAAAAAAATCCCCAAACTCCCAACAAAGTTTGTGACAACGTGGGTCAAAAATCAAAGCTGCAACAACATGCAAATTTTACATCATTCCAAAGAGAGGTAAATAAACCACCTAAATACTATGAAGAAAAAAATATTGAATACCTTTCGCTTCTGCTGCTGCTGCCATTGCTGAAATTACTGGCTCTGTCCCTCAGCATAATGTTTTCTGTATTGGTCAGTGGCTTCAAGGATTCTCAGGTGCTTCTTTTTTGGGGGGTAACAACACCTTCAAGAGAGAAAGGCTTTGTATTTTATCAGGCCAGCAGTAAAACTGACTACATATGGAGCTTCGCAGCATACCCTGACGCCTGAAATGTGAAAGGCCCACTCCTTGCATACCAGCTGCAACCACCTCTGTTCTCATGCACTATAGTTGAGGCAGGCAGGCAGGCGTAGGAATAATCGCTTACTTAAGCTTTTTACTTGCTTTCCTACATGCATTCTCCATAGTTCAACATTTTTTGTCTTCTCGTATGTGATTACATTTCTGTGCTATTCCTTCTGATACAACAAGAGTAAATGCTACTGAATCAGACTCATATTTCCTCTGAATCAAAAGACTGCTGAACTACTTCGAGTTATCTCTATGTCAGCACATTCCCCTGAGGGCAATATTGTCTTTTTCCCTTGTCAGTTAATTTGTTCATTGCAACACAAGTTTATTGAAAGCACTCGGAGTCTTAATTAGTGCTCTTCAGTTGCTGTTTCCCATAGCTCTTTTGTCTCAGTTTCAAATGCTGTGGAGCAGAATTAACAAGAAATTTCATTATAGTAGCAGCTTAAACACAAAGCATTATGGATATCGGCAGTAACCTACTTGTATCTAACTTCAAGACCTACAACTTAAATACTTACAGCTGAAAATAAAAAGTCATCTTTCAATTGCATATTCATAGACAACTATTCTTGGTGGCTCCATAAGGCCAAATACGTTTGAGTTTATTATTCAGTGATGGCAGGTGAGATCAATATCCCAGTTGAAGTGCATCTCCACCAACTCATGCAGTGTGGGCAACAAACAGGAGGAGCTAGAAGCTGGTATGCAACAGGAAAATTACGACATAGTCACCATCAGCAAAACATGGTAGAATAACAGCCCAAACCACATGTCCAAAGTGCTGCAATGGATGGCTATAAGCACTTCAGAAGGGTCAAGTAGTGGGGTAGCTCTAAATGTTATTGAGGGTTTAGATGTTGTAGTGTTACAAATAATAAGATTGAGTCCCTCTGGGTAAGGATCAGGGGGAGGGTCAACAAGGCTGACATCCTGGTGGGAATCTGTTATATATCACCCAATTAGGATGAAGAGGCAGATGAAGTATTCTACAAGTTGCTGGCAGGGGACAAGACTGCAGTGGCTGACCAGGGAATTTCTGCTGAGATTCAGGAAAAAAAAAAAAGAGTTTATGATCTTTGGAAGAAGGGATGGACAACTCAGGGAGAATAGAAGGATGTTGCTAAGATATGCAGAAAGAGAATTAGAAAGGCAAAAGCCCAGCTAGAACTTAATCTGGGCACCACTGCAGAAGTTTTAAAAAAAAAAAATGTTTTTACAGACATATTAACAACAAAAGGAGAATCTCCATCTTTTATTGGATTCAGGAGGGAATGTTGCCTCCAAGGATGAGGAAAAGGCTGAGGTACTCAATGCCTTCTATACATCTATCTTTAACAGTCAGACCACAGTAATCCTCAGGGTAACCTACCTCCTGACCTGGAAGTCTGGGATGAGAAGCAGAATAAATCCACCCCTATTCAGGAGGAAACAACAACCTGCTGCTTCTCCAAGACTATAATAAATCTAGGAGGCTAGATGGGATTCACCCAAGGGTACTGAGGAAGCTGGTGGAAGTGCTCGCCAGGCCACTTTCCATCATCCATCAGAGCTCCTGGTCAATTGGGGAGGTCCCAGGCAACTGGAGCCTTGCTGATGTGCCACCCACCTACAAGAAGGGTCAGGAGGAGGATCAGGGGAATTACAGGCCTGTCAGCCTTGACCTTGGTATCAAGGAAGGTTACAGAGCAGATCATCTTCAGTGTGATCACACAGCATGTGTGCCATATCCTGCTTCAGTCCTCATTCTGAAAAGTGGAACAAGCTCAGTCTTCCAGCTGCAGCTCACAAGTCAAACTACCCAGTCCTCCTGCTATCATCCCCTGAGGCTGCTTTGCTATTATTTCATTTTTTTGGAACACAGAGGACCATATTTATCATAATCTTCCAGGCACAGATAAGATTGTGCCTAGTCATGCTTGTGATATGTAAAACTCACTGTAGAATCGTTTTGGTTTTCCTTACAGTTACTTCAAAACTACAAGCTTTGTGTTAAAAGAATGGAATTCTAATTACTAGCCCCTAATTACTCACTTGAATATTTTACTAACAAATTTAATAGTCTATAATTTCAATCCATTAAATACCCACCACTTCTACGATGATATTGTGTTCCTTTGCTCTGTTTGATAGAGCTCCCCAACACCACATCATCAGTAACATTAATAAATTCAAATTGGCTCTTATTGTAATTAAAGTTACTCACTCACTGTTTTGTGGGCACTTCAGCCTGACCTCCCCCCAGCCCAATATGTCCCTTACCATCACAAAATGGGGTTGATTTTCAGCTGCTTCCTTGTACCAGCTTCCAGCTGAACTAATAATTTCCCACACGGCTCCGCAGCTAATGCCTTACTGAAACCCAGATTAGATCTTAGAGATTCCAAAATCCCTTCACAGTTCTGAAAACAACACCAGGAAGACCTTACGGTTCATGTTATTTTGTTTATTTTAATGATGTGCTTTGTTTTATGGTAGAAGAAAGCAGCCTTCCATGTTTCTTTGCTCTTGCCGTGACTGAGAGCTCCCTCCTTAACGAATCCTGGGTCTGCAGGTGAGGAAGCCCTGGTGTGAGGTGAAGATCATTCAAGCACTTTTTCCACTGGACAGAAGGTTCTACGTTCTGCTGCTCCTGGACAAAAGCTGCAAAGTTGCAGTGACATCAAAACAAAGAAACAAACGCGTTTTTAGAGGAATGGAGCAACCTTGAATCCCAGTGAAGGACCACAGATGGATAGAGTGAAATGACCATTGCCCACTCTCTGAAATGCTGGCAGCTGCAAGCAAAAAGGCCTCTCCTGGATCAGAGAAATTAACGTGACCTCAGAATACTGAAAAACCTGACGCTGACCATTCCCATCTCCTCACACTGAATTCCTATCTGTATCCATGGAAGGGGGAATAGCAATTACTTGGGGTTGTGAAAAATACTGGGCTGACTTGCCTGTCTTGAGACAGCCAAACAACAATGGAAGAGCAGAGGCTTCGCTCAACAGGCTGATCAAAAGTCCTGTTGATTTTTGTTGCACAGGATGACACTGGTGTATTGTGATGTCCCACACCAGTCTGCATTACACAAAGCAGCAGTGCTGCCATATCAATGCTGGCCCAAAGCTACATGCTGGACATGACTCTCACAGATGGGTCCTCATACCTAGGCTGCAGCACAGGACCGTCATACAATATAACTCTCCTCTCTGCATCCACTTGAGTATGAAATAAAGATATTATTTCTCCTTCCAAACTTTGTTTTTGAATGCTGTTTGTGTACAACAGCTTCTTGGAACCCAAAACGTTGCTAAGGAGCCCACTAAGCCAACACTTACGCAATAAAGATACATTAATAATTTCAAGCAATTTCAAACGCAATGGAAAAGGAATTTATCTTAGCCTAATAAAAGCACATAACCCTTGAAATGCTTTCAAATAGCTCTACGTTTCAGTGTTTTAAAACAACTGTATGAAACCTAATGCAAACAAAATCAGACAGAAGTTGATATGAAAGCTCCTCTGACTACATCTTCTGTGAGAACTGAAGATGTTTCAGCCTCAAAAGAGTGGTGCCAGCTCAACACTCCTCTCGGGTTTTAGTAAAGGACTAAGAGACACAGGATTTCAGTTGTGTGGCTTAACACACCAGATAATTATTTTTTTTTAAGATTCGTGAATTATTTTGCATGTACAGTTATGCAATTCCTATTAATTTTAATATGGTGCTGAGGAAATACGTAGTTTACCAATCACATCATCATCAAAAAGCTCCTTTCCCCAAGCACAAATTTAGTAAATCATACCTGTAATTTAATTCTTAATCAAGAGGCCCTTGAGTCTGACTCCCGAGGCTCACTTTATGGATTTTGTTATGCATGGTATGAAAATGAAGCAGAAATTCTGCACTTTGATCTGCTCTCAGTTCATATCCCTATCTTCTGCCTTTCCAACATTATTAAGATAAAGAAAAAAAAAAAAATATCTTGTATTCATTTTTTCAGTCATTTAAGAAGCTAATTTTCAATAGAAAACACTGTCTACGAGAAGGATACAAATGCCATAAATGGTTCCAAGCTGAGCAACCTCTTTGTTTCTAATATTCTGCATCCAGATTTGAAAACAGGATTGGGCAATAGATTTTGTCTTTCCATGTAAAACTAGAAATGACAGCTATGTCTGGAAAAAGCAGGGGTGGTAGGCCTACTTGGAGGGAAAATAAACCACCAAAAAAACAACACACAATGGCAATTTCTTAAATGAATAATTACCTGTACACTTGAATTGGAGTCTGTGAACCATTTCAGTTATTCCAGCTTCTGAAAATGAAAATTAATTCATTTAACCATTGCATAAAATAAATATTTTTTCTACTTGATTCAAAGTTATAATGTACTGAAAAAACATACAGCTGCATTTACTTATGTTCTGAGAATAAGCTGGGAAACTGGTGGAAAACAAACCAAACGACTTCTTTCCTCCCAAGAATTCCTTCAAAAAGAAGGACCTAATGAGTCCTACTTGATGAAACAGGTTGGTACAAAGAAAAAAAATTCAAGTATTACTGCCAAAACTTCCTGCAAAATGATACAACTGGTTGTTCCTACTGCTGATACTGCAGTTTGGAAATCAGAATCCTGATGGTAGCACCTTTAGTAAAGTCTGTTTTTGGTAATAATCTATAAAGTGGAACAGTCGGCCTGGTAACAGAACATGTTTCTATGATCTAAATACACAGAAGGAAAATTTAAAGTAATAAACAGAGATGTGTGTCTCGCATGCCTAAAATGATAACAGCACGTGTGACAGCACAACATTATGAGAACATTTATTATGGTTAAAAAAAATGTTCTGCCACAAACCTAAATCAGTGAATTTATGAGCAGAACGAGCTTTGCATAACTAACCATGGGTGAAACCTTCTTAGTTTGATGTTTCCTTAATGTGAAGACAATGCACCAACATAAATAACGTAAATAGAAAGGGCAAGACGTCCTCTCGAATGAGTGTTTTATCTGAGCGAGCAACTTATTTTGCATAAGAATTATTCAATAAATAATTAAAGATAAAACATTTTGTTTTCCAATCGGCATAGATGCTGGAAATAGTCCCACATAAATAACCTTTCCAAGGGGCAACATGAATAAAAGCCTAATCAGTACTCCAGCAGTGCAGAGTACAAAGTGAACATTATAATACAATCAATAATCCCAAGTTAAAGAGATGATGGCTACACAGCAAGACTCGGTGGGATATAGATTTCAGGTTACAAATCAACAAGGATATAATAACTCACCACAGCTGCAGAGTGTTCCTTGGAGGCCCACTTGCAAGCTCATTCACCACCCAGGGATATTCTCAGGAGCAGATCAAAACCACTGAAGGATGATTCTTTACGTGGCTGTGCTCTGGTAAGTGCATTATAAATACGAGCACGTGAAGTGAACCCGGGTAATTCCACCACTGCAGCAGTGAGCTCTACCAACCTCGCCCAGCAATCCTTCTCCTTAATAAGTGACCTGACGAAGATGAGAGTACACACATTATTCTCCGTAAGGATACATACAGTGTGCCCATGAGCAATGAATGAAACCTACGGACTTGACCAGGACCTGACACGCGTGTGAAATTCAATCAGCATCTAAAAACAAACTTCATGAAGTACTGTTTGGGCGCATTTGATTCACGTATTACAGTTCCTTCAAGTGATAAAGCAATCAAATCTCCTCAAATATTTGTAAAACTTGTGGAAATCTTCCAGAGCTTCATCTACATTTCAGTTCTTCCTGCAGGCATAAAAAGCTTTTTGCATTGAAGACTCTGGAGGGCTGGCTGCCTACACCAGGATGAAGAGCCTCTACCCCTGCAGATGTGTAAAGACACTCCTCCTGATGAGACATGTCTCAGCACAGTGCATACTCAGCCACCCATCTTTATTCTTATGGTAAATTTGTTACTGCGTTTTATCCTATGTCAAGTCTCTGGAGTCTAGACAGAGCTGGAATCTCGTCTGGTTCACGCAGCTTTTGTTGAACTGTTAACTGAATTCTGTAGGGCAAAACTCTTTCAACACTGCACACCTGCATGTCTTGATTTCCAGTTTCTCCCTGGGCCACGTTTTCTGCAGCTGCTGCTCCTAACTCAGAGCCATTTTAGACTCCATTTCTGCATATCCCATTCCCTGCAGCTCTGACCAAAGCATCCGCCTGGGCACGAATCCAAGGACCTCCAATACTTCTGTGCCAGTACACTTTCATAGACATGTCACTGTTCATATCTGGATCATAGACCTCTCTACCGATAATCTTTCTCTTCCTAAGATGAGAAGAAGTGATGGGCTTCATTTAAACTGTACACTGAGTACAACAGTTAGTGCTTCTGCACCAGCAAGTGAGAGGTAAGATGTGGGATATTCTTAAGAAAAACAAAATAAAGAGCATTAATGGGCAGGAAAACAATGCAAAAAATAACAGGAGACTTGGTCTCACGCTAAGGCAAGAAGAAAAGATTTCTGCTGCCTGGAAGTTTCATTGTAAACATCCACTCATACAGATTTGTGCAGGTCCTTATATTTACGAACTTAACTAAAAGTCAGTGCTACATAAATCACTTGCATGTGAGACATAACAAAACAGTTTCCAGTATATTTCTTCTGATTTGCAGTCACATTTCATAATCTGCATTATAGATTTTTTAAAAGATTATTCTCTTGTGATTGAAGATGACAGTTGTGACATCTGTATTATCCAAGCCACCTCCAGCAAGTTGAAACAATCACCACCAGAACAACACAGGTGCTTGTGTCCATCCAGAAACTTTCCAACAAAACACATTCCACCAGACAAAACAAAACCAGGTTCATCAAAACATCTTAGTTGGTTAATTTGGCCAAAATTCTGATGAAAAGCAGGCAGCTTTCCATTGGAAAACTACTTCATTTCCTCATAGCTCCTCTGCAGTCAACCCAGCAGGCCATGGAAATACAGGGATAAAGAAACCCTGTCTCCTAAACTCACAGACTGGCACATTCATAAGCCAAGTTTGCAAGTTTGCCAGTCACACTGCCTTGAATTTTGAACATCACAGCTTCTGAAGTCTCCAGTTCCTTAGAAGCCTTCTAGCAGTAAGCAAATCTGACCCCATGCCTCCTGGTTTTTAAGCTGGAAGGCAACAAGCTGTGTTTGCAATAGCAAGTCAGTAGCTGTTGACTTATTGTGAAATGGTTGAGCACTTACTAGAGGAAGAACTGCATGGTACTAAGTCTGCTGGTCACTGTGCCTCCAGCCTCACATGCATGTGTTTGTTTCTCTGAGCTGCATAACCAGCATGCAGATATCAGAGCTTCAGCCTCACCATAAAGACCACTGCCAAAACACATCTGTTACACGAAAGCTGAACGTTTCTTCTATCGCAAACAAATTAAAATCAAAGAAGGAAAGAATTTTATCATCCTTTCAGATGCTGGAAAAACAGAGCTTTCTTGTTATTCTTGTATTTCACAACAATCCTCCCCAAGTCCTTGGACAGTACATAAGCTTAAACTGGCACAGATTGTAGTACACACTCCTACAAATGAGAACATTCCCAGCAAATGATTATACATGCTCTGAGAGCAAACTATAACCAGATACAGAAAGGTGGACTGAACCAACCTTCCCTCACATGTGAATTCAATTCAAAGGATTGGGATTTCTGCATGAAAAACAAAGTACATCTATTCAATCACTTTCCTTTCTGAGAAGGAAAAGATGCAATGAAATTACAAACTTTTAGCCACTGCACTTCCATTAAGTGGTTTATTTTTTTCACAGAAAATTTAACTGGTTGGAACACATCTGTCTCCTATTACGCCAATATTTTGAGAGATTTATAATTACCAATTTCACACAATCATAGCAATGCAGTGAGTTCAGTCCTGGAACACATTTATCATTGCTCAGCACGGACCTCTGCATAGGTCTCCTTCTTCACCAGGACACAGAGGGAGAGAATCAGCATGATGTCCCTCCTGGGCACACCAGCCCTGCTCACTGCACCAACACACTGCTCCAGGATCTGCACTGGTCCTTCTGGATACGTGTTCTGTGCTATACAGCCAGCTTTGTGCCAGTACTGAACAGCTGGATGCACACAAATCTTTATACCCCTAGACTGCTGATATTCTTGCCGTGCTTTGCTCTAAAAACTGACCTAGAAAGGATAACAAAGAAACAAAACCTGGGAGAAAAAGGTAAATTTACAACTCCAGAACTGACTTCAATTTATTTAAGCGCAGAATACCATAAGGAAGGGACTGATCCCTGGCCTAGCAATAGAGCACAAATTTGAGCTTGACTGCTAATCTGCACACCGACTTCCCTTCAGCATGGCTGTTACCTTCATTTATGTTAACTCTTCTAATTTCACACATCTTTTCCTAATTCAGACTCACCTAGTAGTCAGTATTTATTGAGCATTCTCACTGGCTAATATCCTAACTTCTTCTCTGTGCTATCCCCATACAAACACTGCACACCTCCCAAACAGACTTCACATATAAACTGTACTATTCTCCAGACTCATACATCTCTGACTTATAAAGACATTAATTTATCAGTGTTTGAGTCAACAGAAGCACCAAGCCTCAGAAGACCATTCAAAAGCAGAATGCATGTAGACTTGCAGGATCTAATCATGTAGCAGGAGTTGTTCAAATGTTTTTTTCCAGTTCTGTGGCCCAGATCTGCCAAATGAAAACTATTTCCTGCACAGGAAGTAATTAAAGAAAAGAAACAATTCGACCAGACCTTTTTGTCTGCATTGGTGACATACTATGGGAAGCTTCTCACCTGTCTGATGCTGCACCACGTGAACAGCTCGTGGGAGCCGTAGGGCAGTTTACCAGAGAAAAGGAGTCTGAGTGTTTGGGAAGATGTTACAGGCTCCTATCATTCATTCTCCTGTGCAAAACAGCCTCCCAGTCTTACAATAGGGGAGCTGCTGAATAGCAGCAGAGCCCATGCTTACCCCATGCTCTGATCGCAGCTGGAGTCAGTGCTCTTAAGAAACATCTGAGAAGAAATCTTTTCCCTCCTATCTTCTCTGTGTGTAGGCACTCAAGTGCTGAATCCCACATCCTTAACTCATGGGCTCAAATGCATGGACTTCTGCTTGGAAGGTTATCAAAATAAATAAATAAATCACAGCTTCCCCACCGATATCAGATCAGAATACAACCTCTCATTAGCTAAGAAGAACAAAATAACTGAGCTGGTTGAGTCAATCTGCATACCCTGTGCTCCAGCTGATGAATATAAGCTACTTTTAAAAATTAAAAACCTATTAGGCTATTGAGAATAGTTTTGAACAGTAACCTCTGGATGTATTACTTGCATGTTTAACAACCAGCTGGTAGAAGCATGAGTACTGATACAAGCTGCCTGAAAATTCAATAACTGGAGATAATGGTCAATTTCTGCAATATTATTGTCTAATTAGAGAATTCTACTTTAGCTGAAATCCATTTAAGTGAGCAACGTGCATATATTGTAAGGACAGATTAAGAACACACTACATAGGGCCAGGAATTCTTATTATGTGTAGGCAATTAAAAAAGCCATCTCTGATTTATCACCTCCACCTCTTTATTGTATTTTCTTCTCCATCAATGCAAAACAATGGCAAAAACTGAAATCAATTAAAAAAAAAATGAAGAGGGGAATTATTAACCATCACAGCATAAAAAAAATAAGACAGCTACCATAAAACAGTCATGGAAGAATGCACAAATAGGCTCACTAGGAAGAAGAGCAAACTGTATCCCCCCTCTATAAAACCAATGGAAAAACATGCTGGAAAGCTGTACCCAGAGAAGAGGATGCTTTGCTGTGGTTTATGGACAGCCAGTACACAAAGGCTAAAGGTTAAAATCTCATAGAACCAGCCTTGTGTGTCCATGCTTATGTGCAAGAACAAGTGTCCGAGGTTCAAACAAGAGCCCCTGGAATAGGCTCTTTTCTCAAGGCCCTTATCTGATTTCTAAGCACTGCAACAGTCAGACTGGATAAGGAAAACATACTCAGCTCCAGGAAACGTAGTGAAATCAGGCTGCTGCCTAGAGCTCCTGGTAAGGAGGCTTCTTGAGAACAAAGGGCAACTGCACCAGAAACCAAGAGCAGGCCAGAAAACTGTCTGAAAACTGATAGAATAAAGACCATAGGAAGCAGTAATTGAACAATCAGCTCTGTGGCACATAAGGCTACATGTCTGTATCTCACTAATTACCTTATCTTCAAAATCAATGGGCATGAGATTTGTAAAATCTTAGCAATCCTGTAGCAGTAAGAAACTTTCTGCCATGAGACACAATGGCATTATTTCATCTTGAGGGGGAAATACTACCTCGTGTGTTGTTAATAATGGGAAATACACAAAGTTCTCTTGTGCTGTCAAGAGTGTGTTATTCCTTTCTGTTTGACGTATCAAAGGAAAAAACATTTTAAAAGTTCAGTGCTGAATTAATGACTAATGATGAACTTTTGCAAACACCTGTGGTTAAGACGTGATCATGGCTATAGCACTTCCAATGGCAACACCTCTCAGCTATTTTCTTTTAATTTTCCTTTCTTCCTTAACTACCATACAGTTAACAAGAGCAAAGTTGGATTTTCAGGTATTTGCAAAGTTTCCTCAATAGTCTTTCATTTCTATCTGGATTGAAACTTCACCTATTCTGAATAATGGAAACAACGTTCAAAGAATACTTTTACCTTCAGCATTATGCTTGCTTAATGGTCCTTTACTTGTGATTTTGTGCATTAATTTCATATGAAGGTCTCCTTTTGGTTGGGAGGGGGAAAAGACAGTGTTTTAACATTTAAAGCAAAGCTAAGTAATACCATACTGCTGTGAAATTTTCAAAGCCACATTAAAAGAGGATCATATGAAAAAGAGGCATCCGTTACAAAAGCACTACGTGGCTCCTCTGTGCTCTACGATTTTGTTAAGGTACTCTTTTAATCCAGTCATTTTCATTGCCTCTCCCCACTAACATGAAATCTGGTTTAATATTGTGGATTAAATGTTATTTTCTCCTCTAACTGACGGATTGAGTTTGGCAAATCTTGACTCTTGCGTCAGTTCCACAGAAGCCACTCCATGCTGTGAAGAAACTGGTAAGGATCATAGGGGAAACCATACAAAACACATGTCTGTTTCCCTGGTGAAGCACAGCTGCAATAGGATGTCTGTCTCTAGCAGGTATGGGGCAGAGGGATACAGGCTTCAGGAAATGTTAACATCTGCACACAAGCAAATAACCCCCATGGGTGTTTCCAAAAGACGATACCTCAGCCTCTAGATGTGCATTTGAGCACTTCCAGCATTTGCTTTGTTGTGACAAACATCGTGCACAGGAATCCCTTCCCTTACCCACCACCCACAAGTGAGTCTACATACCTAAGAGTCACTTTAAGGTTCAAAAGTAAAGAGTGAGATTCTTACCCTGACATTTCAGTTTCCTCCTGATGGAACACTGAGAACAGTCCAACTCTATTTTCGCTCTACCCACACATCCCTTGAGGACCTTCCAACCAAACTTATGAAACAGTGCTCAAGCTAAGTCCATCTTTTCCTCAAATCACTGCAGCTAAAGAGAAAGAAATTTTGAGGAACCCCCAATAGAAGCACTCTGAAATGAGAAATATAATATCATGACAGTTCACAAAAAACCATCCCGTCTCAACTGCTGATCACATGTTGAAGTATATCCAATTAGCTGCCTGTCCCACTGATTCTTTCCAAGGACTTCTATGGGTCTATAAGACTTCAGGAAGGTGTCATTACCATTGTGTTACATCATCCATCCCAAAGCAGAGAGATTAGGTCAAGTCAGGGCTGTGAACCCATCTCTTATGTTTTTCTCCAGTGCTGAAGCTTCACCACCCCTTGGACCACAAAGATTGAGTGGCACAAGAATAGCAAGTACTGTATGCTGACTACAGACGCAGCCCTGAGCAAGAAATAACAACCGCATTTGCACTGCTCCAAGGTATTGCAGCTCCATCCCTCCTCTCCTTGTGCAAGCAGGCAGTTTGTCCCAGCAGCTCCCAAGCATTAGGCAGAATCAAGACCACAAACTCCTATAATCCAATGGGAAACTGTAAGTTACCTAGTAAATCACCTGGATGTTTATAACTCCATAAAGAATTGTACAGATCTGTCTAATGGTGAACAGTAGGCCCCTAATGCTGGCTTAAAAAGGAGGTTCCTTACAAGACCACACAGATCAAGCCAGGATACAGGACTAAAAGTCTCTGAAAGACATAGACTTATTCTCCTGAAGTACACTTCAGGAGTTTTTCTTCCTTTAAAACCCAAAGATCAGACCATCTAACATCTTTTCTCAAATAGTGTGCTCCAGAGAATAGAAACTTCTAGGTTAACTACATTCAGAATTGATTCCTCTGCCTTTTCCATGCATGGATGCACTCATGCTCGTGTGTTTAATACACATATTAATTTTTAAATAGATTGCTTATAACTAATCACATCAAGTGGCATTTGTGCAACGTAAATATTTGCTTTGTTCCTCCAACACTCTTTCAATTACACTGAAAATTTCAGAGAAATAAAATTACAGCAGGTTGAATATTGAAGGCGGGTGGTGGGGGAAGAGCTAGAAACTGTAAGCTTCAAAGGGAATTCTACGCTTTGATTTCAGTTTGCATATTCCAAATGCTCACATTTTGCTGCACAGATGTCAAACCAGGAGGTAGTTAATAAAGCAGGTTCCTTTAAGATTAAGAAAAAAAAAAAGCATTTTAAATGATCAAATCAAACCATATTCCAAGCGCGACAGAAGTAAATGACGTATTATTAGTTCTTCCCTGAACCTCACTGAACCATCTCTCTCTATCATAGCAAGGGTCTGTCAGCTATGCAGGTCCTTGCCAAAAATAAAGGAAGAATGGCAGCATTCCCCATCTGCTGGTGAGTCCAATCGAAGAGAAGAGAAAACACTGATTTTATTTAGCTCTGTTCCAGTTATTGTCAGGCGATACAAACAGTCATCATGACACGCAGCCAGATTTATTCATGTACCCAGCAAGCCAGGCCAGGCATAATAAAGAGATTACACACAGTTTGGAATGCAGGCAACTTGGAATTGCTTTTATTAAAACCTAAAGCATGGGAAGTATTGGGTAGGAGATTTAGGTATCAGAAATATGTTTGGTTCTAAAACATGACACACGGCACCCTTAGTGAATGAGGATGACTATTATTGCACTGTAACAGGCCTGCATTTCTCTTTTCTCTCTTTTTTTTTCCAAGCTTGGAAAAGCACAGAGCACATGGCACTTTAATCTTAGAATAGAGAGACTGGCACAAGCTGTACTGACAGAGCATGAAGGAAAAAATAAATAGGACCTTTGTAAATATCTGTCCCTTTGAAAGATAGCTCCCCATAAGGCACCACTACTGGACTGAAGCCTCTCTGGAATGGGAAAGGCTCTTAACAGCAAGATAGAAGGGTCAGCAGGAGGATCAGGAGCTCTGTTGGCTTCTGGGGTTCTCCTTCTTCTTGCTGACATTATCTGCCCTACCAGACACAGTCAGAGGTCTGGGAGCCAACTCAGAGCAACAGCAATGCCTTTGCCCTAAGAGCACACACCATCACATCAGCCAATTCTGCTTCAGCATTTCCCTCAACTATTCCATGCCTATCTGTGTCCAGCTGTTGTCCACTTTCTGGTAACTATTTGGGAATAGGACCATCTGCCTACCGTTGGGTGGCAGAGGTGATATACAACACAGCCCTGAATCGCAGGTAGGATCCCGAGGCACAACCTACATATCAGCTCAGGATAAAATAACCCACTTCTGCAATCTCAGGCTGTCACATTCAAAGTCAGCCACCTCCAATGTTCTGTGCTCATCTCAGCAACTCCATCAGCACTCCCAGTCTGGGAGCAGCTATACCTTCAGGTACAGCTGGATATTACGGCTACTGAGGGAGAAAATATTAGTTTAAGAAGAGACTTGCAATAAAGATTTCTCTTGTGTTGTTTTCAATCCAAGTCAGATGTCCAGACTTGTACTGACACGATGATAACCTGTGCCATGGATGCAGGGACAAACAGAAGCAGGAGCCTCCTGTACCCCCAAGGAAACAAACCAGTATCTGGCCTCGATGTGATGGTGATTAAATTCAGTTCGAAGAAACCTTGTGTGGCACACGAGGATGAGATGCCCAGACACTGCACAGCAAGGAAGACAGCAGGGTTCTGCATGGGGAGCAATCAAATGGATAAGACCTTTAAAGGCCTTCTTGTTCAACTCCCCTGCACTGCACAGGGACACCCACAGCTCAGAGCCCCATCCAGCCCAACTCTGGATGTCTGCAGGCATGGGGCACTACCACCTCTTCGGGAACCTGTGACACTGCCTCACATTTTTATCATTAAAAAAAAAAACTGTTCTTTATTCTCAATCTAAATTTTCCCCTTTTAAGTTCAAAATAATTTCCCCTTATTCCTATCACAACAGACCTCGCTAAAGAGTCCATCCCCTTCTTTCTCACAGCCCCCCTTTAGATGCTCCCTGATGCCTTCTCTTCTCCAAACTGAACAGCCTGAACTCTCTCAGCACGAATCTCACATCTGAAATAAGAACAGCTCAAAATGAAATACCATTATAAAGCCTGCTGTTGCAGATGTTCAGATTAAGCCATAAACCCATGAGCATCTTAAAGCCTGGTCTCAGTTATCAGTAAAAAAAACAGACAAAAATAAGAAAAGAAATTCAATAAGTTATACATATCCAGGAAAAAAACTACTTTCTAGAATCTTTGCAATCAATTAAATAAAACTTTTATCAAAAGGAAGTAGTAGCAATAGTGCATCAAGATGTGCTTCAATGACCTGGTTACACTTAGGTGAAATTAGCAAGTTTTCTCTGAATGAGTCCATAACAATTAGGTGAAATGTCTGGACAGATCTAATGCAAGTAATAATAATTGCAGAAAGCAACAGTACCAAATGCCATTTAATAGGGCTGCAGTTGGAGCACTACAAAGGTCAGAGGTCTACACACCTTCCATTTCCCTAATCCAGCCAGGCAGTGCACAGGACGAACTCATTCTCTCATCAACTACAGCAACCAAGGAATCTGCCACTGGTTTTTCACCAGCAATAAAAGACAGAACAGTCTCAGCACAAGGCTGACCTCTGGTGGGCACGCAACAGGGAGTAAACTGGTACAGAGCTCAAAGCTGGTCTGAGGTCAAAGAGAAGCTGAGGAGAAGGGTAAGCCTTCAGGAAGAACTTGGAGCACTAGGACAGCAGGAATGCCCTTCCTCCTTAAACACGTGCTTGGAGTCTGATCAAGATGGCAAGGGATGGAAACATCTTCAACGCATTAAGGCAGCAGAAGCTCTTTGCTGCTGTAGTCACGATGTGCAATGGGCCCAAGCAGTGGGATCTGTTTGTTGCGATAACTGAGGCGTCATAATGGTTTCAAAAAAGCAAGCCCGGTTTAAGCTGAAATAAAATGGAAGCTACACCAGGTATTATTACAATGTAGAGAAAGCCTGGAGGGCTGATTTAGATGGGCATATTCTTGAGATGCAACATAAAAAAAGCAAGTAAGATGTCTGTGTTGTGCAATATACCTGGATTTCATTTGAAATTGCTACCCAAGGCAGAACTGTATAACATCAAGGTTTTGATTTTAGCAGCCAACATATCTAACCACAGTCTTCATGGAGATGGGAGGTCTTTAGGTCTCAACTTTGTGTTATTTGAAATAAAAGCACACAGTAATAGAGATAGCAGTCAGGAGAGATCAGAACTCAGAGCCTCCTGAGCCCCAGCTCAGGGCATTCCTGTTCAGGCTGGAAGATATTTATTCTTCTCAAACAAGTAATGGATCCAAGAGGGGAAATAGCCTGAAAAATCTGATAGGTTTAAGAGCTCTGCATTTCCAGAAGAATGAATTTCACCTTAATTTCACATTCTTAGGAATTATCTTTCCAAGCAGCTAAGTAATGACTCTATCTATCTGAATACAGTTCAATCTAGTAAAAACCCTGCAGAATAACCAAATGTACTTGGAACAGGAAAGGGAAATGCAGTTATCCGAAATTCTCCATTCATTCAGAGCACAAGGCTTCTGAAACCTGGTCGTAAATGTCTCTCACCAGTGCTCACAAGATGGTGTAGTAATCCATGCCAGAAATTCAGCAGCTTTATCATATACAATTTTTTTCAACTGACAAAGTATTCCACGGAGCTGTATTTCAATTCTGATTCCATATGTCACTTCAATTTCTGATCAGAGCTTGAACATAAAAAATATTATAGCCTGCCCCAATGGACCAATAAAAAAGGATCATTTCTTTTTCATATCAACATTTATTAGTCTCAATCATTCTAGAAATATAATCATTATAGTCCCTTTTACTGAGAACAGCTATTCCCCCCCCACGCACTCATCCTGGGGCTCCTGTGTACAGATGCTTTCTCATTCTACTTCTGAGGGTGGCAGGTTGTTCCAGAGCACAATTTGCCATCATGTATAACCAACAGAAAAATGCTCAGCCTGGAGAAAAGAAGGCTGCGGGGTGACCTCACTGCAGCCTTTCAGTACCTAAAGGGAGGCTATAAACAGCAGGGAAGTCAACTCTCTGAAAGGGTAGATAACAGCAGGACAAGGGGAAATGGTTTTAAGTTGAAGGAGGGGAGATTGAGGTTGGATGTCAGGGGGAAGTTCTTTACTATGAGAGGGGTGAGGTGCTGGAACAGCTGCCCAGAGAGGCTGTGGATGCCCCGTCCATCCCTGGAGGTGTTCAAGGCCAGGTTGGATGGGGCCCTGGGCAGCCTGGGCTGGCCCACATTAAATGTGGAGGTTGGTGGCCCTGCATGCGGCAGGGGGTTGCAGATTCATGATCCTTGAGGTCCCTTCCAACCCTGGCCATTCTGCGATTGTGTAATTTTAAGGCATTTATTTCGGCTTATATTTTTTTCCCCTCTTCCTGTTCCCAATACCCTCACTCTTGGATATTGCCACTGTTTCACAGACAGTATTAATTTTGACTAAAAACTCAAAAGGCTGAGGAAGCCTCAGGTCAGGAGGCATGGTTCAGTGCATTTCAGAAGCCTTCGGTTCCCCTCTTTTTAGGCCAGCTGTGCTTAACATTACAGCACTGCTCACAGCTGGCTCCAGCATACACTCCAGAAGCATGCAAGGCCCTGGTTGGAGGCCATCAATACTTGGAGTAATCTCTGCTTTCAGAATCACTGATCACATCTGTTTTAAACTCTTCTCAAAGAAATTGATCCGCCCTTCCTACTGAAAACCCAAGATAGACAGAATGTTGTTGTTGAAAAGACTTTTACAAATCCCATCAATATTGGAACAAAACCAGAAAAAACAAGGCAGCTTTATCGATTTACACATTAAAATAACATCTGCTCTTTGTGCATGTGCAGTCTCCCATGAGCGATAATTGAACATTTAAGGAGAATCTAATATTGAACATACAAGCACCATCCATTTTACCAGTTCTCCCCCTCTTCATAACAGCTACAAAAATTTAAAGATAAAACCTGCCATTAGTGTAGAATGATGTAAAAATCACTGCCTGGATTGAAACACCTGGTGCAAACTGTAACTGAGCTTGTTAACTAGACATCATTTAAATCAAACCAGGGGCCTCTGTGCCTGGAGACAGGACTGGAAAGTGGACGTGAACAAGATTTCTGCACAGCATATGACAGTGAATTTGGGACAATTCTGTTGTTTCTGTTGAATCATTTGGTCATTACCACTCACAGAATCACAGAATCACAGAATTATCAAGGTTGGAAAAGACCTAGAAGATCATCTAGTCCAACCATTACCAATACTTCCCAGTTAAACCATATTCCTCAACACAATATCCAAACGTTTCTTGAACACTCTCATGGTCGGTGACTCCACCACCTCCCTGGGCAGTGAATTCCAGTGCCTGACCACCCTTTCCGAGAAGTAATATTTCCTAATGTCCAGCCTGAATCTCCCCTGGCGCAGCTTGAATCCATTCCCTCTGGTTCTATTACTAATTATATGAGAGAAGAGGCCGACCCCCAGCTCACTACAACCTCCCTTCAGGAAGTTATAGAGAGCAGTGAGGTCTCCCCTGAGCCTCCTCAAAACTGGTGCCCTTGTAACTTAAGCCACCTCAGCTCAAAATAATTTTATCTCAGCAGAGATTAATTGCATGAAATAGAATAAACAAAACAAAATGCATTTCCCACTTTTCAAGGACAACTTTTCAATTTCGTGATTTTGAGCAGAAACTTTTAAGGTTCACACTCAAGCTACATCTAAGTTTTCATACAAAGTGAAAGTCAGACAACTTAACTGCACAGTTTTGCTTCACACATCACTGTTATCTCTAGAATTCACGCCCTCTGTGTGAAGTATGAGCTAGAAGTACAGCAAAACAACACCTCCTCCATAAATCTGGAAGAGATGTTGAAGACTGGAATAAACTGTACATGCCACATACATCACTGCAACAGCTACAAACATGAAACTCTTAATTTTGAGGTAAAAAAGCCAAGCATTTTTATCATTATTATTTTGTTCATATAGGATCAGTGCAAGATCCTCAGGTTTATGTGCAAGGGACCTTGAACTGGGATTGTCCATCTGGGAAAAGGAGGCACAGGGGAGACTTCATCTCTCTCTATGAGTACCTGAACAGAGGTTGTGGCAAGCTGGGGTTGGCCTCTGCTGCCAGGTAATAGTGATAGGTAAGAGGAGGTAACATTGCTGCAGGGGATGTTCAGGTTGGATATTAGGAACAATTTCTTCTCTAAAGAGTGGTGATGCAGCGGAGGGAAGTGGTGAAGTCACTGCCCCTGGAGGTGTTCAAGAACCGTGGAGATGTGGCACTGAGGGATGTGGTCAGTGATATGGTGAGGGTGGGTTGGTGATGGGTTGACTTGTTAATCTTAGAGATCTTTTACAACCCTAATGATTCTATAACCAACTGCCAGGGGAACATCAAAGAATGACAGAAGTCCTACAGGTGGTGCTCCAGGCCTTGCTCTGTCACAGTACACTTTCAGCTATAGTTCCCCTGCTCAAAGGCTCTTCTCTGCACAGTGCTGTCTGTTCCAGAGCGCCAGGCTCGAGCACTGCCCAGCATGTAGCAGGGATGACACTGAGCTGACCTGTGTATAACAGGGCCCACAGCCTGTTCACACCCTGGGTCTGCTGGGCGAGGAAGGCAACCCCATGCCCATGGGATGGAGGCGGTGGCTGTCAGATTCCCCAGCCAAAAGTATTTCATAGAAAGACCAGGGTCCTGTTCAATCTTAATTTACCTTGCCTTGAATAGGAGATCAGCATGGCTCCTCCAGTGTGTAATAGAGTACCTGGATACTGTCACTGTCCCAGCAGCTGCCCAGTCATCCCCCTGTGAACCACTCTGGCTGATGAGGGCTGTACACACAGGCAGCTCCTCTCTCTGCGTTCAGCAAGATTGTGTTGGCTCATAGCTTAGCCTCAGAGGAGCAGCATTTAGTTTCTCAGTGGCTCTTCGTTGTCGCTGCACAACAGGTGCTCCCACATCACTGCACACACTGCAGTTGGGGCCAGAATTGCTGCTGCCCAGCGGATGGCTGTAATACACTCTAATGCATCTGCAGCCAACAAGATTACAAGGAAATAGCAGGGTTTGCATTTCTGCGAAGGTCCGTGAACAGGCCAATGTGCACAGTTTGTTTTCAAAAGAATCCACAAGATAAAGACCTCTACCTTGTGACTCCTCATGTCCTCTTGGGAGCCTGTGGTCAGAAATGTTCTGGCTCTCATTGCTGCATTGCCACTCATCAATCAGGGAAGTGCTGCCCCTGGCTTCAGTGGTGGCAGCCAGTGCTGAGGAGCTGACTTTTCTCTTCAAATCGCACTTTTTAGGGATGACCAGCAAAACGCAGCATAAGGTGACAAAAGGAAACAAGCTGGTGGCTGTATTTAAATGTGTGTGTACACATGCGTGCATACAGTTCTCATATACACACATTACAAGCGTAACCTCCTTCCAGATCAGTTTTATTTAAACCATCTGCATTCTGATCTTAGACACTAACTTACAAGAGAGCACTTGAATACTTTCAGGACAGTATTTGAACTCACATCTTCATAGTTCACCAAAAGTCCCTGGTGACTTGAAATTCAATTTGTTTTCTGAAGTTAATCCTTAGCCAGCAGGAAGACAATGCAGGTACGCTGCTAACACCTCCTCTCCAAGAAAGGGGGATAACAAAACACAGATAAGAAATGAAAACACATCTGGGGTCTGTCTGGCCTTTCAGTTTCCCTGTGAAGGCTGCAGAGAGCTCAGTGCCTCCTACACACCCTGGCAGAGACGTGGTCTCTGCTGGCTCTGCAGTCTAGTAGCTTTTCTCACTGACTTAAGTCACTTAGAAGCAAGAGCAGTGCTGTCAGATGCATGTTTACTTACTGCTACACTCAGCCAACAAATTGTTGCTTCTTGACAGATGTTTCTGTTTAAAGCCACTAGGAAATGTATGGATCATTCTACCTCATCAGTCTCAAGAGCCAGCCTAACAATTCCAAGAGCCAGAAATTTGCCAGGAACAAATGAAAAACTTAATTAAATCAACAGACAAAATTTGGACCAGGATTAGAGAGTCTGGCATGACAATGGGATTAGACTATTAATGAGACACAACAAGGTTTGCCTGTTTATCATTTCACCATCAGTTTTCACAGTAAAAAAAGGAAGTACTGGTAAATCAGCATGAAAAATGCAGACATAAAAACATTGTGGTTTCAGTTTAGCGTGTGCTCCTTTTTGATGCCAAGCTCTACAGAACCAGAACTTTTATTCTTAGAGAAAAACCACCACAATAGAGAAAGGAATTAAGAATTGGAGGCAAAGCAACAGGAACAAAAACAATAACAAAGTCCTTGGAGTCAGATACCAGTAGCTGCAGGTGTACCAGAAGGTTGAAGAGTGAATAAGTAATTGCAAAGTGCAGTTTGGAGCTCTTCACGTGGAAAAGCCAGTGCACACAAACAGCTGGGCAGTCTTTGCCATGACATCATCATCTTTGCCTTCTGTCCCAACCAAATATAAAATTGCTTAAGTATGAGGCTGAAAAAAAAAAACAACACAAAATATTGTTGCTTCTCTGTGTTGAGACACTGTGGGTGTGAACAGGGTGTAGGGGAGGGAGACAAGAGATGGCTGAATTTACTGAATTTTCATCTTATACCAAGCTAACAAGACAACAGAGCTCAAGGCCACACACCAAGGCTGGATGAACTGAGTTCATTTCCCAACTGTTGGCTGCCTTTGCACAGCTCTGCTCTGCCTACTGGCATTCAGACCATCCAGAAAATGCAAGGCCCTTGAGAGTTCTGTTCAGATTCTCTGCACCATCACCTTCTGCTGCAAGGTCTGTTAAGCCAACCTTAGAAGCAAACTCAGCAAGTGTGCTCCTTCAGCAGAAGCCATCCCTATTGCTATCCACCTGTTTACCCTCTCTCCTATCAGAACTGAAGCCACCAGGATCTGCCTGGATGAAACTCATTGCTTCTGAACGCTCCCGCTGCCCTCCTGAGGAACAAGGATGCAGATGATGCATTGCATACTTACCACATCACAAAGCAATTGAGTCCCACCCCGTTGCAAGACCAACTTAGCTTTACTAAGGAAGCTGTCATCACCTTATTTCAAACACCAGCCATGGAGGCCTGCACAGATACATCAACATGGCTTTAAGGAAAAGAAATTAAATGACAGTGGATGGTAGAAGAATTTTACGGACTGTGACATGCCAAGCTATGTCTGTACAGCACCTGCAGGAGAAATCAATAACTCCCATTCGCTGGCTCACTGCTCGTCGCCTGCCAGGCATCTCTTGCTCTGTATTTCAACTGCAAAGTGAAACCTAAAGCAGCTTTATCTGAATGAAGACGACACCTAGAGTGGTCAGGTGCTTGAACAGGCTGCCCAGGGAGGCGGTGGGGTCACCATCCCTGGAGCTGTTCAAGAAACATTTAGATGTTATACTATGGGACATGGTTTAGTGGGGAAATATTGGTAGTAAGGCGGAGGTTGGACTGAGTGTCTTGGAGTTCTTTTCCAACCTTGGTGATTCTACAGCTCTACAATCTATTACCACTAACTAAACGGAGACACCAGTCAAAGTAATTAACTAATGATACTCTATACGGTATAAACATTTCTGAGGTCATTTATTATGTGGAAGCACCTGCAGCAAGAGGCAAAAACAGCACAAGGCACTGCAGCTTGGATTGCCTGCATTTAAAAACTCGCTTCAATGCATAGCTGATGTCAAGTAAATGAGCATGTATGAACCACCCCAAGGTGTAGCTGCCTCGTGGGACCACCATTTGCATTTTAACACAGCTGCCAGCTCAGGAAGGCTTCAGCTGGAGAATTCTGATGGAACAGCAATGAGGCAGAGACAAAAGATGAGTATTTTTCCCTCAAATTGCTCCATCACATCATCAACTTTAAATGCGGTAGTAGTTTCAATTAAAGATAAAGGACTTATGTTAACGTCTCTGTCAGTGTTGACAGCAATAAAAGGATACGTTGCAGGACCAATACAAGTACACTTACTCCTAAGTACACTGTTTAATCCTTCCATACATGTTTCAAAAATAATAATTCTTTGTCAAATTAAGCATGGCTTTTTGATACAATTAGCTTCTTGCCTGCAGCTCTGGTGGTCCTGATATGAAAGGAATGTAGATAAGCATCAGCTCTGGTTTAAGTTTTCCATTCAAAAAAGGAAATAGAAAAAAATAAATCCTGCCTCTCAAATTCATCATCTCACAAATCCTATTAGCAAGAGATACTCTGAGATCGTTACAAGGCACCAGCATCTTTCCTTTCTTCAGTGACTTTTGATATTTTACATCGTTGTGAGAATTGAGTAGGGTCACTGTCAGCCCCAGCACCTATAAATACCACTTTAATTAATCTCCTGCCTTTCAAATAAACACAGGCTTTTTTAAAAAAATTCCTTGCTTTTCTTTTATTTTCCCCCACTATAAGAGGTTTGCAAACAGCAGAAGAGAGGGAAATAATGACAGAAGAGCAGCACTTACACAGTAATAATTAAATGTGTCCCCCAGGTCCATTGCAACAGCAACATTCCAACAGTCCAACTGGAAAACAAAGAATCCTGTGGGCACCAGAGCCATGGAACAACCAGGGTGTTGTGTGGGCACACGTGGCTTCCCCAGGGCCAAGTCAAACTAGGAATATGTGCAGATAAGGAACTTCTGCAGAGCTCAAACATTCCAATTACATCCCAACACCAAAGTTCAGTATTTCAATTTCAAGGTAACAACAAGCATGTCACACCAGCACAGTTCTACATCCCACGTATTTGCCCTCTGCACTGTGATAAATGCCACGGACTGAATTTAGATGCTTTTGATGTGTAGTGCACAAATATCTTCCTCATTAAAAGAAATGCGTTTATAGTCATTGCAATTAATGAGGGCAAAACCTGCGAAGAAAGGCTTCTCTGGTTAACAGCTTAAATGTGACAATTTCAGCAGCCACACATGTACTCCGTACGGTTCAATTTCCCCCACAGATGTGTTTCTGATCTTAGGTAGGCAAAGCAGCTCATTTGTCCTAATTCTGAACCAGTGCATGCTAGTCTCCTTCAATCTCAATTAGCTAGTAGGAAATTTATTTAGAAACCTGACAGGAACTATTTGGGGGATTAATGATCACTGATTTATGAATATTGAGTAGCATTTCAATAATCCAAGCAGAGTAATCACTTGTAGCTGAAGCCAGTTCTCCCAACCATTATAGTCTGTAGCAATCACTCAAAGGCAGTTAAGTGATTCTGATTTATGACCTTAACCTACAGGGCCCAGTACATTTGCTCTATCAGTGTGTAAATTCTAAGAACGCAATTCCCTGCACCTCTAGAGAGCCAATTTAAGTCAACATTATGCATGAGCTGAGCATGCTTGAATTCTCAGATCTCTTATTTCACTCATTAAATTTGCACTGAACATCTTGCAATTAAAATTTCATATAGATTTTTTCTTATGATTGACATTTGGCCTTGGCAAAATGAGTTTAAATTTTGTTTCTCTAAAGATTTAGAAGGAGATAGATTGCTCTAGACATTGTTTTCTGCAAGATGATGATGATGGAGCACTAATGCTTTTATTAGCATTTTGAAAAGCCTTCCTTTATGCTGAAAGGCTGTAAGTAATAAGTGAAAGCAATTCAGTAACCAAAGCCAAAGCTACAGCTAGTACAGCAGAATCAAAAACGCTGCGGCACAAAATCTTCTTGTGACCCTCTCCTGTTTTTAGGCCAATGTCTTTAACTGGGGTGGAACAAATTGGGCCTTCCAGTACAAATTTATATGTGCTCATCTCCAGTGACTAAACAGCCGTTCTGCTACAGGATTTTGAAAATAAACCCAGGACAACTAAAAAAAGTAGAAAAGTACTCCAACAGTTTCAGGTTTGGATTGACTCAAACACTAGATTTGTTGTGCAAACGTCAGGCAACTCATTTATTTCATCTCATGTTCCATCCCCAGGGTAATGAGTTCAAAGGAAGAACGAGAGCACCCTTCTGTGACCCCGTGTACTTGCTGTTTACAGCAGAAATGGTTCAGATCCCAGAGACAGTCCCTGAATCAAGGAGTTCACAGCATAAGGATGGACAAACAAGAGAGAGCAAGCAAGGAATTCATGCCTGAATTCACTAATAGCTTAACAGAACTGCAATAGCATACAAGCCCATGAACAGAATGTGCCACACAGTACAAGGTCTTTTTGTACAAATGTAGCTCATAACACAACAAGACATTAGTTTCACGTAGGACTTGGTGCACGACTGGCATGTCAATAATAAATAACCATATGCAGACTGTAGTAGACATAAATATTGATTTTAAGGCTCAAGAAGCAAATTGAGGAAAATGTTTCAAAAAGCAAAGGAGCTGACTGAGGAACAATCCCCAGGCCTGGAAAAAAGAGAATGCACAGTCACAATACCCATCTAGCTGCACTGCTCATAGCAATGATGGCAGTAGCACAGGAGATGACGTTTCAGCTGTTTCTCAGCCTGATGCCATAAGATCATTCACATCTGTGCATGCACTCACAGCTAAAGCACAACCCAAATACATACTGAAAATCCACGTGATAAGAGAAGATAGCCCCCATCTCACATCACAGGAAAATTTAAGGCACTTCAGATTGCCATTCAAGCCTAAAGAAGAATGGATAATCCCAATATCTGTACCACTTCCAGTTTAACCACTCTTCATCCTACCCAGCTGTGAGCACAGTATTTGCTTTTTAGCAAATTATCAGCAAAGGAAATACATAAAAATTTATCTCAGTACGGGAACAGATCAATAGAATACCTAAATTCTATTATGGAGCTAAAGGAAAAATCCTGTGTACTAGTCCTGGAGAATATCAATCTTGCAGCAGTACTCAAGGCATGTTTTACTGCAGAATAGTAAAGCCTTTACGGTCACAGCATAATTACACCAGCATACCGGTATTTTAATATCATCTCTCTGAAATGAAATTTTGTTTCCATGTCCAGTCAATAATTCTGTCTCATCTCAGTGATGAATAGAGCTTAGTGAGTAATTTGTTATGAATAATTTATTCACTGCATTTCACCTTTCATCTCCCTTTGAACATTTCGTGAAATTCCGCAATGTATTTGTTACACAAAATTATTCACGAATAACTTGTGCTTGCAGACCGTGTGTTGACAGTTCACTGGAAATACTCAAGTTGATTTGCCACTTGGTTACACTCTGGAGGTGCTCTACCTGCACCATCACCCATTGGGCTGGCTTTAAGCAAGCTACAATCCCAGTTGTTCAGACAGCTGCAACCCATGTTCAGTCTCAGACATTTAATGCACATTATGCACCATTTACTTCTCCCCTTTGAGGATCTAGGAAGGATCCAGCAGTGTTCAGCACCCCTCTGTCCTCAGTCTGAAGTCTGGACAGAAGAATTTAGGATCTCCATAGGCAAGACAGCAGAGTTATCGCTGCATTCTTCTACAGATAGAAATTTTAGGCAGGAAAACCAGTCTAATTTCACCAAGTTCTGACTAAGAGTCTGCAGTGGAGATAAAACTATCACCCTAAAAATACAATTGGCTTTGCACACTAACAACTGGGCTGTAAAGCTGAGTGTGCCTCCATGGCATGTGCATTGATACGGTCAGCAATTTTCTTAACTAAACCTTTTATATATATATAAAAACAAAGATTACTTTCTTCCAGAGCATAATAATTTGTCTTTTTTTTTTTTTTCCCCACTGCAAGTTCTCAAAGAATTGTTACATTTACAGTTGAATAGGTCCATCTGAAAACCAAACAGAAAACAACTGGCCCAAATATTTTATCTTGTATCTGTGTAACAAGCCTTCACATTGTGGGTCCAGTACTCCAGAAAACAGCTTTCTCCCAGAGGCAGTTCATCCCTTGCCAACCTCCGAGAGAATAAAAAAGCCATCACTGCAATGCAGATTTTGAGGTGAGACAAGCAGTATTGCCTCGACATAGCACCAAACCCACAGGGACAAGAAATCCTGAACTACAGGCTCCTGTAGGCAATTTGTCACTACAAAACAATTCCATTTAATATCATACTACATCATGAGAAACTTAGTCAGAACAGTGCACTGGAATTCCAGGTTCCAAATGCATTGCCAGTTTTAATCTTTCATACATTCTTCTGTGAAAACTTAGTTACATTTCCATTTCCTGCCCTCTCTCAAGAGGAAAAAAAAAACAAAAACCAAATTGAAATGTCTTTTTCATGCCACAGAAATATTTGTACAAATCTATACTCGAGCTGGCTAAGCACAAAAATGGTGACTATGTCTCTTATGAGGACAGTAAGTATTTCATTTGAATATATCTAAACAAAATTTCAAGATAAGATACTCTGACAAAACTTACGACCGCTGGAAGGGGCAGCTGACTTGATCAATTCTGCTGTCATGAATGGCAGAGTAAAACATCCCAGCATAGGATTCAGGTGCTGACATCAGCATCCATGGTCTTCGGAAGGCTCTTACAGTGAAAAATAACTAACTTTTGCAATGCTAAGAGGAGAGATCTCTTAGTGAAAGATTTCACTAAAGGGGTGGTCAAGTGGTTTCCACAGGTAGAGTGCCTGGGGAAGCTGTGGTATCTCCACCTCTGGAGAAGGTGAACTTGACAGGACAAGATGAGCTCAATTCACAATTAATAGTTCACAAACTGTAGAACTGACTAGTAACATAACATGTTTAGTTATATACATATATACATAACAGCTTAGTTATTATCAGGGGGATCTAAAGGAGAAATCAGTCTCTGGACAATGCAGCTGGACTTTGTAGTCCTCTCCTGCTGATGGAATCTCATGAACACAAGATTAGAGCTCTTAACAGGAGTCCACAGTAAAAGCCCTCTGTGCTCACCTGAGTTCAGTGACATCACCCTGCACCCTACTGTTCTGTGGAAAGAGGCTAAGCCAGATTTCAACAAATAAGCCTGCTATAACCAGAGCTTGAGGTTCATGAGACCACGCTCCTTTAGAAAGAATACAAAGTGAAACACTTGAAGTTAAACATTCAGAAGAACCAAGTCCACTTCGCTGGAAGCAGAGGAATCAGAAGGAAATACACTTTTTGCCCATCCTTTCCTAACCAGGGCTCAGCAATCTTCTACAGCTTCCATCTCTGCCCTTCTCCAAGACACACGTGTATTTTACAACTCCTCCAAAAAGGAGATAAAGAAACCCTCATGTCCACACATACCTGCATCATGGATTAGGAGAAATGTTTTCTGTCATTGTAGCGAGGGGCAGGAATTGTAGCAACAGCAGCAAACTAGATTTCAGTATTTATTAGTATATGAATACTGATGGAGGAAGAATGAGGTAGGACCAAACAGGCTTTGGCTTAGCAGTTCTGTTTCTTAGCAGTTCTAATCATCTAAAACTCAAATTTAAACAATAATACTGGGAATGCAGATGAACTACTCATTTCCCAAAGCAAAGCAGACTGAAACAAAGACACGGACAACACACTCATTACATTCAAGGTTAAGGATTTTAGCACAGCCCATGTCCCAAGTGATGGATGGTTCCTGGCATGTGGTGGCTGTTTGATGGTGTATATTGAGTGAAAAGTCATTCTCACTCCATGCCTCAAACTGGCAGGTGCAACAAGTATTTGGTGATTCTCTTAAGCAGGCAGATAAAGGAATAAGTAACCATAGGGATTCAGTCCCAGGGGCAATATTTAGAAGTGGAATCATGGGATTGGAGCATAAATGAAGACTAAAAGAACCTTTTTCAAAGGCTGGGTATATTAAATATTCACCCAATTATTATATAATATACCCTGGTATATTAAAATATATACCCCCCAAAAATATACCCTGGGTATATTAAATTTCACCCAAATAAAGACAATACGAGATTTCTCTAGAAATCAAAGTGATCTTTAAGTGAAATAAAAAATAAAATACAAATTATTCCACGAATATCAGAATAATAAAACCTGATTTCTCACACGATTTTTTAAGGCCATGCTCCTAACAAAACATGAAAACTTCCAGCCACTTAGGTACTCATAATTCTCCCTACATTACTGTCCATTTTCACTAAATTTGACACCATAACTTAGAGCCTAACTTTGTTAAAATCCATCAGCAGAATCTGAAGCTGTGAGCGGGCAGGAAATGCACAATAAGTGAGGTTTGCTTTCTTTGGAAATCAATTTTAAGGCTAACCAACACTATGTGGGATCAAATTAATTGTGTCTGGGCTAGAAAAGAGCAGCAAAATAATAACTTCTGAAAACGTGTTGAAATTTGAAAATACAGGTAGAAATTGATCTGAGTGGAAACTGGGAATAGAAATAAGTTGAAACAAGAAAAAATATTACGAGATAAGCCTGACCTCCATCTGAACTGCCACGTCACAAGCTTAAATGAAACACAGATGACAGCCAACAAAACATTAGCATTAAAAAGCTAATACACAGATACCTACACACTGTGGCCCAAGTCTTTAAACCATGGTTAGCACGTGCTGTTCTCTAACTATACACAATATACACAGTCCCAGTTGTGAAGGATGTATCTCACCTTCCAAGATTGCCTGGTTAATATACCAAAACTGTGGTGAGGAATAGAATTGTTATGATTTGGAGTGCACTCTTTATTTTTATGACTACAATTTCTACTTGTTACTACCTTGGCTATGGAGCCTTCATAGATTATGTAATTTAGCCAACAAAATAGCATTTTATGGAGCTAAATTAAAAACCCAGACTGAAGATAAACAAATTCAATATGTGTTTACTCTGCCCTCTGAAGTACAGTCATATATAAGACAATCCATTTTGTTACCACGAGTCCTTCTGGAAATATCAAATAACTTCACTAAACAATCAATGGTTATTTAACTTATGGAAATTGAAGTGTTCAGAATTACAGCACTCTATTTCATATCTGTATTACAACGACAGCAAGACTTACAGAACTGTAAAGAATAATTCTCTAGTTTCACATCCTTGTGTAATTATCTTAAAAATTGAAATGTCACCAATGATACAATATGGTCATAAGTAATTAACCACCTAATTAAAATCTCGAAATTAAAAGTAATTCATGTTCACATAAAATTGTCCTTCACAGCTGGATTTCAGCAGTACATGAACCTAAGCAATATTGGCAATGGGAGAAATTAAGAGATGCCAAATACTTTTTGTGGGAATTTGCAGTGTGAAGCAAATAGGAACAGCAGGATAGAACATGCCATGGTGATTAGTGCTCTGTTTAATCAGTGTTGAGATATCATCAGCAAAAGATGGCAAGTGCCACGTTGTTGTGTTAGAACAAATGCATTGTATAGAAGGAGGAGGTAAAGGAAGACTGGGAATATGAGTTCTTGAAGTTGTGGAAGAAAACCTGACTATTCAGGATATGGACCAATGAAACAGGGGAAAAGTTTGGGAAATCCCAGGCTTCAAATTGAGTATGTTGTTCTCCTGTTCAGCATTCTATCTATAACTATAAAATGGAGAAAAGTAGCAGGAATTTTTTATCATGGCATCAAAGCATTCCCCTATTTAGAGATCACAAGTTGTAGCCTATCAGTGAGAAATTAATGCATTAATGATAATGTATTATCAAGCTTTTCAACAAAACACTGGCAATTGAAACTTCTTGTTCTCCAGTCACAGAGTAAAGGACTGCCTGTTAGTGACAGTTTGTGTGTTCAGAAACAATGAGCTGTGACGGGTAAAGACAAATTGCTGTGATAAAAGCAACTGAAAAATATATTGTAGCACAATTGTGAGGTCAGGCATTGCAAGGAGCTCCAGTACTTAAGTCAAAGCACTAGAGAATGATTAATGTTAAAATTTACACAGGTGCTTAAATAAGGTTAGTCATCATGAATTCTAAACCTTAGATTAATGGGAGAACTTAAGTTTAGTTGCAGTGTAATATTCTGCAGTTGAAAAAGGCTCTGTATGTTGCATATCAAACAGGAGTTGCTGGCAATGTACGCACACTGTTAGAGAAATCAAGGGAGGTCATGCACCATGCCAGTGCAGACAAACTGAGGTCCCAAACTCACCAACACCTTGATGCACTTTCATTCCAGTTCATAAGAAGAGTTACGCACTTGCTTCAAGTTCACAGACTGGCTTAGGTTGGAGGGGACCCTGAAAATCATCTACTTCCAATCCCTCTGCCATGAGCATAAGTTGGTCCCTAGTGAGCACACCTGAGCACGTGCTCTCCTCTAAGCACTGACACAGCTAACACATGTGCTATGATCACACACATACATGACCTGCAGGGAGAAATAACTGATCTGGGTTTTGCTAGAGGCCTCTGCCACAGGAGCATAGAAGGCAGGTGGAAGCCTTGACCTCCCCAGCACGCTGAACTTTCACAGACTATCAACAGCAGACAAGCGCTTTCTCTTCAAATAGTATTCTGTTAGAGAAGGGCAGGCAGAAGATGTACATCTGGCTTTTGCAGATGCTGCATATTTCTTCATGCCTCCTTCCTCTGGAATGTCAGGCTGACAATCTCAGTGATTCCCCACACCCCCCACTGCCTTTGATGGGAGAAGAGAGAAAATTCTGACACACAGCACTGAGCCACGCCAGGATAACAGCAGAGTTACTTGGTATATTTTCTATTTCCATAGCTGTCAGTTAATTCTATTTTGAAAGGGCAGCTGTGATATATATATAATTCTATATATATGTAATTTTATGAAAGATACCCTCAGCTATGGAACTGCGTGTTTTTCCTTAAATAACCTTTCTGGGTGAATCCTGTTCTTTTCAATCTTTGAGGGTTTACGCCAATTTCTACAGAACTGTGTTAAGCATTCAGTACTTAATCCATTAGTACAACCATGTGCTACAGCTACCCAAAGGGGAATGAACTTTTGCAATCACTGAATACTACAAGCAAAAAATCTGAAACTTCAGCATACATCTCAAAAAAGCAAAACCTTGTCTCTCCAAGATGCTATTTCACGAGCCATTCCAAGATGAGCAGACAATAGACCATTAATCTCTGATTGCATTCCAAGACATTTTCAATGCAGCTTTCATGGTTACAGTAAGTCCACATCTGGCTCGCCCTTAGCCCACCCACTGAAGTCTACTGAAGTGTTGGCTTGCTCCCCTGCCTTCCCCACCAACCAACCCAAGTCACTGGCAGGCATGCTTTGCGTGCAGAACAAGGGACAGCAGTTTATTTCAGACTTGTTCCAGTTAGAGCTGGATATTTCTTGAAACTGTCAAAGTACTTTGCTAAGTTTCTGTCTGCTCGTTTTTAATCACCGCTATAATTTCAATCTTCTCCACCTACTGTGAACAATAAATTAAAAAGAAGAGCTATATAGTCAGGGAAGACTTTATTATTAGTTTTCCTCTGATTTGAAATGCCCATAGCTTGCCATCCTGAGTAATGTTCTTTGGTCAGTAAATAATACCACCTGCTAAGCCAAGTATGTGCCCAGAATAAATGTCTGCTGCTAAGAGATTCAAAAATACCATTATTTTCCTTCTCTTTTCTGTTCTTTTTTCTTGAACAGAATTTGCAGGAGCCTTGTTTTTTTATTTCTAGGAACAGAGGACACACGGACCACACATGGATTTGTATAACCACTACTGAACAAGCTAATTAACCCAGACTTTATATTAGCACCCAGCACATGTAGAAGCACGAGAAGAGTAGCACTGTACTGCCCAGAGAAGGAAATCCTGAACTTGCTTGTGCTCTCTCCTTTACACCATCTTTTTCTGACTTTGAAATATACTAAAGTATGATAAAAAAGAATCACCTGACTCATCACTTTGCTCCGTGGATGTTTCACAGCATTGCAGTCACTGCACCTCTGGAGATGATGGTCATGGCTTCCAGCAGGCTGCTCAGGACAGTCCTCTTGGGATCTGAGTACCTCCAGGGATGAGACTTCATAACCTCTCCGAGAAACCCGTGCCAGTGTCTGAACGCAATTACAGATAGGTTATAAATAGGTTGTTTTCTAATGATTAAATGGAATTTCCTTTCTTTTAATTTATGCCCACTGAAGACCCATTTCATCTGCCTTGATCAAACCTCTCTTGTTAAATGACTTTTCTTCAAACTAAATATCCCTGGGGTCATTATCTGTTACAAAGGGGATAGAAAAAAAGTTGTGTGAAGATTTATGTACCCACATCACACCAGCCTGCACAGCTCAGTGATCAAACACGCCATACACCTTGAAAGGAGGCAGCCCTGGAGAGTTTCTTTTGCCCCCAGCGATCTCCAAGAGTTATTTGCTTCTAAAGGACCTGTCCTCCCAGCTGCTCTAAAGCAACTCAGATCAATGTTGCTCCTTCCTCAAGCCAGAGCCATTTATTATTTGTCCTAATGGCCAGAGACATTTAATTTCATTACCTCTTTATGGGTTGCTTGGTGCAGAGATGAGTTAAGTGGATTACAAATGCCACCTGTTTTTCAAGGCAATTTTAGAAGCAGATAAGGAGGAAAAACAAAATGCAAAATGATACTGAAAGTAACCCTGTACGTGTTGCTAAACTCAACATCAGGGGTTTTCATGAAGAAAAGGGTTGTAATGATTTGATTCTTCTGTCATCACCAGGTACAAGCAGCACCAGGATATTAACTCTGCAGCTCTACACTTACCAAGAGAAGCAGGTAACACCTAATAAGCTCTTTGAATGAAGACACTGGCAAAGCTATTTGCAAGGCACAGGTTGTGCAGAAACACAAAATGAAATGATTACTACATATACTAAGAATATAAACATATAAATTAAGAAAAATCTGCTAGGCCAGCTTTTTAGTTATATGTTGCAGACTTTAAGCATGGTACTTGTTTCTAGTTTACAAAAGGCAAGATTTTTATTCTACTACTTCTCACCAGACAGAAGCTAGCCTTGTTTTAATCTGTTCTTTTTGTATTCTTAACAGCTGCAGCCCATTCCCAGCAAAAGGGGAAAGAAGAAAACAGTTTTAAATGAACACTTCCATTTTGTTAGGAGAAGCCTCCCTCCCTGAAATGAGGTACAAAAGAAGAAAAGAAACATCTGATACCGGTAATAAATTCACACTCCCAAGTGAGATTGGGAAAATAATTTCTTATTATACATTAAAAGTCATTGAGGTTCACCATGCTCACAAAGGCTATGAACTGCAAGGATTCAAGGGACAAAAGGAACAAGGCCATGCACACACAGACATCCCCTCAAATGTGCTGAACAAGCTTCTCTCTAAGGTCTCAGTTCTCCCCAGTCCCTGCCAAGCTTTTCTTTATCACCACCTGCCTTTCCTCTATTAACTAATTGAAGATTATAGGGCTGTTCTACTTTTAAATAAGAAAATGGACATTTCAAGGTGGTTTAAAACACAGTACCCAAATCAACAAATGCGCTTCAGTGATGTGTTGAGAGAGGAGGGTATGCAAACAACAGGTTACACCGTCAAAGCTCTAGAACTGAGCAATTAATTTCTACTTTGTTTTTTCATTTCTCCTGGTGTTAAAACAGGAATTTCATATCTGGTAGCACCCATCATGGAGATTTCTCCAGGTAATGCCTGCTCCTGTGAAGGTCCACAGCGAGGGGCAGAAGCCCTGGAACAGTTCAGCAGGGAGCTTAGATGTTAAGCCAAGAAGTCATCCCTCACCAGGTCTGTACCAACTTAATGGCCAGCAATTGTCCCGTTTTTGAGGCAGCACTGGTTTGGTGGCACACAGACATCCAAGCTCAAGTGTCCCAACAGGTAATTATTTACAATTGATGGGGAAAAAAGAATTGACGCTTGCTTTTCAGGCAGAGCCAAGAATCACTTGGAGTTCCCCTCAGATTCACAAGAGGGACAAGTGGCCGCCAAGGAGCATTCAGAGCACTTCCCTATTTCAGGATGAACTTGCACCACATTTCCAACTGTGATGGCCCTGCAGTACCACTCACTGGGCAAGGACAGGTCAGATCCTGCTCACCTTGCTCCTGAACAGCCCCAGGCAGCGTTCTCCTACTGGGAAAATAGCAACCTGATCTGTGGGTCCATACCTGGTGTGCAACACTCCTCCCTTCTAGGTGTGAATTCATTGACAAAAGGGTCAGCCAGGCATCCAGATGCCCATTGTTCAGGCAACTATAACCAAAATTTATAAAGGGAATGTCATGGATAGCTTACAGCATGACCTGATGATACAGAATACCAATAAAAACCATGACAGGGAGGGACAGAATCATATCGTTTTTTCTCCTCCTTCCATCAAAACAATTCCTTTTAATTGCAGTAAACTTTCCAGCTAAAATGACATTCCTCTAGAATGGGGCAAAAAGAGATTCGCCACCGAGAATTTCATGATCCATTTAAGTAATGCTTTTCAAAAGATACTACAAGCTCTTAAATCATCAGCTCAAAATTGTGGCATAAATAAAATGCCAACAATGGAAGCCCATGTATAAATCATGGTATTATGCAAAGAACTGTAGCAGAAAGCACACAAAGAAGCTAGAGCACCATCTCACACAATTTGATCTTTGGTTGGTTTGGGGTTTTTTGATTTTAGTCAGACATATTCACAATAACTTGGAATAAATGGTCTTCACTAAATGAGCAAAGCTTTCTGTTCTCAAGGTCTAATGACAATGGCAAATGTTTTGCAGTACAATTGTGTCAAGGTGAATGCAGTGATTTCCTGGGTCCTCTGATGTCAGCAGGAGCTTTGCCAGTTGTTTTAGCAGAGCTAAGGTGTCACCTCTGGACCTCCACACAGGGCTTTTTGCTCTGAGATGAGCGAGCACAGGGGGACAACACAATTAATATCCAACCGTATGGAGAGCTGTGAAGCTTGCACTATAGTTCAGATGAACCCAGGTAATGATCTTATTTTATGAAACTACGATTCATGCAGAAGTATGTGGTTAGCTTCCATCTCTACTATCAGTTTTAGGATGAAAAGATGGCTCAATTATTCTAAAGGTGCGATTTTCCATTCCTCACAAATCCAAAGTCCCACTGAGCACAAGGAAGGCAAGACTGGGTCCTTTGAATATTGTGGCATTGAGGTTAATGGGAGATTTAAATGCACAAGATATGCGGGATCTGCTCATAAGAGTATTTGAAAAAGAATTATAATAGTCATAAAAATGAAAGGATATTTATTCAAAAATGCTTCAGTATCTCATGAGTTATTTCTTTTCCAGACTCTTTTCTCAGCTGGCTCACTGCAGCTCCTGCTCTCCTTAATCTTTCCTTTCTAATTCTTCTTTTAAATATTTATAAAAAAAACTTGCACAGATGGGGAGAAAGCTGAAGATCTGAAACAAAATTAATTTAATAAGGGAAGGACTAGAAGCCCATTATTGGTTTAGGCAGCCTCTTTTCATGCTGTATATTGTAACAAAGAATAATTAATTTGAAAGCCCTTGATCTGTGGGAGCTTTTTCATTAATATTATTATTATTAATAATAGCAATTCACATTCACTGTGCCCACATCCCTTCTGTTGGCTGTAAGTACTTCACTGCCTCTAGGCACCCGCCTGCCGCCAGCCGCAACACAGAAGGATGGATATAAAAGCTGCTCAGATGTACAGCAAAGGGCCACAGCTCAGGCAGAGCACTGCAGAGATGCCTTCATGTGCCCTAATGGCGATGCCAAATCCCACTGGTGGGCAGCTGGTGTTCAGCTCATATTCAGTTCCTGATCCATATGAGACATCTCTTGCATGGCAGCCTCACTTTGAATAGCAGGGGTGAGCAGTGCTCTCTAGCACAGTGCCACAGCTGTCAGCAAAGGTCTCTACCAAAAAGTTCCTCACAGGGAGTTCTGGAAGAGGAAAAGAATCATGGTTAGGAACCAACAAGTTGGCTAAGAGAGGGGCCAGGATATTTTGCTTCCTGGGTGAGTAAAGAAACCTCTCTGAAGAAAACAGGTATTCACTTACTCTACCTTTTGATGCCCAAGTCAGGATCAAAGCATTCAAGAAATTGCTGTGTTCTTGTGCTGAATAAACATATATATGGTGCTAAGGGACATGGTTCAGTGGAGAAATACTGGTGGTAGGTGGACAGCTGGACTGGATTGATGATCTTGGAGGTCTTTTCCAACCTCGGTTCCATGAAAGCCCTGTCCAATCCCCCTCAGCAGGCAAAGCACCAGCAGTTAATTGCACAAAAGTCAAAGTAAGCTGTCTGAGGTTTCTGTATCCTATTGGAGAGAAGTAGGTACATCCAGAGGGAAATTTATCATTTCTAATGCAACAGGTCTGTGCCACTTCAGAAATCTGAAGGGGACTCCTCACCTTCCCTGGTTGTGGAAAAGCTCAATTCCCCATTAGTGAAGTGAAGCTAAAAGCACTTCAACATCTCACAAAGCATTTGGGAAAAGCACAGTGAGCGCTGTGCAGCCCTGAGGTGCTGACCACAGCAGAGAACATAAGAGTGCCCCAGGCAGCTGACAGGAGCTAGCTTTGCAGCCCAGTTTGTTTGCCCTCCAGACAGCTGAAGCAGAGAAGCAACACGCATGCACTCCTCACACTCCTCTAGGCCTACCATGACACTGATGAAGAAGAATGATAAAACCAAGCAAGAGGGACAAACGGAGGACCCTGGGATGAACACTGTGTTTCCTAAGTGCAGCTGAGAGATGACACATCTAAACACATCTGAAGAGAGAGGAAACCCATCCAAAAGGCACCAGCCACCTGCTAATTCCTACCTTGGCCAATGACCACGGTCACTTTGCTGGGCATTCTACAGCTTCCACGTGGTCAAAGATTTTTGTCTTTTTCATCAGGAGCTTTGAGTCTTGCATATGGGAAGTGTTATGCATGGAAAGCTATTGTTAAATAGAACCAAGCTGCTTTGTATTATCAGACATGATCACAATGTAGGCATAATTTCAAAACAGATTTATAACTCTTCTTCTCAAGAGCACATAACATTTTATCCAGACAACCCTATCAGATTTAATGCAAGTAACATGTTTTGTATCAGCCAGTGACATCAAATCCATTCTGCCAAAACACACAAAACCTACCTAAAAATCCACACATAAGTAAAATTCTTGAGTACGTTACTTGAGTAAGTTTAATGGATCTTGAAATAAAACATTTTGTTTAATCAAAAGTAAAATTTCACCCCAATTCTAAGCAGTTTTGTGCATAGGGAAGAAGAAATTGGCAAGAAGTACTTCAAAATATTCGTGCTGTGTTACATAATATTTGCAAGATGTAAAATGCATCTAAATAAAAGCAAAGGCATCACAGCAATCCAGCAATTCCTTCTCACCATCCTTTAGAACAAGGCAATAAAAAACTCTGATATTGATCACAGCTTTCTTACATAGTCTGTATACATCAAATGATACAAGCAAAACCATTTTTAAAAGACAGGTTTGTGACATAATAATTAATTTCTCTCTCTGTAGCTGTGAAAAAGCCACATGTCCCAGTCATAAAACACCCTGCCCCAAAATCTTTGCAAGCAGCTGTGTGCTATTGCTGACAAAGAAGAAACCCCGTAGGACAGGATCAGGTATTCATTCATACAATTTGTACGGCTACCCATAGAGGAAATCAGTACTTTTTATTACCACCCAGAGCTGTGAAGCTGTTTGGAATTCATGTCTGACAGAACTCCAATCTAATAAGCAGCACTAGACATAGTCCTGGTCTGCTCCAAGCTGGGAGAAACCAGACAGGGAATGACTTCCACAGGTGTAGGAGGTGGCACTCTGCTTAAGGTTCCTGCATGACACTGGGACACCTGGTATTTGCACCAGTTCCCCTTTTTGCGGGGGAGATGTAGAACGTCTATCTGACATAACAGAATTGGATGGTAATGCCATTTCTTCAGACTTCATACACCTACATGGGCTTCCATAGAGCTCTATCATGTTTCAAACAATAGCATCATTCTCTATTCCCAGCCTACAGATTGTGGGGTGAACGTTGCTGAGTCAAACCAAACTCCACGAGAGATCTACAACCTGAAGAGACTGCATAAGAAACGTTTTGCTTCTGAGCTCCTACCCGTACAAAACATGCTACATTAAAAATTATCATCGCTCTGATGACCAATAATCATCCATTCACCTCAGGCGCAGTCCTCCCCCTCTTTGGTAGCTGAAATCAACAGCCATTTTAACTGCCTCATTTCAAACCACTTACCTGTTTCACAAAAACACTCAGGTTTAAACACTGATGTCCTTTTCAGACTCTTGGAATCAATGTCTCAGAGTAATTGCTGGATAGCCATACCCTGTGTTTTTTTTTCCAGCAATCTCCCTAACAGGCAAAGTCAGCTAAAAAAAGAACAGTTGCTTCAGATAAATCCTATCTTTAACTCTGTGCAAACATTTTCCCGTACTTTTAATGCAAGGATAAACCAAAAAAAAAAACAAAAAACCTGATGGCAGAACAAAACCACAACATTAACATTTGACTTTTATAAGCATTTAGAATTTTATCATTAGTTAATGTGGGATTTTTTTTTTTTTTGCATGCAGACAGTTTTATTTCGTATATCTTGTTGCATAAAATGATCGTTAAGAAGATATATTACGTAATTACTCTGTTCTGTTCTACTTCAGAGTAGGATTGCAGCCATAAATTTCACACACTATGCACTGTATGCAAAGCTTTCTGACAGAAGCCCATGACCACGACTAACAGAATATGGGGAGAAAGTGTCATTCCATTTGACAAACTGACTGGTATCACTGTCAGCATAATAGTCCCAGATCTGCAGCAGAAGAGAACAACATTGATTGTCAACATCAAAAGGGTCAAGATGAATTAAATATTTATGGCTCTGGGCTGTGCTGACAGCTCTTGATGTGCTCTCAAAGCCAATGCATTTCTTCTGAAAGTTGGCCCACTAAGTCTGCAGTGGTTTCTGATGTTTATGTATTTATTTCCTATGCTATTGACAGCCTTGCATTGCAATGAACCAGCAAAGCGCAGCTGAAAAGTCCACATTTCTCATCTTCCTCAGCCACTGCCATGCATTCCTTTTCATAGAGGAAGCACAAAGTATTTGTTTCAGTAAAAACATAGTAAAATAGCAGTAAATACACAAGAAAAAACAAAAAAGTGGCTCATATATAGATTTGTGCATCTATTTTCTCCCCAGAGTGGCTGAAAATTGGTAAAAACTCTGAACTCTCCAATTCAGAGTTGGGTCTCTTTTGTTGTAATCCCCTTAACTAAATAAAAGCTAATTGCAGGTGAGACTCACCCTATTCTTAAGACTAAGTTTGTACAATTTCAGCAACTGAAAGCATGGTAACGTGATTCTAATATTAACAGGTGCAAGGTGAATGGAATAACTCATGTAGCACCGAAGCCACAGAAAGCCAGGAGTATAATAACATCCCCAAAAATGATACATGGGGACACTAGTTCTTAACTAACCTGATTTTGCCCACCAATAGATTGCAATTTAGGTTAACAGCACATATTTCTACATTTAGATAAGACCTTGAAATAAGCACCCAAGAATACAGCCTGACTGTAGTACACATTAAATGGGTTAAAAACATCTACCTACCTTGAAAACACAGACATTAATAGGGACTTGCCATCTGAAACTCAATTACTAGTGGATTCCCAAAGGGATTGGGATGAAACTCCTTCCAAAGAAATGAAGAAATGCTTCCATCAATAAGGAAAAGTAACTAAAGCAAAACTAGCAAAGGGAATTGGTATTGAAAATTCTTGCAAACTGAGAAAAGATAAGAGTACTGAGAAAGAAATCAGAGCCATTTGGGAATTGGGCCCATTTGAACAAAGTAGATCTAAAATAAAAACTCACAAAATTGTTCAACTGGGAAAAAAAAAAAAAATCTTAAAAATTCTGAGTGAAAAGGTCTATGCGACATCCAAGTCTGTATTTCTGCTGAGATCTAAGCCAAGCAGACAGATATTTGTCTATTTCTACCTAATCTCTACTGATCAACATCCCACAGCCCTGGCAAGTAAACTCAGTCTCTAATTTTCTTTTATAACAAGAAAGGCTTCCCCTCACATCTAGAGGAAAATATCCTCAGCTGCAATTTCAGTTCACATTTATTTCTCAGCCAGTCCCCAGCAGGCACAAGCACCAAGGCATACTGTGTCCTTGCAACAACATTTTACAGCAGCAGCCTGCAACAACTTGCCCTTTTCCCTCAGCTGTCTTTTCACAAAAAAACAGTTTACTCAATTTTTCTTCCCTGGTCCTGTTTTCAAGAGTAGGGAACAATACTCAAAGAACAGCAATGGAAAAAGTATGAGTTGCAGTCAAGAAGAGACAGCATGAGCTCCCAGCACAGTTCGGTGGCAAAGACTGAATCCATTTGTTTGAAAAGCTAAAGGAGAGTAGGTAAGACTTCATATTTTCCACTTATAAAAGGATAATGAACTAAAGATCCTCCTCTTTCACTGTTGTTAGCACCTGCCTTACTTCTCATGTGAATTCGCCCAGTTTCACTTTCCAGCACTTGGTTATCATTCCTTCTCAGTTAGATTAAGAAGTCCTTCAGCACCCTGCATTTCCTACCCCTCCTTCTACAGTGCAACCAAGTCACCTTTCCTTCTTTTCGATAAGCTGAACAGGCTGCAATCCTGGAATCCACTGCTACAAGGCATTTTGGAAATCATTCTTCCAAAACAATTTGCCAAGATCAGATTTGTAATTTTCTCAGAAATTCAATTTTTTGAAAGCAGTATTTTGAGAGTTTAAATCAGCCTGTGCTGAAAGCCAGAGTCTCTCCTGTACACTCAACTTGGTATCCCTTCTATCCAAGGGAACAGCGTCATGGGGATGTGGTGAATTCCCATAGCTCCCCTTCTGCATCCACAGCACTCAGTCTGACTTCTCGCTTGCATAAATCAGTGCAAGGTTCTTTGTTCCTACACTGCCAGACCCCACTATCCACATGGTCCTTCCAACTACACAGTTCCAGAGTTCTCCCAGCCAACAGATGGTTCCTTTCCACTTTGCTCACCTCTCCGTTCAGCTAGCTCTATGCAGACAAGAGGAGTGAAGTGATCCTTATGCTCCCAGTCTTTTTGAAACACAGCATTCAAAGGTGCAACTCCAGTCGCACCTTGATTCTCCTCCATTTTTCATCTTTTTATATTTCAGCATTATTTTACTGCTCACTTTTATTTTCTCCTTTGTTTTTTCTACCTTTTTCTACCTCTGCTTTCTCCTTGCTCAACACCCCTTCTGTGTTTTGATCTTGCATTTGCTCCTCCTTTTTCAGCATTGCTATGTGGATACCTTCTGGCTGACATTTCCCATCCTTTCTCCCAGTATTACCATTGTTTCCTATCATTTCATTTTGAACAAATTCACAGTAAAGGCAAAAAGAAAAACCTTGACTGCTTCCAAAGTGTATTTTCAAGCTTTGAAAATCTGTCACATTTAGTTTTACAGCCCACATTTAATGAACAAGTTAGACCACTGGCAAAAAGACAACAAGGCAAAGAACCACACAAAACTACAGCCTAAGCATGAAGGCTGATCTGAAAGTAATGCCTCCAATTTGATTATGTTGGCCCATGACATCAGAGTTGGATGATGGTGGTATGGCAGAGGGGCATTTAGACATGATGTTGTCTGATGTGGAAATGAGTTTGAAGCAAACGTGTGGTATAGAATTCCTCCAAGCAGAAAAGATAGCAGCCATTGGCATTCATAGATGACTGCTGAATGTTTATGGAGACCAAATAGTGTATGTCTGCACAGCGAGGGGTGGGTGTTGCATTTCAGCAGTGGTGACACTGACAGTGGGTCACCCATACTGGTACAGATGTTTACAAGCACAGTATGCAAGTTCATCAACAGTGAAAATGCACAGTGGTGACTATATTGAAAGAACAGTGCTTTATAGCTGAGAATTTGTTCTATCAAATACTGTCTTTGTGCTCTTTGCATCTGTTGCATGGAAATAAATAGGAGACATTACTCATGGAGCAACCAACGTACCCTCTGCCCTAATGAGCATCAACAGCCAAATGGTGGGGACATTCCCCCAGACAGAACTTTGCAGGAGGCTGTTGGAAGCCCAGCCTCCAACAGAGCCAGCCATCACACAGGCAGGGCGCTGAGCCTGAGCCTTCATCTCCTGCAGCATCCTCCTCACTACAGAGGAAAGCAGCTGAGCTCACCTGCCCAATCACTTTCCCTTCCATCTCCTCAGTCCTACTTACATTCATACACATAATCTTCTATGAAAAAAAAAAAAAGCTGATTTCAAATTATCAGTATTTGCCAATAAAAATGTTTAAGCAAAGCTGCATCACTAGTTACTCCAGTGAAGGAATTAATAATCATGTGATGTTTCATTTTCTAACCTACATACAGAAGAGTTTTCTCTAGGAAACACAACCTGAGATTAGTAGGCAACAGCTAATTTTCTAATTAACTGCAGAATAATTCCAGTTTTCAGCTTTACATTTTCCAGAAAATGAGGTTAGGACAGAAAAATGCTTTGCCACATTAATGGCATTTGGCACCAGCAATCCACAGTTACTTAGACTGGTGCAGTACTTAAATGACTAGCAATTGACACATAAAGCTCAGTGAGCTAATGGCATTCTGTGGCAGCAAGAAACATACTTTGTCAAGATTATATTTCCTCAGGACCAGATTAATCTAGTTAGAGTTTATTTATTTATTTTAAGGAAGTGGCATTTACAGACATGCAAGGCAAATAATGTGCTTATTAATTTCTCCTGGTTGTGTTGTAAGATGTTACCAGCTCCAGGAAGCCACTCAAAACAATGTGAATTCACTGTTGTCACCCTCAATCACTGCGTATGAAAATGTGTGCAAAACTTTGTTGATATCATGCACATCTTTTGCAAATACCATGTGTCTGATATTCCCTCCAAGGCTGCAGACTGAGCAGAAAGAAAGCAGCATTTGCTGTAACAAATGTCAGTGTTGATTCTTGCCAAGACAACTCTTCCATGGATTTTTAAGAAACATCATGGACCAACATTACTAGAAGCTTCCATATAAAAGTTTTTTTAATGTGTTTGAAATAAATAACAAAACTCTGTGGTTTTACTGTAGAAACACTTTTCTTCAAATCTGATTAAGAGGTGTTAATTAAGTCTGAAAGGGCAGAGATGCACAAATACCACAGGACTGCATGACCTTTCAAAGAAGGAATCCATCTCATAGGTCATTTTCATAAGATCACATAATATCCCAAATTGGAAGAGACTTGCAAGGATCGAGTCCAACCGCTGGCTCTGCACAGCACCACCCCAAATCCAAACCATATGTTGAGAGCATTGTCCAAATGCTCCTTGAGCTCTGGCAGCTCGATGACATGCCCAGCACTCTGGTGCAGAACCTTTTCCTAACTTTCCCTCATTGACAACAGCTCCATTCCATTCCCTCAGGTCATCATCACCAAGAGACCAGCACAGCCCCTCCACTCCCCATTTCCACATACATCATCTGTCTTCTCCCTGTTCTCTGTATTGTATTTTAAACAAGGAAACGCTGAGGTTGGAGAAGGAGTTTGTCTGAAGTCAGTGCACTGAGATTTGTGTGGTATCTCTGGTCCAGGCTAGTTTTAAATACCCAAATTAGCACTTGAAAGGCTCCATAAGGTGAGCTGACAATGCCCCATGACAGCTCCTTCCTGCTAACATGCCAATTTTTTGTATTATTAATGCTACAGACGCCTCTACTTCAAAGAACTCTACGATGTTTCAAGGAACACAGTTTTATGTACACACATGAAGTGCTTTCATGATGGTTTATTCCTAGTTCAGCAGTATTAGCAGGAAGGAGCTTCTTAATGCTCAGGTCAGATTCACTTGGCATTCAGATTCCAATCAAAAACAAAAACCTCACTGAATGCATACAGCTGCTAGATATGTTCTAGCATTCAAGCTGTTTTCGAGGCGGCAGGTAAAGCAGAATCAGGAAAAAAAACCTGAGAGAAAAACTTGAGCAAATTAAATTTGGTACAGCAGAGAAGTGTAACGCATTCCGTGCTGGACTTCTGTGAAGCAGAAGTAAAAATCCAACCTGGAACTACCATGTCACCCTACTGTAAGGAGAAAAATAATAAAAAAGAATATATTAGAAAACAATATTTCCTGCAATTTGAGGTAGATGATCAAACAGGTATTTTCTGACTGCAGGAATGCAGTGCACGAAGTGTGGGTTACATGGGTACAACAGGAAAGGCAGTTAAAGCGTGACACGGGATGACTTTGGGAGCTCTTCTTCACTGCCTTTCCAAATCACCACAACTCCTAAGCTAAACTGCTGGCATGTCTGCGTAATGCCCAACAAGAAGAGCAGCCCATGTGCTGCACACGCGGCTGCGGTCACTGCTGTCCTGGTGCTGAAGCTTCAGGTCCCGCTGGAGCTGGTGCGAAGGGAAGCGCTCGTGAGGAGCTTTTGTACTTAACTCTCATAACCAGAGTTCGCTGTATGCAGTGAACCATCTTCTGGAACAGTGCTTCTTAGCAGCTATGCTGCTGAGTGGTCCCGTGGGTACCTCATTTACAACACAGTGCTGGGCAGCCCACAAAGGGTCACAGTGCAACCCTTTAGGAGACCATGCTGTAACATCACCTGGGCCAGCGTGGAAATTACACGGAACGCAGAGTATCTGCCAACTGCTAGAGGTGTTCAAAGGGACAGAGTAGCAAATATCATGCTGTAAAGCCAAGGAGCTATAAAAATACAACAGGAAACTAAGGCAATTATAACGTCCAACAGGATTGCTTTATGAGCTCCTTCTTCACTTCCTTCCCAAATCACCACACTCCTAAGAAAAACTAGCAGAAAATAGCATAATGCACATGCACACACACACACACAAAAGAACGTTTTAATCACCTTGGATTGATGAACATTAGATTTTTTACACACAAGAAAGACTATGCATTGTCAAGTTGATGCATTTTACTTCATTGCCAGCTGAGCTGGCCATTCCAAGACTGACAATGCTTTCACTGCTGATGGTCAGATGTGTGCTGCAACCAGCTAACAACTGCACTTGTGCTGTTCACAAAAGCTGAGCAACAAAACAGAAAGCATTGCAGAAAAGGCACTTCATTTATGAGTGCTTAGTACTAGAAACTATTTGAACAAACTCAGTCGCATTCTCCTTTGTTGAAAAAGCCTTCCTCTAGAAGGCTGCCCATGCAAAAACACAGGCTACATCACATCAAGACATTATTTTATCTACTGCCATCCCATCAACACCCACTTCTGACATCATGGGCCAACAGAATGCCAACAGACATCATGCCAATAGAAGGCATTACTTGCAGAGCAGCCCTTGTAACAGCTACCCTTGCCTTGCATTTTGGCTCAGATTGGTAGTATAAGGGCAGCACCACCTGCAGACACATGCTGCTCACAGGCTCTGCAAAGGCCTCCTTGTCCCTGTGCCACCACAGCACCCACCCACAGAGGACAGGCAGGCAGAGGGATCAGGCACTTCGGGTAGCTCCAGCTGCACACGCCATGCTCTCATCATTCCATGGGCCAGGCTTGCTTCACCGCAGCACCTGCTTCATGTTCAGCACCTTTGCCGAAACCTACAGGACAGCGATGGGGGAAATGAAAGCTCCCAGAAGGCAGCCCCCCACTCTTGGGGGAGAGGGGAGAAGGGGAGAGTAACCATCAGACTGAAGAAATGGGACAGGACAACAGAAAAACATTTCAAACATTTATTTTTTAAACTACTCTACTCTATGTGGCACTACTCACTTGGAATCTTCTTTGCCACTGGAGATAATCCTTCTTGAAATAGGGGTTATAGGAGCAGAGTAACTGCAAAGCAAAAAGAGGAAGAGTTAGTTACCACCATTTCAGAAGTGGAAAAACAAAAATACAATAACTAAGAATCTCCAGAGACCAACAGAGAGGATTCTCAGAGGCAATTTAAGCAGGAATATCCGGGAATAAAATGTTTTGGTGCAGTCCTATTAAATACATACATCACTGCCAAAGTAATGCCTCCTATTTATTTCTGTGGAAACTACAACTACAAAGCATAATCATATTGTTTGATACAGCAAGTCCTCAGCCACAAAATACTGTCAACTGTCACCACCCTTCTGCACCATCCACTGCCTCACTGTGCTCACATCCACTCCTTGGTCTCTATAAATGTTCAGCAAGCGTCCATGACCATCAATGGGTGTCATTTCTTCTCATATGAAAGAACTCAGCTCCACCTCTGATGTCATGGGCCCACATAAAAT
>JAPSGF010000022.1:5377268-5420586 GCA_035772895.1 Perdix hodgsoniae
CCCCCATCCGCACCGGGCAGCAGGCACGGACTCCGAGTCCCCCACCATCCCAGTCCTCGGTAGGAGGTGGGGCTGCTCCCATCCATCCCCCCCCTTCTTTCCTTCGGAGTAACTCCCAAATTAAACGGGTGAAAGGCTCAGTGTAGCCCCCCCTCCCTTCCACCCCCCAGCCCTGTAGAGCTCCAGGCAGCAGGGATCACGCAGGAGCTGGATGAGGGCTGGGGAGAGCCCTTAAATGGGACGGGAGAACCCCATGGGATGTGCAGGGGATGAACCCACACTGCCGAGGTGCTGCTATGCTGAGCGCAGTGCGACGCAAGGCGGGAGGGTGAATGACAACCCCTGGGACCGAGGCTGTTCCAAATTAAAAACTCTTATTTAAACTCTCTCCTGTTCCCCTTTCTCCCAGCCTGGAGCGGATCCTGCTGCTTCACCGGGCCCTGGAGCCAGCACCCATGCAGCAGAGACCTGTGGGACCTTTGGCACAGGGGGGGGCTGCACCCTACAAAGCGGCCCCACAGCACGGCTGCTTCCAGGCCCTACAGCAACGGGGTTGCCCCCCGCCTCGGGCATCAGCAGCGTGATCCCCTCACTGCTATAGGGCTGCCCCTTCAGTATGAGGAGCACAGGGGACCCCAGTCCCTTCCCGGCCTGCCGGGTGCTGCCATCATTTGCGCCTGCCAAAGATGGACTTCTTGCTGGGGTTCTTCTCGCCCACGCTCAGCCCGATGAGCAGCCGTGCCTTCTCGTCCTCCTCCTGCTGCTGGATGGTCCCATCTGATTTGTTCTCCAGCTTCCCCCGTGCCTCTGCACCCGCTGCAGGCTTCAGGCGCAGCTTCTCTTTGATCACCTGCACCAGGAGCGGGGGCTCAGCACCATGGGGCTGCACCCAGCACCCTTGGCTTCACTCTAGGGCAAGCCTGTCCCTATAGAGGCTTTGTCCCCATAGAGGGAGGGGGGACAGCGGTGTCCCCAAGTACCTGTGCCACCAAGGCTTTGCGGCTGTCCCTCTTCACCGCCATGGCAAAGTCCAGCCACGTCCAGGTATTGTTGTGGTACTCCAGGCAAGGCAGCACCAGGTTCAGGTCACCCCAGTCCACGCTGTTCTTCTCGCCCTGAGCAGGGGAAAGGGGGGTCAGGCAGAGTGGCACACTGCCCCCCATGCTCCCACATCCCGCTGGCCACTCACCTTGTAGCTGACACACAGTGGCACCTGCGGGATCTTGATGTAGATGAAGGAGTTGTTCATGGCCGCACGCTCCTTCATCTTGTCGATGTCATCCACGGGATGCTGGGGACAGAGATGAGAGCAGAAGGTGAGGACAGGGGACAGAGCCAGGAAACAGTGGGGAGGAGACAGCTGGGCACTGGGCCACAACATTGCTTCACCGGGGAGCAGCAGGAGCTGCTCTGGCACTGGGGATGCTGCAGGAATCATAGCAAGGTGCAGTGCAGGGATGTGAAGGATGTACATGCACATGGTGGGAGGGAGCAGGGGATAAAAAGGAAGCAAGGCCAAGACACTGCATCCACAGCAGGGCTCTCCCTACTCCCCCTGCAGGGCAGCAGCACGTACCTCGGGTGCTTTTCGGAATGATCTCCTGACCCCTGAGGTGCGATTCAGTCCCTGAGCGACACCCTTCCCTGGGCCCAGTGAGTCATCAGCCCCAATCAGCTGCCGTGGCTTCACCACAGGTATCCCTTAGGAGGGGGGAAGGAGGCAGTGGTTGGGGTCCAGATCCTGTCTGGCTTTGTTGCTGTCCCCAGTAGCCCCCTGCCCACCCAAGAGACCCCAGGTTCCTGTTCTTCAACATATCCCACCAGCAGCTCCCCAAAACCATCCAGACATGCAGCCAGAGCTGCTCAGGGCAGTCACTCGGGTGGCAGGAGGGTGATCAAACACTGCTGCACCTCTCCCACCCCACTCACCTGTTGTCACCAGCTTGGACTTGTCTTCCTCATCCCCCACCTCCTCCTCCTCCACGTTGCGCCCGGGGAAGAAGAAACCCATCATCCTATGGAAGAACTGGTGGGTGAGCTGGATGGTGAGTGGGACCACGTTCACCTGCAGGGAGAAAGATGTGTCAGAGCTGGGTGAACTCTGCCCATGCCCTGACACCTCCCAGCACAGCCCCAGCACCTCAAAGTGCTCCTTGATGGAGATGCCTCCCACAGGCGGACGGACTTTGCTGAAGATCCTCAGTGCCAGCTGGCGGCCGGACTGGCAGGAGCTCTGGGGACGCAGCACCACCTGCAGGGAGGAAAGTGGTGACTGGAGTGAGGACAGCCACAGGGCCAGGTCATCAAAAGGTCCCCAAGGTGCGGAGCTGCTCTCCTTGCCTTGTACACAGCGTTGGGCAGGAGGTTGTTCATGGTGACCCAGCCCAGCTCCAGTAGATGCTCAGCAGTGTCATCAGACTTGTTGACCTGCACACACAAAATCATTAACCCTACACCTCCAGGCCCCCACACAGGGGCTGCAGAGCCACCAGCCAGCTCAGTACCTTGCTGTAGAGGAAGCGTTGAAGCTCCAGCTCAGCTATGCCCAGCTGCCCATCCTCCTCCGTCAGGCGCCAGCGTGCCTGGGCAAAGTAGAACTCAGTCCTCCGTGCCACGCTCACATCCTCCGGCTGCTTCCGCAGCTCCATCTTGTTGGCTCGCTGCAGCTGGAAGTCCTTGAAACACCTGCAGCAGAGAGGGAAATGCTGGGATAGGGGAGTCCTAGAGAGAGAACAACACTATGGAAGCCAGAGATGGCCCATACCTGATCAGGATGTTCAGCTCCTCGCTCTCCAGCTGCAGGTCAGCTTTCTCCTGGCTCAGCTGCTGCTGTAGCTTGTGGTTGAGGTCAAGCAGGCTCTCATTTTTGCTGTCATCCTGCAGGGACTGGAAGACAGACAGCCCTCAGAACCCTCCATCCCAAGGCAAGGATTCCAAGCCCTACCCAGAACACAGACTCACCTTCACGTTGGAGTACATCTGCTTCTCCAGCTGCCGAATCTGTGCAACATGCTGCCTCACAGCTTCTTGCAGGTGTAGGATACTGCTGCGTTGCTCCTCAGGGTTGCTGGAGATTTCCAACTGGAAGCGCACCCGCTGCTTCTTCTCACTGTGCTCCTAGACACAAGGATAGAAGTGAAGGGGTGCCCTGGATGCAGGCACATGACAAGGGGACTTGCAGCTTTGTGAATACCTTGCGTTTGGGCTCCACATGCAGCAGCAGGTTGTTAACTATGTCAAGGATCATTGCATACTGTGCAGGGTTCGTGGAGATCTCCAGGTCGTGGTGGATGAGTGTGAATGTGTCCACAGCTCCTACAGGGACACAAGAAGGACACGTGGGGCCCTTCTGATCTCTGCAGGTACAAGATGGATCACCCCTGGACTCAGTAGACACTTGTAGGTCAGCCCAAAACTCTGCTGAGACACACTGCTTGCATGTACCCACCCTCCTGCTTCTTTAGCAGATCCTCCTTCTCCTGGTTAGCAGGAGTCTCAGGGGGCTTTATCTGTGTGGCCAGCTCAGGGTCAATGTCATGGCTGTAGCTGATATAGTACATCCGGCAGCTGCAGCGAGAGATGATCCTCTGCACCTGCTGGGTCTGCTGGGCTTCTGAGGGCTGGTTCCAGTCTGGGGACAGACAGGAAAGGGGACTGAGGTCAGAAGGCAACACCAGAGACCTCTCAAGCACAGGGTTTGGAGCTGGCTCTGCTCTTGAAGCCATCTCAGCTTTGCCAACCGCAAGGTTACCATGCAAGCAGAGTTGGATGGTGTGGTGCCCAGCTCCTCAAGCCGTACCTGTGGTGGTGCTGACCATGCCTCCCACTGCCTGCCCACTCTCCATCAGCTCCTGCACTGAGTCCAGGCTCCGCTGCCGATGCTCCTCAATATTTTTCACCTAGGAAGGCAAAGATGCATTGGTGGCTGTCCTCCTTGCAGCTCATCCACCATTTCCAACCCCAGCCTCTCACCTCCAGCCAGAGCTGCCCATGCTCCCTCTCTGTGGGGCTGCTTTCTGTTGTGGCAAAGTATTGCATGCCATCCAGCAAGCACGTCCAAGATGTCTTCTGCTTCAGTGTGTCCCCATACCAGGCAGGGTGGTGCTGGCACTGCAGCAGTTGAGCCTTTGCAGCAGACACAATCACACAGCCCTCTGTCTCCGCACCACGCAGCACCATCTGTGGGATTAAAAAAGAGACCCCAGGGGGTCAAGACCAGCCATGGCCACTCTGACCACAAGGCCACAGGGGGAACAGAGGCTGGCTAGGGGTTGGTACCTGGCAGTTGACCAGCTCAATGAGGCAGTTGCGGTTGTAGATGTCATCAGTCTGGCAGGCAGCGATGCCACACAGCTGCTCACTAGCTCCTGATTCCTCCTCTGTGAAGACCACAAACTTATCTGTCTCCTCAATGAGCTTCTGCAACATGTAGGCTCCTAGGGAAGGAGAAAAAATAAATAAATCAGTACAAGGTTGAGAGTATGAAGGCTGGAGAAGCTCCAGGCTAGCATGCGTTGCCAGGCTCGTACAGGTTTTCAATCCCTGCCACACTCACCCCCAGAGGAAGCTCTCTCAGGACGGCCGCTGGTGATGGGAGCAGTCACTTTGGCAGGGACAGAGTGAGCAGAGAGTGGGCCTCGCTTCAACTTCTTGGCTTGCAGCTGTGTGTCAATCTTCAACCCCTTCAGAGCCTCGGTGGACAGATTGCGTTTGAGCACAGCCGCTTTCTTGTAGCCATCATACAGACCAAAGGCAATGTCCCGGTTTGTGGTGGTCCAGGACGCTCGCAGGTCCACCAGATGCAGCTGGTGTGTGTGGAAACCATCATCCCCATCCCGCAGGGGCAGCTCCTGGGCACAAGGGTCAGAGCCTCAGCACAGCTAAGCCACAACCAGCCTCTGCCCTCCCGCACTGTGCCCAAAGATGAAGGTCCCCTTATTCCAGGGGATGCCACCAGGCCAGCACAGCTCAGTTTTTGCAGCAGTACCTCCTCAGCCGTGCGGTTGCTGTGCCGTTGGTACGTGAGGGAAGACAGGCTCAGCAGGTGAGTTTTCTTCACCAGGGTATCCAGACGGTGGTCAGCGTTCTCATCGCATGTGGAGGCCATGAGGTGCACAGTGACCTGGCTCAGATCACTCACCATCTGTGTGATGCTCCACTCAGAAATGAGGCGTCGCATCACCGTGCCAGCTGGAGAACAGGGAAAGGCATCAGCCAGATCCCTACCCTGCCCAGAGGCACTGCCAGCAAGGCCCCAGCTCACCTTGTGGGATCAGTCGCTGCGTGCCACGAGTGAAGATGTGCCCCTGGCAGCACTCCACCTGGATCCCCCGCTGCTGGGCAAAGGAGGCCCAGTAATGTACCTGGAAAAGAGCAGACAGCAGGTGCTGAGAGCTGGACAGAGAGGGAGATAACACCAGCAACCAATCCCTAAGACTTGCCTGCAGCTGGGGGAAGAGCGCAGTGTAAGACAGCTGCTTGTAATGCTGCCCCAACTTCTTCTTACTGGGCTTCATGTTGTTGAAGAGCTTCCCACGGCAGATGGGGCGCGTCACGCTGGTCCACGTGGCCCAGAAGTTCTGCATCCAGCGGAGCGTGCTGCTGTAGAGCAGGATCCGGGGCTGGGAGTGCTCTGAGAATACACCCACCATCAGCCAGTGCCACGAGGCAAGGACACAAGACCGCCCAATGCAAGATTGATAAGGATCAGTAAAACCATCCCCCTTGCCCTGGAGGGATCCCTGGGGTGCCGTCACCCACCCTCACTGGGCCGTGTCAGGTCCATCCGGATGGAGAGGTTGAGGTTCTCAGAGCGGAAGGCACGGTAGGAGTCGTACTGCTGCCCCACTGGCACCTCAGGCAGGAACTCAGGAGAGCGCAGCACCACACCATGGTGGTCGTGGGGGTTCCCATGGCACAGCCACTGCAGGTCCAGAGTCATGCACAGGTCGGGCAAGTGCAGGAAGCAGCAGTCATCATATCTGAAAGGGGAAAGAGGTCCCCAGTTACCCCCCCAGCGCCATTCACAGCCCCCACACTACAGGATCCACACTCACTTGGAGGCTGTCCGGACATTGATGTCTAGGTTGCCCTTGAAGACGAACTGCCCAGGCTTCCAATGGAAGGAGAGGTGGCTCCACTCCCAGTGCATGTTCTCTGTGGTGTTGTAGGGATCCTGCAAACAAAGCATGGGAAGGTGAAGGTGTGAGATGGCCCCCTGCCACACTGCTCCTGACTCCAGAAGCACTCACCTCAGTGGCCAGCTGGTGCAGGTTGGCCTGCTCGATGTCCATGTGCCAGTCCCCATGGAAAAGAAGGCGGCTCTTGTCCCACCAAGGCAATGGGGCACTGGGATCCTCTGTGGGCTTGGTGAGCAAATCCACACACTGGCCGATCAGGGTCCAGGCCGGGTCCCAGCAGGGCCCCCACACGATGGTGTACTGGGAGATCTCAGCTGGGGACACAGAGATTGGCTCAACTCTTTGGTGTCCCCATCCCAGCAGAGCCCCCCACGCCCCTCTGGTTCTTACAGTGGAAATCATGGTAGAACTTTAGAGGAGGCATGTTCCTCTCCACCATCGCATCCCCCCAGGGCAGCCCCAGCTTCAGGATTTGGCGGCGCCGGGAGCAGGCCTGGCCACACTGCTCAGCTCCGATCAGCCGGCCTGACAGCTGCCAGTTCCGGATCTCAAAGAGGTAGCGTGGGTAGTCACGGATCCGCACTGCGGGGCAGAGCAAGGGCTGGTGGATGAGGCAGCAAAGGACACTGCTCTGATCCCCTCACTCTAGGCCACAGCATCAGCCACCACACCACTGTGCCTTTTCTGCATTTCCACTCCCTTGCATCTTTGAAAATCATTTTCTATTCTTTGGCCGCACACCACGCAGAGCCAGTAGGTCCATCCTAAAAGCCCAGGGCCATGCAGACGCTGTGCTGTCCTCTAAGGACACACAACATCACTCACCGAAGAAGCTGCTGACGCTGCCTTTCATCATGCGGCACCACTGGGTGACCATCTCCAGCCCCTCGGAGGGGAACGGGCTGACGCTGTCAATGTCCCTCATCTGCTCCACGACGCGCTCCGTGCCGTGGAAGGACTCATCAGCCAAGGCCACCAGCTCCAGGTGGGCCAAGGTCCAGGTGAGGAGAGCCCTCCGCATGGGTGTGTTGGCATAGAGACGCCGCGAGCGCTGGATGTAGATCTCAATGTTCTTCTTCTCCAAAGAGGCATAGAGCTCCTCGATCTTGCGGGCAGGCAGCAGCTCGCCGTGCTGTTTGCGCAGAGCAGCCACTTTGGCATCCAGCAGCTGCAAACGCTTGGCACTCTCTTTGCTCTCATCCTTCATCAGCTCGTAATTGTCCCGCAACTTGACCTCAAAGACATCGTCCAGGAAGACCCAGGAGAAGTGTGTCACTTTGAGCAGGAGGTCGGGAGGCAGAGCTGTGCTGGCAGGGCGCCCGCGGCGGTGCAGACCTTTCAACCACTTCTGCACACCCACGGCCGCGTCCAGTGTGTGGGAGAAGTCGTACTGGTAGGGGAACTCAATGGTCACACTGGCAAAGGAGAAGGCCCAGCCACGGTTGCGGAGTGTGTGCAGGGTGGGGAAGGCGCAGCGGTGCAAGATGACCTCCTCCAGCTCTGGCAGCAGCTTCACCTCCACCTCCTTGAAGCTGAAGATGCTGTGTCCATCAAAGCCAGCTGCCAGCTCAGGGCAGTAGCCATGCAGGGCACCGCTGTGCCAGCTCACAGAGGTCCGTTCGGCAGCCAGGCTGATGTAGTTGGCCTCAGAAACAAAGGCGGTGACCTTGGCAGAGCTCAGCTCCAGCGACAGAGACAGGAGCCTTTTGGGAGGAGCCCCGTCTGCCTGGAGGAGTTCTAGTGTCTCAGGAGGGGTGACCATGGGGGACACTGGGCTCTCTGGGGATAGGGAGGGAGGTGTCCCATGGCCAAGGGCACTCCGCAAGGCTTCGAGGCACTGCAGGGTGGCCAAGGTGTGATGGTACAGGTGCATGTGGTCAGGTGGGCTCCACAGCACCACCAGCCCCTCACCGCACTGCACCTACAGCAGGGAGAGAGCAAGCAACAAATCACTGCGATGTCCTCCTCTCCACCATCTTTCAGGGCCAGCCAGTCCTCTCGCTGCCCCATACATCCCAGTATAGGATAAAACAGAGACTCAAGGCCCACATTTACCTCCAGGGAGCGGATGCTGCTGTGGTAGGTGATGGAGAGCATGGAGAGGTTGACTACAGGGTTGGGGATGGCAGGAGCTTTGCAGCATGGCTGCATCTTCTCCGTAATGCTCTTCACCAAGGCCAGCACCATGCCCTGGGCACTGACTGTGCAGCTCTCAGCGCTCCCCAGGACAGTCAACGTGTCCAGCCGCAGCTCCAGGGCACCTAGAGGAACAGTATGCCAGGCTGTAACACTGAGGCTATTCCAGGACAGTAATCTGGAATTGCTCTGGATCCCACAACTACACTTACCCACTACTGCTGAGAGTGTGAAAAGATTTACATCCTCCACCTTCAGATCTACCTTCCAGAGCAGTATCCAGGGCTCGCTCTGGGCAGCAGATGGTTGCTCAGCAAGCTCAGCTCCACCGGGCTGCGGGCAGAACAGGGACAGGACCCTGGCCAGGCACTCGGTGCAGGTGTCTGATGACTCCACTTGTAGCCCCCGGATGGTGCAGTCCAAGAAGAGTGTGTCTGACTGGGCACTGGACATGCCCAAGGGCTGGTTGTAGCTGCCCTGCAGGACAAACAGGCTGGTCACTCTCAAGATGCAGGATGCCCCCATGCCACTATGTGTCTTGTCTGGAGCTGTGGATAGGCAGCATCTCCCCCAGGCAGCATCTCCCCCCACCCCCAAAGCCACCCCTCAGCTCACCACTCACCTGCAGGTTGAAGGAGTCGAGGATGAGGGCTTCTCCCCACACATGCATGTTGGGGGGGTGGGAAGCACGCTGGATGTGCGAGTCATTGCCCACACGCCAGCAAAGGTGGTCCACAACCAGCACGGCTCGCTGGTGCACACTCTGGGGACGCAGGTGCTGGTAGTCTGCAGGTACAGGTGAATACAGGCAGGGCTTGCTGCTGCCTGCTTGGCAGCCCCCAAACAGAGACAACTCAAACACAACCAGGCCCCCAGACAGAGACAACTCAGACAACTCAGACACAGTAAAGCTTTCCCCAATCCCATGCCATAGGCTCAGGATGATGATCATACCCAGTACTTCTCCAGCAGAGCCACCAACCCCACAAGAGCTTACCAAGCACCCTGGAGCCAACCCTTACCTGCAGAGATGGAGTTGAAGCCCAAGGCAAAGGGTGGAGTATCCCCCAGTTGCACCGACACATTGACGTTGGACAGCGAGGCACTCAGTATGATGGGTGCTATGATTTGGGGATAGCTCCTAAGGATGACAAGAAGGGATAGGGTATTACAGGGGTCCTGTGTGCCAAGGAAAAGGCTCCAAGGGACACCCTCCCTGTAGGGTCCACCCTCCACACCAGCCTCCCTGGCCCACAGGCTGTGTGCAGGGCAGAGAAGCTGCTATATGCCCAGGCACCCTGCCAGAAAGCAGCAAGTAAGAGGGAACAAGCTGCAAAACCAGTAGTTGAGGCTGAGTTTACCTTCCCTTGTGCCCTTGGCTGGGGACAGGTGCTAAATGGTGCCTGTGTTCCTGTGCCAACAGGCCCAGCCAGTGCGAAAACTCTTGGTGGCGGTAGTGGATGATGCAGGTGTTGAGCAGCACAGCAGCTGAGAGGTCAATGGCTGTGACCTAGGGCAGGGAGAGCACAGGGCGGCAGCAAGCTCATGCCTGGAGTCAAATCAGCTCCTCCAGGGGACAGGAGCATGTCCAGCATCTGCTCACCTGCACGCTGGTCTTCAAGGAGTTGAGGCACACAATGCGCTGGCGGCTCTGGGACAGGAGAAGGCCATCTGGGGAGGGAGAGGAGCAAGAGTGAGGGGTGCTGGATGGAAGTGGCAGCAGTTCTGCACCATGGGTTCTCTCCTGGCTACTTGCCCTCCAGATGGAGGTCTACACTCATTTGGTCCAGATCTGAGGTGGGCGTGAAGTTGCGCAGTGGGATCTGCTCCTCTTCACGCTGATATAGAAACTGCAGCAGCTTCAGGCTCCAGGTGAGGTGCCTAAGAGAAGCAGAGGGTCACTGCCAGGAAAGATGTCACCACTGTCACCACCTCAATCTCCTACATTTCCCATTCCAGCTGACCAGCACGCTGTCATGGACAAAGCACAGCCCAGAACGCAGCTGCAGCCCAGCCCAACACTCTCATTACACCAGCACACTATTGTGCTGGAGAACCAGATTCCCTGCCTACTTTCTTCCCCAAGAGCCCACAGCCCCAGGCTGCTCTCTCTCCTTCCCCCCGGGATTTTCTCTCTGCAGTCAGGCAGAGCAAAGGACAAGCAGAAAGTGGCACAGCTATTCCCAGGACCAAGTCCCCTGCACTGATCATGGTTAGTACAACCACCTCCTTACCTCTTCTGGCTGTTCATAGACAGCACCACGCTGGTGCTCTCCAGCTTCACTTCCACCCTCCTGGGGATGAGCTGCAGTGTGTCCCTGCTCAGCAGGGACGGGGATTTCAGGGACTCTGCTGAGTCTGGAGCAGGAAATACAGAGTCACAGAAAGGCTCTTGCCCAGACTCCCCCTCCCTGCACTGGGAAGCGGTGATAGCACAGCCAAATCCCTCTGGCTGCAGTGGAAGCGAGGGGATTGCCAGTCCTGTTCCTGTCCCTCACCTGGACTAGGCTGAGGGGCTCTGGCTGTCACACGGTGCAACAGAGGGCTGCAGAAAAGTCCCTCATGCAGCTCTGCCTGCAGAGTCCGGACACTCAGCCTGACGCCCACCAGTCGCCGCTTGCTGCTGATCTCCAGTGAGATGGAGAGTGCCAGGGCCAGCTCTGCCAGGCATGTGTCATCCTGTATAGGGACATGGGCAAGGAGCACACCAGGAGTCACCCAGCTCCCTGCTCATGGAGGCTGCAGGTAATGCACTAGGCACAGCATGGTGCTGAGAGCCTTGCAGGACATTCAGCATCATCCAGCCCCAACAACACACTGCAACAGTTCCTGGAATGGCCCAGAGTACTGAATTTCTTCCTTCCCCAGTACTCACCAGCTGGCTGCTCCGGAGCACTTTGCTGTTGACCTTCGTCAGGTTCACCTCACACTTCAGGCTGGGGAGAGCAGAGAGCGGACTGAGGCTGAAGGCCCTGCAAAACCAAGCCCCTTCCCTCCCTTTTTTGGTGGGATAAAGGGCGTGAACACAGCATTACCTCTTCCCATCACCATTGAAGAGAAGACGCGTCTTGCTGGCCTGGATGTGCCAGAGAGACTCTGAGGTGGCCACATGTAGAACCATGATGTTGATGGAGTCCATGTGGATGGAAAAGAGCTGATGGAAGGCAGTATGGTAAGGGCTATGCAACAGCAGCACAGCCTGCAACACCCTCTCATGGAGCCAGAGCTCACCTGGCTAAGGAGCCGCAGCAGGGATGGTTTAAGGGCCAGGTCTGCTTTGTTCTTGCCATCATCAGCTTCTTTGGGAGCCTCAGGGAAGGATGGCTGGAGCCCATGGCTCTTCTGCAGATCTGTGCGGATTCGCACTTCACCGAAACATAGCTCGAAGTAGCGTCTGCAGGAGAACCAGCACAAGCAACCCTTACAAGGGCCCACACATCCAGCCCCAGGGGTGCCTTCATGAGACACCCAAAGGGAAACTATTCACTCCTGCAGAGTAGGCCGTGGGAAATGGGCACCACAGAAAGGTGCGGAGGCAGTCAGCAGGACCAGTGGTGAGACAGACCCCCCCCAGGAGAGCAGAGAAGGAGCTGGGGCATGGGTACATACGGGAGCTCCCGGCTCAGTTTACTGGAGATCCAGATGTTGTCAATTTCCTGCAAGAACATAAAAGCAGGTGAGTGAAAAAACAGCTCACCCCAAAGCTTTTATTCCCCTCCAGTTGCCCAACATTATGTGGGAAGGACTCAGAAACCCCTGCATTTTGCCAAGGGAGAAAGGGCTGCAGCCCTGGGGCTGTGCGACAGCAGCTTGGCTGCAGAGACTCACTGCCAGCCTGAAAAGGACTGTATCCATCCCACCCTCATCCAGTTGTAGCTCCTCCACAGGTACCCACCACTGTCTGCTGCTCCTGCTGGAACTTGAGGCTGATGTTCTGTGCCCAGAAGAAGCTGAAGGAGCCAATCTTCAGCTCTGCCTGCAGCTTCTGCCGGCACCAGGTGATGGCCAGGCGGCATGCCAGCCACCTGTGGGTACATGCAAAGGGACAGGATCAACCTCTGCTGTCCTGAGCCACACATCTTCTCCCTTCCTACCACCTGCACTGTCCCAGAGACCCCCATATCCATGGGTCCCTCAGCCTCCATAGTCCCTCTACTCCAAAACTCCTCCTTTCTCCCCACGAGATCCCCCCAGACCTGGACAGAAGCACCACAAAACCCCCATACCTGGCTGTATCCCCCTCACACAACACCCTCTACCTTTGACATTTCCTTCCAAGCTGTACAGCATCCCTGAACTATGGGACCACCCTAAAACCCCCCATAACCTTGGAGATCCATTTTGACTTCTCCATCACCCTATGCCCATCTCTGCAAGATCCCTTGACTCCTATAAGCTCCCAGTGCCCTGACAGCCCCCACCCCAACCTCCTTCAGCCTGACACCTCTCCCCCAGCACCCTGACGTTACCCCAGCCAACCCTGTGGGCCTTCAGAGACCCCTGTGGACCCCCCTACACCCCTGCCAGCCCACATCCAGACCTCTACACCCAACACCCGCACTTACAGACCCCCCTACGCAACATACCCACACCTACAATCCCTTCTACACCCCACATCCCCAACTACAGACCCCCCTACACCCCACACCCCCCACTTACACCCCCTCTACACCCACAGCCCCCCCTACACCCCCCACCACCCCTTTCCTTGCCCCTCCCCCGGCCCCAACGACCCGCCCCCAAGCCCTGACCGCGCCAGCAGCCCGGCGAGCAGCAAGACGAGCCCGAGGCCGAGCAGAACGGCTGGCAGCGGCAGCGGCAGGCCCGGCGGCAACAGCATGGCGGCCCCCAGGGCCCGGCCGCCGCCGTCCGCACAGCGGGGGCAGAGCCGCCTGCCGGGCCCGGAGTGACGGTTGGGAGCGGAGGGGCGGAGCCGGCACGGAGTATTGGCGGTAGCGCCCCCTAGCGGTTCGGAGTGGCTTAACATCGCTCTGCGCCGCGGTGGAAACGCGCGTCCCCACCCGGTGAAGGCGGGTGGGCTCAGATCCCCGAGGGACCCCCACACACACCGGGTCAGGGGAGACGGAGATAAACCAAGGTTACAGCTGGCGAGCGTGGGTGCTGCTCTGGGGAGCAAGGAGCTGCTGTGAGTCCAGTCTGGTCTTTGGGATGTGATTTATTTGGAGGTTCGGGGATCTGTGTTCAAGTGGGACTTTGGGATCTGATTTGGGATGCTGGGATCTGTCCTGTATTGGATTTGGGATGCTGGGAATAGATTCAAGTTGAATTTGGGATGCTGGGATCTGTCCTGTATTGGATTTGGGATGCTGGGATCTGAGGTTCTGTGATCTGATTCCTGTTGGATTTGGGGCACCCCATTTGGGGGGATTTTGGGGCATTGAACTCTGCTTCTTGTCTGAGCTGGGCTTTTTGGTTGACCTTGTGCTGGATCTGGGAAGGTGGAATCTGCTTAGTGTCAAATTTAGGACACTGGAATCAGTTTTGGTGTTGGATTTGGTATTCTGGGATCTGCTTTATGTTGGATTTGGGATGTTGGATTTGGGATGAGCTGTGTACTGGATTCAGGATTTGGGGATCAGCTTTGTGCTGGATTTGGGATCAGCTTTATGTTGACTCGGGATTCTGGGATCTGCTTTGCATTGGATCCCAAACACCAAGTGTCAAATTCAGCACACCAGGATCAGCTTTGTGTTGGATTCAGGATGTTGGGCTCCACTTCCCAGCGCGCGTCACAACCGCATGTGGACAGGGGCCATCCCCACACCAAGCAGCCCCGAACGCATCAGTCCATCAGTCACAACTCAACGTGGTGCTGTTCCGCTTTGAAGACCTCTCCAGGCTGCATGAAGATGCCTTCCATCACCTTCCAGTAGTTATTCTGGCTGGAGGTGGCCATGCCGTGCACCTCCCTCTGCCCGTTGATGGGCCGCCCATACTGCTCTCCTGTCACCGAGAGGAAGACGTCGGTGGAGGTGTGCTGGAAACGCACCTCGCTGTCCCGTGCCCAGTAGGTCCCACTGCACAGCACTGTCCAGTCATCCAGGTAGTCGCCCTCACCATCCTCCCCAAAGGCGCTCACCTCCTGGAGGAAAAAAAAATAAATCAGTTTTAGGGCTCGGGTCTTTGTATCACCTTTGTGTCAGAGGGACAGAGAAAGGACAGCTCTCCAGAGGTGCTCAGATTTACAGGCTGCAAGTTTTGAGTGCTGATTCATTAGCAAGCTCATTAACCCAGAGCTATGCAGGCATCCCAAAGGTGCCACAGGATGTTGACCTTGCGTGGGGGGTGACATGACATGAGGGATGGAGAATGTGTGGCTGGCTCTAGAGGCCAAGACAGGGATGGGATGGGAATAACAGGCTGGGGGACAAGGTGGGGCTGGTAGGGACTTGAGAGAGCAGATGGCAACAAGTGAGACACCACAGAGCTTGGGGGACTTGGTATAGACCTGGTAGAGACTGTGGAAAACCCAGTAGGGACACGATAGCAACAAGAGGGACCTGGCAGGGACTGGAGCACCCAGCAGGGTCTCAGTATGGCCTGGGAGATCTGGCAGAGACCAGAGAACAGGCAGAGCCTACAGACCCTGGATACAAGAGGCGTCCACTTGGGGTACGGCACACCAGGGCTGCTCCCAGGGTGCAGGGCCGTGCCGGTACCTGGTTTCCAGAGAGCGGGGAGACGAAGTTGTGGCTGTGCAGGTTGCGGCCGGTGCCCAGGTGCGTGAGGCGGATGGCCTGCCCGCAGCGCACCGGCTGGCCCCGCTCGCACACAGCGGCCGTGCGGCCCCGCACCCTCCAGTAGCTGTTCCCATCGTCCGCCGCCACCACGCCGGTCACCGACTGCTGCCCGCTGCCTGCGGGAGAGAAGGACGGCGGTCAGGGCCAGGAGCCGCAACAAGACCCCGTTATACCGAGATGGGGGGAGGGTAGGGGACGGGGGACGAAAGCCGTTACCGGAGCCGTAGCGCACATCGTGCGAATGCAGCCGAACGTTGTGCCGCACGTTGAGCAGCTTCACCACCGAACCGCACGTTACAGGCCCGGAACCGGAACCGCCACCCCGCGCCGCCGCGCCCAGCGCCAGCACGAAGGCCACCACCGGCACCGGGCACCGCCGCATCCCCGCGACGGCCGCCGCTACCGGAAGCGGAAGTGGCGCCGCTCTGCCCGCCCGGAGACTGCAGCTCGTCTGCTCCGCCTTCCCCCCCACCTCCTCCCCCCACCCTCCTCGTTCGCTTCCACCGCCGCCGCCGAGGCCTCCATTTTCCTTCAGCGCCTCGGGTAAGGCCGCGCCGGGCCGAACGGCGGGAGGGAGCCGGGAGCGGCCCGGGGGGCTCCGGCTGAGCAGGTTGCCGGGCTCCGAAGCCTCCTCCGAGGCCTGCCTGCGGCTGGGAGGCCGCTGTGGGGCGGGGGGAGCAGCGGGTGGGGGTGCGGTCGGGCCTCCACACCTCGTCCTCGGGTCGTGAGGTGAAGGCAGAGCCGTCCCAGCGCTGCGAGGCTCCGGCCGAGGCTGTGGGCTGGCTGTGGAGCGAGGAGGGCCCTCCGCGGTCCCCACACGACCGACGGGAGCGGCGAGGCGTGCCGTGGCCTTTTCGTGGGGCCGTGTTTGAAACGTGGAGGTTGCGGGAGGGGGGCGGAGGGAAGCGTCGCCCTGTCGTCTGGCCGGTTGGAGGGGAGGGGATCTCAGTTTCTTACAGGTTTATTGTGTTCTTCTCTGGGTCCTGCTCGCTCCGGGCCTTCAGGAGCAGGTCCTGTGTGGATGGAGTGCCTCTGTTTGGTTATCGGTGCCTGCCACAGCCCTTCTTCCCCTCCCCCTCCAAAGGAAAAAACAAGGATTGTGGGGCAGCAGCCCTCTGTGGGGTTAATTATCAGGGAAAAAGCGACACGTGAAGGGTAAGGGGAGCGTGGTGCTGCCAGTGTGGAGTGGTTATCGTGGAGGTTCGCAGCCCGTCTGTTCCTCTTTCTGGCGGTGGTGTTATGGAAGAGGAGAAGGGAAGCACTGAATTTTGGTGCTGAATTATTTAGGGTGGATAAACACAGCGGTGGGAGGGTGCAGAGAGAGCCCAGGTGCTGCTGAGTGCACACATGGTGGCAGTGGGTTTAATGAAGGCTCCAAATACTGCAGCGTTTGGCTCCGCATCGGATCTCACGGCTGAGGAAGGAGCTGGGAACATCTCAGCAGTGGCTTCTCCTAAAACAACGCTTCAGTGCCACACCGGGGTCCGAAATGGATCTTTTGGAATCGCTTAAAAGGTGCACAGAGCAAAGCTGGAAAGTTTGTCATGCTGCTGCATTAGCAGCTGGGTGCTGCGGGCATCTCTGGTTCACCCACCATACAGGGGGGAGCTCAGCCCGCGTTTCCTCACCCCAGTGGGACAAACGCAGATGGAAAGTGCGAGACAGGTGTGTGAAGTCGTGGAGAGGTCAGAGAAAGCGAGCAGGGTACATCAGTTTTCTATTTCTTAGAGGAAATTATGATGCAGCAGGTCTAAAATAAACAGGCGGAAGTGCTTTTTCACACAACGTACCATTAGACCGTGGCACACGTTGCCACAGGATGTTCTGCAGCACAATGGAACCGGGGAGGTGGGACTGGCAGGGAGCAATAAGACTCACAAAGCAGGTACTGGAACTGCCTGAGCTGCAGTGCCTCGCCCGACCTTCCTCTGTCACAACATTGCTGATCTCCAGTCGCTGAACGCCGCACTGCAATGCCTCGTTTTGCTCCATTGCACACCTACCATTGAGAGGGGTGAACATCTGGTTTAGCTTCTGACCTCAATAGTTTATAAAACAGCTGTGAAACCTAAATACACTTCATGTTACTGGTGCTGTACCAGGGCTGGCTGCCTCTGCAGAAGTCTGTGCTTGCAGCAAGGAGTGGCTCTTAGGAGAAGCCTGCAGCTGATGAGGAGCCCATGAGAGTGCTTGGTTGTGGTGTGAGTGCCTTAGTGCTCCACAGGGATGCTCTCATGGGCTTTATAAGTTTCAAATTAAAGACAGCAATACAATCATCTGCATTTCTCAGTGAGACACAGACTGGAGGTCATCGCTTAGTGATCAATGTTAAATCCACACATTCGGGCTCAAATATGGCATTTTTATTTAATATAGGCATTCAGTGTGTTTGTCACCTTTGCAATTGGTTTGGGTCTTTCCTAAGAGCAGATTGTTGCAGTCTCCTACCCTGTGGAGTACTTTTGCTGTACTAGGATTAATTTCACAAACTTCTCAATGACAAAATGAATGGATTGGGCTTCTTTAGGCACTACGTTTTAATTTTGAGTCCAGTTTTCAAGCTTTCATATTCTCCCAGAGCTTTCTGAATCCCCTCCAATCCACCCATTTTGTCCTTGAAGCACAGATGTGAGAGCAGTACAAAACTGTTCAGTGCTGACTTTGACAAAGGTGTTTAACAAAAAGATCCTAAGTGAATTGTGAGTTGAACCATGAAATGGCGGAGATTAAAATGATCCCTGTCCAAAAAACCATCCTGAAATAGCATTGGTGTGGCTTGGGAGCTCGATGTAGTTGCTCCCATGAAGGATGGGGAGCAGTCAGGATTGTTGCTTGTGTTATGAAATGTGCGTGCAGTTCTGGCCTGAGCCTAAGTTAGCAAGTTTTTCTTGTTTTCTGCCTTGACACTGATATCCTGGGGCTGCTCCTGGGTCCAAACAGGGTCCAGCTGGGTCTGCTGAATAATAAACATGTCTCACCATGAGAGACTGCTCTATGGTCCTGCAAGTACCACTGAGATGCTTCCTATTTCCCTCATCCCACACCTGCTATGGCTGTGAGGCTTCTGTGAGTCATTCCTGATGCCAGTCCTGTCCCTGCCTTGGCTCAGTGCTGCCATGACAAGGCACAGGAGCATTCTTTGTCATCTGTTCTGACATTTTGCAGGTGCTCACTGTGTGTTTCCATTTCTAAACTTAATGAGTTAACTTTTGCTTGCGTATCCTGTACAGAATTGTGCCTGCCTCCAGCACTGCAGTCTTTTGATTGCAGTCCTGAGCAGCCAGCAGATAGCTGGATGTGTGGCCAAGGCTTTGCAGGTGCTTGAACATCTGGTTTGCTGCATGCTCAGGTCCATCATTCCCTTAGCAAAGCAGAGGGGGTACCTGCAGTTATTTATCAGATCTGCCCTGCTGATCTGATCTCTGGTCACTGTATTGACAGCAGAGAGCTATGTGCTCTGTGTCACTCTAGTTAAAAGCAGCTTATAGACTCTGGAAATTTGCCATTGTGCTCTTGAGCTGAGCAAAGTGCAGGAACCCCTGCTCTGAAGCAGAGGTCAGGTAAGCACACAGGCCCAGCACTGCTCAGGACAGCTCTGTCTGCTCCTGCTGCCATCACTGTGCTGCCCTTGACCCTGGTCCATCTTGGTCAGTGTCTGTTGGCTGTGAGGTATTCTGGGGTAAAGCTAGTCACCCACAGAAGCCTGTCTGCTCTTGCACAGGTAAATATGCAGGTCTGGGTGCTGTTTCCCTGCATTTTTAGTGTTCTTGTGTAATTTAGCTCTTGCTCCCATGCTGCAGCAATCTCCCGCTCTCTCCTGGGGTTGTTACAAGAACAGGGATGCTGCTGGGATGCTCTGAGGATGGATCCAGTGCCTGATAAAGCCAGGATAGCCTTGAAATCCTCAGTGAGGATGGATCCCTAGAGCCAGACAAACAGCCCTCTGAACAGCAGCACTGGTTTGAAGTCCATATCTTCACCTTCACCTGTGTGGGAAGAGGTCTCTGCCTGTCTTCTGTGTTATTTCAGATAAATGCCTCTCTCAAAGGGAGGGTGGAAGAGGCATCATTAGTACATATCTGATTCAGCATCTCCATGGTAATAACTGCCCTCACTTCCATTTGCTGTGCTAAGTGACATCTCCTCTGTCCTGGGGTGGAATTCAGCAGAGCTGAAAGCTCCTGGTGTCGTGGGTGGCTGGCTTGTGTGGAACCTGCTCAGCTGGATCATGACGTGAGATGGGCTTCCAAGGTCATAGCTGTTCCCTGCGTCCAAACAAATTTCATTTGACGTGAACTGAAATTACCAGGAAATGGTAGAACAAGTGCTGAGGAGGAAAGTTGGAACTGCAAGTGAAATGTTTCACTAGCAGAGAGTAATCACATCGCACGTAGCACTGTGATGAAGGTTTTTTTTTTCCTTGCTGTACAAGTGGAAGCACTGCAGAAAAAGCAGCTTGGTTTGCAGTAGTGATGTTTATGTTCATACACCCTGGTGGGTACAGAAGAATAGGTGAGGAAGTGTGGAACTGACATAATGCTCATACTGAAGCTGGCAAACAAAGCAACTCCTGTTCTCCAGTGTGCGCAGTTACGCTGTTCATCAGTGGCATTTGCTTTGAAATGCAGAAAACGTTTACCTGGCATCAGTACTGCCTTCTGAAGTGTTGTTATGGAGAGGGATGCTGGAGTGTGTGACATCTGCAGTGCCCTTCTGAGGGTGGGGATCACGCTGTACCTACATGCTGTGCCAGGGTGGTGATGTCCTGTCTGGTGCAGAGCAGCAGCCTTGGTTTGCTGCGGCTTCTCCCTGTCTGGAGCATCATAAATAGGTGTTGGCCGCAGCCACGGAGCCCTGAGCCAAGGGATATGAGCTGCTATCTGCTTGCAACTGAGGTCTTTCCCTTGTCTTTGTTGTGGGCTTCCTTTAGTGAGATAGGGCCAACGTATTCCTCTGGAGCTGCTCATGTTTCAAGACTTAAAAGATTCTCCAAGATCTGCCTTTTTTTTTAATTGATCTGAGAAGCAAATCCCTGGGTTTTTTGAAGTTGCTGTGTTTGTGTACCAGATGTATGGGTCTCTGACACAGCTCTGCGCTGAGGTTGGCGTAGGGCTGCTGTCCTGGCCAGGCATGAGGCTATGGATGGGATGAAGGGCTTTGGCTCTGTTTGCTGTTTCAGCTGGAGCTCAGCTGTGCAGTGAGTGCTGTCGTGACAGTCGTGTTCTGCTCATTGAGACACAGCCTGACAGGCGCCTGCAGCCCCTGGCTGCTGCCTTCACTTGCCTAATCTCTGGTGACAGGGATGTGCAGGCAAGGGGGGGTTCTGGGTAATTCAGAGCCTGGACAGATAATTTGAAACCTTTTGCCTTAGCTGTCTTCTTTCCAAAACCCAGCAGGGGGAAGTGCTTGTGTTCCCATCCCTCAGCTGATGTGATGGATGTGTTCTCTCTCCCCAGTTCCTGCGTGAAACGCCGCAGCCATGTCTGACTTCGTAGAAAGTGAAGCAGAGGAGTCAGAGGAGGAGTACAACCAGGATGGAGAGGTGGTTCCCAGAGTAACCAAGAAATTTGTAGAGGAAGATGAGGATGGTGAGTGTGTCTGTTTGCTCTGGCTTTGCTGAACTGTCTGTGTGCCTCACTGCTCTATTTTGTGTCGTATCACTGCAGATGGAGCAATAACTGTGCATAACAGTGTGACCATCTGTAGTCAATATTCTGCTGTTTAAGTGCTTCCTTTCCTCAAAATTCTTTGATGGGTTTTATATTTGATAATGGAAAATAGACTCCTTCACCCCCACAGGACTTTCAGGCACACAGTCTGATAGTAAACCGTAGAAGAATAGGAATTCTTCTGGTGTGACCACTCCACCTGTTCTGTCTGCAGAGAGAGCATGAGACAAGACAAGAAATGGGGCTTTGACATGAGCAGCTGACTGGGTTCTGTGTCAGTAAAAGTGTTTAGTTAGGACTCTCTGTGTGGGCAGTGTGAAGGAAGATGTTTGTATAAAGCTGAGAAGGTGACTTGGCAGATAAACACTGCATAAATGTCGAATGCTTGTTGATCTTCGCTCCAGATGAGGAAGAGGAGGAGGAGAATCTTGATGATCAAGATGAGCAAGGGAACCTGAAAGGATTCATTAACGATGATGACGATGAGGAAGAGGAAGAGGAGGAAGAAGCCAGTGACTCTGGGGACTCTGAGGATGATGTTGGCCATAAAAAGAGAAAACGCAGTAAGTTTTGGGGTGATTGTTTATAGCAGGCCGCAGTGTAAGTCTCCCTCTGCCACTGGGGTCTGCATAGCCTGGGTAAGCTGTACCCTCTCACTGGTTTGTCCATTTTGAAGTGAGTAAAGGGAGAATTTAACTTGCTACTGCTTTCCTCTGTTAGCTTTTGATGACCGCCTGGAGGATGATGATTTTGACCTCATTGAAGAGAACCTGGGTGTTAAAGTCAAAAGGGTGAGTCGTGTTTCCATCCTGTTGCTAATGGTGTGGTGCATCTTAGCAGAGATGCTTGGCTCCTGCCTGGTGCGGAACCTCCTGCCTTCTCCTGGCCCCTTGAAAAGGAAGAGCTGAGTGCTTGCAAGAAGCACAATCTCTCCCTGGCTCCTAGAGTATGCATTACACTTCCTGCATCATTTTCAGCAGGCAGCTAAGTTGTGTGGCGTGCTGTGCCAGATGAGCAGCATGGCTCTCTTGGAGCTGAGTGGTTCTTTGTCCCTCCTTGCCTGTGCTGTGCTGGGCTCTGTCCTGCTCTTTCCAGTTATCACCTGGGAAGCAGAGGAAATATAATTCTAAACCAGAAGAGATAACAGAAAGCTTGTGTGTCTGTGCCAGGACTTAGGTGCACTGACAAGCTTTTTTGCTTGCAGCAAAAATTCAGGCGTGTGCGGAAAATGTCTGATGATGAGGATGATGAAGAGGAGGACTATGGTAAGGAAGAACATGAGAAGGAAGCCATTGCTGAAGAAATCTTTCAAGATGGTGAAGGCGAGGAGGGAGGGGAAGCTGTTGAAGCTCCTGTGGCACCTCCAGAAGAGGAAGAGGAGGAGGAAGAAGATGAATCTGGTGAGTGTGGATGGTCCAAGGCTTGTCATAGGATAAAAGCACTGGAACAAAGTATGGTTTTCCCTGAGCTATAGTTAACCAAAAATTGTAGCTCTAGAGTGGTCCAGCTTTTGTTGATCTGATTAGTACAATCTTTAGAATTAAAAGTCAGCAGATTTAGTTTGGACAGAACAGTTTAGATGAACAGAAGCAAATTGCTTATGCTACTGTGTTCAGTGTTTAAACTTCCTTCAAAGAGAAAATGCTTCAAAAGATGTTAGTGGAGGTTCTGTTTAGCACCTAGTAGCACATTGCACACCTGCCCTAATTCTGCTCTTGGGCATTAGCCCATTGTCTTTGCTAACACTGTGCTGAAAGAGTTGCAAAAATTATTTCTTTAGCATTTAATGCAGCTGGACTTTTTTACAGCATTTTTTGTGCACTGAGCTGCTGATAGCTGCCAGATGGCTTTTCCTGTTTTTAAAAGTTAGTTCTACCTTGTTATTGTGGTTCAGGCTTCTGGAATACCTGAGGTTGGTGCAGGAGATGCTGTGGGTAGCTGTGCAGGCCAGCAGCCACCTAAGTCTGTAGTGCAATTGCACCAATTGCACTGGCTGAGCTGAAGTTTGTCAGTTACTGGCTGAAGGTGTGAGTGTCCTGGCTGCTAAAATAGTTCTCTGTGTCCAGACATCGATGACTTCATTGTGGATGATGATGGACAACCTCTGAAGAAGCCAAAATGGAGAAAGAAGCTCCCTGGATATACTGATGCGTAAGTATTGATTGTAAATTGGCCTCAAAATCAGTGCTCAGATTACTTGTTTTTTTGCAACTTCAGTGTGATCCTGCTCGTGGTTGGAAATTGCTGGTCATGTTCCCTAGAGGAACCTGTTAAATGTAAGGATGGGGCTTTAAGCCTGTGGCTTCATAAATGTCTGCCTTCTTCCTTTTCCCTGGATTGTTTTTTTTTTTTTATAATATCAGTAGTAGTCCCTTAAGAGAAATATTTGCATTCAAAGCTCAAACAGTTGTGTACCTATCCACAGTTTTTAAGGTAGGTGCAAAAATAAAGCTTAGACCATAGATATTTTGGCCAAAACAATATTTCTTTGAATTGCATAATGGGGCTGAAGAATTGTTTTTGCATTCCAGTGCTTTGCAGGAAGCCCAGGAAATTTTTGGTGTGGACTTTGACTACGATGAGTTTGAGAAGTACAATGAGTATGATGAGGAGATGGAGGAGGAATATGAATACGAGGATGAAGAAGCTGAAGGAGAGACCCGTGTCCGACCCAAAAAGACTGCCAAGAAACGTGTCAGTCGGCGTAGCATCTTTGAGATGTACGAGCCCAGCGAGCTGGAGAGCAGTCACCTAACAGATCAGGACAATGAGATCCGAATGACGGACATGCCTGAGAGATTCCAGGTGAGGAAGAAGGGTGTCAGTGTGCAGACAAAGCATTTCAGCTCCCAACAAGTACAGCAGTTGGGCCTGCAGGCCAACTTTCTCACCTGGCTTCTGCATGGATTTCAGCATCTCTGATCCCACCCCTTAAATGTAACTGAAACTCAGTGGTCAAATGTAACAATGAAGCTCAATTGTTGTGACTCTGTAAATCCAAAAGGGTTTTAGCACTGGTCATAGTTTCTCTTTGGCCACTGGGTGCCACTGTTGCACTGCTGGAAGTGCTGCAGGGCTGGTGCTCTTCTGAGATACCTTTTGTGCTGGATGCTGTTGGCAATCCCATGAGTTATACCTTTGCCTAACAGGAGTGAAACTGCAGCATCAGAGAAGGCTTTCTGGGGTTTTCTGGCCTACAGCTATGCCAGTCAATGCAACTGTTCCATGCAAGGTGTTTTTACAACCTGCTTTAATTCAGGTGATAGGGACTTACACTCTTGTCAGAGCAAAGTACTTTTGTGCTGCTAGGAATCATTCTGGTATCACATTTTTGTCATCATTTCCCCAACCCCGTATTCAGGTTTCCCCAAAGGGTCAGTGTACTGTGATCTCCCTTTAAAAAGTGCTCGTACCTCTGTGCATAGAGACCTGCTACTCACCTTTGTCAAGGGTGATGTTGAGGCCACTGGCTTTTGAAAGGACCTTTATTCCATGCCAGTGTATGCAATGAAAGAGGGTGTGGTGTGTGAAGTCTTCTGTTCAGACATTTGGTCATCAAAAGATAAATGGTTGGATCTAAATGCCTAGAGAGGATTTGGAGCTGCTCTATGTGCTGTTATTCCTGTTGTCTTTTCACAGTTGCGATCCATCCCTGTAAAAAGTGCTGAAGATGATGAGCTGGAGGAAGAAGCTGACTGGATTTACAGGAATGCATTTGCAACACCCACCATTTCCTTGCAGGTAAAGGACTGTGCCTGGGACTTCTGTCCTAAGAGAACTGGTGACTTGAAGGTGCTGCAGATTTCCAACCTGGAGACATTGTTGTAAGAGTCTACTCAAAAAAAAATGTGGTGCCCAATGTAATTTTCTTTCTGTTTTTTATGGGTCACACACATCTTCATTTTTACATTCATAGAACAGGACAAAAAACAAAACAAAAAAAAAAAACAGAATAAAGAGGTTGGAAGAATTATTGTCAAGAAAGACAGATCTCTGAGCCACTGTGTACTTAGGGATAAACTAATATTAACTATGATCTGCTTTTAGCCATTAGTTACATTAGCCAGATGCTACTTCTTCTTTAAGCCAATCAGGCTTTTCTGTGGTCTGAAATTGCAGCATGAAGCTAAGCTTTCATCCCCTGCTAATAAAATGGTCACCATTTCTCACCCTTAGCCTGGGCTGTTCTTTTAGTGGGGGTGCTCAGGAGTACAATCAACTTAATGTGTTGTTTATCCTTTTAGGAAAGTTCTGACTACCTTGATCGTGGACAAGCCAGCAGCAGCTTCAGCCGCAAGGGACCCAGCACCATCCAGAAGATTAAAGAAGCCCTGAATTTCATGAGAAATCAACATTTTGAGGTACTTTGTAACTCAGCTTTGTTTTTGAAATGCAGTCTCATTGTACAGATGGGATTGGTAGAGGGACTGCTGGAGGTACTTAGTGTAACAAAGGAGATGAGTCTGTGGTGGCCTACCTGATTGCCTCACCTATGGAAAAATGGTGCTTCCCTGGAAATTGCAGCTCATCTCATGTGAGCTGCGACAGCAGAGGTTTTAACATCTATTTGATGAGGCTGCTGTTGCTGTGGTCAATCTGACAAATTAGATGGAGAAATTCCAGAGTCTCCTGAGTCTTATTTGTTTATCATCTATAAAGATGTTTATATGAGAGGTGTTGCTTGATTTCACAGAATCTCTTTGGGATATGTGATGTTTTATTCATTGGAACAGTCTGAGGAGCGGTGTCATGATTCAGCACATCTCCCACACTGCTACCCCATCAATTTGTTCTCCTAAATGTACAGGAGCAATCTCTGGACTTGTGGCTGCCAAGGGGAGCCCAGTCTGCTTTCACTTGGTGTTGACTAGTGTCATTTCTGACGTAGGTCCCGTTCATCGCCTTCTACAGAAAGGAATATGTGGAACCTGAGCTGCACATCAATGACCTCTGGAGTGTCTGGCAGTGGGATGAGAAGGTGAGGAGTGTTTTCAGTGCTTATTATCCCATTGGTATTTACCATATCTTCCCACCTTTGTACAGTGACTTTGTATAGTGTAAGGAGTGCCCATTCCTTTTCTACTATTAGGTAGATTCAAACCTTTCTTTTCTGTTAACGTGATCTGTGAGATAAAACCTGCCTCAGATTTATCACATCTGAGCATGTCTGTGGGTGAAGATGTTGTTAATTATTTTTATATGATAATCTGGGATCCTGAGCTCCTCTTTAGGAGCTCCTCACTGGGAAGAGAGAAGGCAGTTGTAGCACACAGCGACGTTGCATTTCAGTGGAAATCTCTGTTTTTGTGTTAGTGGACCCAGCTGAAGATCCGCAAGCAAAACCTGACACGTCTGTTTGAGAAGATGCAGGCCTACCAGTATGAGCAGATCTCTGCTGACCCAGACAAGCCTTTGGCTGATGGAATAAGGGCTCTTGATACTACTGACATGGAGAGGTACAGTGTCATGACTTTTTTTGTATTCATTTCAACATAACTTCAGGTGCGTATTGTACTGCAGGCCAGAGGGCAGAGTATTGACTTCAAACTCACTACAAAACCAGTAATAAGAAATGTTTAAAACTCCTCTCATAGGAGGACCAAAGTGCTCCACGTGCCTGACCTGTACCAGAGCAGGTTCCTTGAGCACTCTAAATACAGCTCAGCTGAAAGCAGGATATAACATGCTGGCTTTGCACATTCTAGGCTGAAGGACGTGCAGTCCATGGATGAGCTGAAAGATGTGTATAATCACTTCCTGTTGTACTATGGGCGAGACATCCCCAAGATGCAGAATGCTGCAAAGGCTGCTCGAAAGAAGCAAAAGCGTATCCGAGAAGATGGTGAAGAAGAGGAAGGTTTGTCTTCAAGCTGGATAAGTCTCGTAGATCGGGGCTGGTTCAAAATCCTGGTTCAAAATAGTAGTAAGAAAGTTTGTTGAAAAGCCTAGGTGTGTGCACAGATCTGCTGCTCTTTTTTGTCTCAGGTTAGTCCCAGGTCTTTCAGGCTTCTCTAAATATGGTTAGAATTTGTCATACAGAATATTACTTTTTCCAAGGAACCTGAGTATCCCCCTTCACGACCAGAGTATTATAAATAATTCTAAGGCAGCTGAGAGCTTTCATGTTCTCATGTGGTTTAGGGACAGTATTGTACAATATAATTTGTGTTTGTCCCCTTTAATGTGCTGCTGATATGCTGCAGGTGACTGGATGCCTTGCTAAACATGTGCTTCCCGTAGGTGAAGGGGAGGATGCAGAAGATGATGAGCAGAAAGGGCCTGAGCTGAAGCAGGCTTCCCGTCGGGATATGTACACCATCTGTCAAACAGCTGGGCTGGGTAAGAGTTCTGCTCTGTCACACTAAGCTTGCAGTGTGTGCTGTGGCCTGCACTTCTAGGTTGTGTGGCTTACCTGTAGGAGGAGAGCTGATAGTTGAGCTCCACGTAAGCTACAATACCCTTCTCATCATTTGTGCGATTTTATTTTTTAATTCTTTTTCCCCTAGATGGCCTGGCTAAAAAGTTTGGTCTGACACCTGAGCAGTTTGGAGAGAATCTCCGAGATAGTTATCAACGTCACGAGACAGAGCAGTTCCCTGCAGAGCCCCTGGAACTGGCCAAGGACTATGTGTGTAGGTCAGTGTGTGGGGATCCTCACTGAAGTCCAGTAGATGTGGCAGGGGAAGGGATCTGGTTGTGTTCTCACATCCCAAGACTCTGTGTTACCTTTTTTTTTTTTTTTTTTTTTGCTTTTAGTCAATTCCCAAGCCCAGAAGCTGTTCTGGAAGGAGCACGGTACATGGTGGCATTGCAGATAGCCAGGGAGCCTTTGGTCAGACAGGTCCTGAGACAGACTTTCCAAGAAAGGGCTAAAATCAACATTTCGCCAACCAAAAAGGGGAAGAAGGTAAGGAAAGGAGCTCTGACTCTGTGAGTCAGCTTGGGGAGGGATCTATATAATGTACAAATACTTGTTTTGTGTCTGAAAACTTTTCCCATGTCAGTGGCAGCTCGGAGTGAATCTTAAAGCAGCATGTGAGCTGGGCTGTTGCAGAGGCAAGCTCAGCAGCAAGCTGCATTTTCAATCTCAGCATTTCATCAGACCTGATTCTTGCTGTTGAGATGTTGCCTTCAGTTGTTAGAACAGTCTCTGTTTTTTCTGGGTCTGGGAATGAATTCCTCTGTGTCCTGCTGGGGGAGGAAATGGGAACTGGCAGGCGTAGATAGAAGTGAGGGAGTATTGAATAAAAAACATTGTCTACTACAGTGTACAGTAGGATCTGTCTTTTTGGATGCCTGCATGCATGCTGATAGTCTTTTCTCTATCCCAGGATATTGATGAAGCCCACTATGCCTATTCCTTTAAATACTTGAAGAACAAGCCTGTGAAGGAGCTGCGAGATGACCAGTTCCTGAAAATGAGCCTGGCAGAGGAGGAGGCACTGCTGACTATAGACATCAGCATAGACATGAAAGGAGTGGAGGGGTGAGTTCTCAGTGGTCGTGTCTTGGCAGAGCTTATTCAACCAGCACGGGTGTGCTGTCAGAGCTCTTCTGTAACCCAAACTGTTCCTGGATGTCATGATTATGTTTCTCCTCCTCTTGTTTTTTTTGTTTTGTTTTTCAGTTATGGTAGCGACCAGACATACTTTGAGGAAATCAAACAGTTCTATTATCGGGATGAGTTCAGCCACCAGGTGCAGGAATGGAATCGGCAGCGTACCATGGCCATTGAGCGATCCCTCAACCAGTTCCTCTATGTGCAGATGGCTAAAGAGCTGAAGAACAAGCTGTTAGTGGAGGCCAAGGAGTATGTCCTCAAGGTGAGATGGTGTACAGATGTGTGTCAGACAGAGCTAAGTTTATAGATGCTAACAGTCCCTGCAGCATGCTGAGGACAGCTACTGACAGGCCGTATAAAAGGCATTTGGGAAAGAGAAGTGGACAGTGAACGATCTGAGTCAGGTTCTCTTGTAACATTAAAGAGAAAAGCAGATGCTTCAGAGGGAGAGAAGATGGACTTTGTGATTCTAGAGACCTAGTCATGATTCTGGCAGAATATACTGACGGTCTGCCTTGGTCAGTCCCTGACCTTCACTCTGGAGTAGGGCTGTGCCAAAGCTCCTGCGCTGGATTTTCTTACTCCTCTCTTTCCTCCCTTCTTCCTAGGCTTGCAGCCGCAAGCTGTACAACTGGCTGAAAGTAGCTTCATACCGTCCTGATCAGCAAGTGGAGGAAGATGATGATTTCATGGATGAAAACCAAGGAAAAGGAATTAGAGTGCTAGGCATTGCATTTTCCTCAGCCAGGTAAGAGGAATGGAATTGGCTCAAGATATATGTTCAGCTTTAGCAGTCCTCCGTGTGTGAGTGATCTCTGTGTTTCAGGGACCACCCTGTGTTTTGTGCCCTCGTTAATGGAGAAGGTGAGGTTACAGACTTCCTCCGACTGCCACATTTCACGAAGAGAAGGAATGCCTGGCGTGAGGAAGAGAGGGAGAAGAAGGTGAGCCTCAACACATCTTGAGACCAGTGCCCACAGGTTGTTCTTGGTACCAAGTGATGTACTGTGGGCTGAAGAGGAACAGTCAGTCTGAAGTCAGCACAGGCCTTGTCACTCCTATGTGCAAGAATTTGGCCTTTTTTCCACACTGCAATTCTGGAGAGGAGAGGTTGCTTCCAACTAGATTCCAGTTCAGGGTAGCACAGTGGGAAGATTTTCCCTGTGAAAGAGGAAGTGAAAACTGGTAGCTGATTCAGTACAGAAACCCTCTAGCTTTTCTACCCTGACTGTCTCGTTTTTCTTTCCAGGCACAGGATATTGAAACCTTGAAAAAATTCCTTTTGAACAAGAAGCCTCATGTGGTCACAATTGCAGGCGAGAACAGGTGAGATAACAGGACGTTGTGTTCCTTCCACTTCCAAGTCTCTCTGCAGCGTTTTCCTTATTCTTCTCTATGTTTCACTGCTTGGATAGTTAGTGGGAGGAGGGAAGGACTGATGGTGCCTCTCCCCAGGTTTTGAGCAGGTAGTAAATAGTATTGGGCATCCTTATTAGATTCTTAGCATACTGGGTCCCTCTTGCCTCAGGTGGAAAGCTAACATGGAACGCAGCTTTAAGTAAACCAGAAAATTACCTACTTTCTTCTGGAAGCAAAGAGCTAGGCTCTGGAACCAACAGCTAGGCTTGTTAATGCTATTTCCAGCAGAGATGGGTAGTGGCTATAACATTGTGGTGATGAAAGATCTATCATGAATCCTCACTGTGGATGATTTTCTCTCTAAACTGACCTGACCTGTGCTTGCTCTCTGCTGTTCTATTTCTAGTTGACCTGTGATTTCATTGTTTTTGCTTTAAGGAATCTATTTTGTTAGTAATGTGTCGTAAACCATTGGTGTTATCTTCTTCAGTGGTTTGAGGACCCAGCTTTGCATTCTCCCTTCAATACCCTTGGTCATTTCTCCCTAGGGATGCTCAGATGCTGATGGAGGATGTAAAGAGGATTGTTCATGAACTGGATCAGGGGCAGCAGCTGTCCTCTATTGGAGTAGAGCTGGTAGATAATGAACTGGCCATCCTCTACATGAACAGCAAGAAATCTGAGGTGAACCTTCTGTTATTTTAGCCACTCCTTAGCCTTTGGCTCATTTGGGCTGTCTCAGCTTCTGTTTATTATACTGGCCCAGCTCGTGTCATACACTGCCTTGTGTGATCCATTTAGAAAGTGACGTGCTGATCCTTAAGTCAAGGCAAAACATTTTGTTTAGGCTTCTCTGAGGAAATCCGCGCTAGCACACGCACAAAGTAGATGTTGGAGTAATCTGCCATGAATCTTTTTCAGCTGAGTAGATAGGCTCATTTTGTTCTTACTTACAGCAGGCTTCCTGGGGGGCCTTTGATGTCAGCTCTCTGCACTGAGCAATAAATGCCTCCCTTTTCCAGTTTTAGTCTGATATCTCTTAGCTTGGCATGCCACAAATGATTTTCTGGCCTCTTGCAGAATGAGTTCCGGGATTACCCACCTTTGTTACGCCAAGCAGTTTCCCTTGCTCGTCGCATTCAGGATCCTCTCGTAGAGTTTGCCCAGGTCTGCAGCTCTGATGAGGATATTCTTTGCCTGAAACTCCATCCTCTGCAGGTAAGTTTTCCTTATGGGATCTCTAGGTAGGAGGGTTCCATCTCTGCAAAACAAAGTGGCTCAAAAGGCCTGGGCTTGTTTGCTATCAAGGAAAAGAATTCCAAGTTGAACTGGTGCAAGTTCTGTCTGTTCCGGGCCACGTTCAGGCTACACAGCACCTTTTTTTTCCTTTCTGCCTTCTTTAGCTCATCTACCCCCTGCCTTTAGGTTCTTCTCAGGGAGTAACTCTGAGGTGCAGTACAGCACCAGAGAGCCATTCTACTGCATTTGGTCCAACTTGCTTATGGCAGAACGTTGCACACATCCCCTTGTGAGGCTAACACCTCTCCCTTCTGTCAGGAGCATGTGGTGAAGGAGGATCTGCTGAATGCCCTCTACTGTGAATTCATAAACCGTGTGAACGAGGTGGGAGTGGATGTCAATCGGGCAATTGCTCACCCTCACAGCCAGGCTTTGCTGCAGTACGTGTGTGGCCTGGGACCACGCAAAGGCACTCATCTGCTAAAGGTAAGGAAGCTTCTTTCACTGCCTACATAAACAGTGCATCCCTAACAGTGTGCAGGTTGGCCTGATGGCAGTGCTGTAACGAGCTGAGTCAGGGTTGTTTGTGCCAGATGCAGTTGACAGCTCTGTCAACATGTTTTCATGTGTGTTATCTCATTGCTCCTAACCCTGGAGCTGTGCACAGACCTACGTCCTTCACAGACCCACGCAACTCAGCAGATCTCTCAGTACTACTCAGCTCCTGAGCTCATAGGAACTGACACACTGTTAGAGCATCCAGATGACTCCCTACTGTAGAAAACAGAAGGCAAAAAGCCAACGCTTTTCGTGAGAGCTGGAGCTGCTCCATGTGGAGTCATCCTTTCATACGATACTGAGACAGAGGCAGAGAACAGTAGTTAATGATTTGAGGCATGGCTATGTCAGATGATTTGAGTGCTGTACTGTACAGTGCAAGTCCTCCGCTTTTCCTGGGAACCCCTTGGGTTTGAATCAGAAGGTTTACACTGCTCCTTCTTGTTCCAGATCTTAAAACAAAACAACACACGTCTGGAGAACAGGACCCAGCTGGTTACGATGTGTCACATGGGACCCAAGGTGTTTATCAACTGTGCAGGCTTCATCAAAATTGACACAGCATCGCTGGGTGATAGGTGGGTATTGGATTGCATTCAGTGCCTAACAACAGAGTGTGGAGTTATCAGAGAGTGACAGGCTGTAACAGTCTTGGAGTGTGGAGTCCATGTTTCCAGGAGTTTCTGTGTGGCCCCTCTGATCAGTGGCCAAGTTCAGGTATTGCTAGTGGTTAATCTGATTCCTAAGGGCAGCAAAACCTGTCCAGCAATGTGAGCCTTAGACTTTAATTATATAGCTTGCTATGGTGTGAAAGACCCTTTGTGGTCAGGAGGAACTGAACTAAAAACAGTTGCTCCCTAACTTTTCATAGTGTCACGCATGTGCACTGGAAACCTGTGTGTACTTTTGGTTTCTGACTAACAATGGTTCCAAAGCTGAGGTATAAATCAGCAACTTTCCCACCCATTTTAAGAGGAAGCTGGTAAGTTTGTACAGTATGATGTTGCTGGTTAACTGAACAAGAGGTGTGTGTGTGTTTGGAGAACAGTGTTAGCACATCTGGAAAATCCAACAAGCTCTGCAGTGCAAAAGCTGCAGACTGGAATTTGTCCTATATTGCTTTAGATACTGCTGATTTAGTAATGCAGAATTAACTGCGTCTTGTCTAAAATAGTAGTTTCTTTTGGGGTCAGTGATGGTTGAGCACCCACACAGCCAGCAGTGATGGTCAATAGCATGATTTGTTACTGAGCTGAAGGAGATGGCTGGGGAACCTGCAGAGTCCTTATCTGAACATGGCTTTGGTTTTATTTCAGTACTGATTCCTACATTGAAGTCCTAGATGGTTCCAGGGTCCATCCCGAAACCTACGAGTGGGCAAGAAAAATGGCAGTAGATGCTTTAGAATATGATGAGTCAGCTGAGGACGCGAATCCTGCAGGAGCTCTAGAGGAGATCTTAGAGAACCCTGAACGACTGAAGGACCTGGATCTCGACGCCTTTGCTGAAGAACTGGAAAGACAGGTACACTAGGTGGCTCCTGGTGCTGAGAAACAGAGGGGCAGCTGTGTTGTCCACCTCCGTTTCTTAGGTTTGGTACTGAGTGACCTTTGTCCATTTTAGGAGCTGAGCACTTAGCTGCTACTGTTGTAAAATGTATAAATAGCCTTAACAAGTATTTTGTCTCTGACAATGCTATGTAGTCGATGCTAACAGAGAGTGCACTTGGGACAGGGGGAGGAGGGAGGTGGGAGGCGGTAATTAGTCTGTTAAACTTTTTCTTTTTTAATTTTGGTGTTTGATAAGTTCATTGAATTCTTTCATAATTTATAGTGTATTCCCTATTCATGTCTTTCTTGCAAGTCATGGCCTTTTAATCTTTGAATATTACACAGGGCTATGGTGACAAGCATATAACTTTATATGACATTCGAGCTGAACTGAGCTGCAGGTACAAGGACCTAAGGACCCCATACCGTTCTCCAAATACAGAAGAGGTCTTCAATATGCTGACCAAAGAAACTCCAGAGACTTTTTATATTGGTATGTTCCTGTTCACTAAGAGAGAGAGCTCTGATGATTACTATCATCCTAAGTTTATTTCACATGTGTAGAGGTGGAACAAGAGGTGGTGGTTGAGGGTGACACTGGGATAGTGCTAATGTTACTCGTGTATGAAGCAGCTTTTCAAATACCTGGGAAGTATCTTAACACCTTTGTGGATGTCTGCCTTAGATCAAGACAGATATCTGGCCGTGCAGTTGGCTTTCAGTTCTTCATTCTCTCCTTTTCCCCTCCCATCACATTGCAGGTAAAATGATCATCTGCAACGTGACTGGGATAGCACACAGGCGGCCACAAGGAGAAAGCTATGACCAGGCAATACGGAACGATGAAACTGGTCTTTGGCAGTGTCCTTTCTGTCAGCAGGATAACTTCCCAGAACTCAGTGAGGTGGGATTGCTTCTCGTGCTGCACTTTGATGGGAGTCTGTTACCAGACTTGAACATTTGGTAGGAATGCAGTTGACAAAGGCTCTTGGAAAACAAGATATCAGAGCCAAAATTGCATCTGCAGTGCCATAGGCCCTCAACCTGAGCATGGCATTTGATTACAAATGTAAAGTGTTCTGGTTTTGACTGTTTCAATGTGGATTTGACATGTTCTTAAGGGCTATACTGTGAATTTTGGTGAACTAGACTAGGAGTGAAATGGTCTTGGTGATGAGCTGACTGCTTCTTTGCAAATACATAAAGCTGCCTGTGATGTAGAGAACAGAAGTTTGTTCTGCCACCCTCTCAATTTTAAGAACTTTTCTGGACTCCCTGCTGCTTATTGCAGCTGTACTTTAGGTCTCTTCTAAACACTGCTAAATTCCAGCTTTGGTAATTGGTGACTTTATAGTCCTACTGTGTTAATTAGAAACCAGCCCTAGCTGCAGGCTTTTGTTAAGGGTCTAAAAATGTTCTGTCCTTCCCACTTGCAAAGCCCTATAAGCTGAGCAGAATTGAAGTAGGAAGGCTGTGTTACTGGGCAACTTTCATTTTGAAGTCTCATGCCCTTCTCTGCATCTGTGCTGGGTGCACCACTTTGCTGACCCAGCTTTTAGACTTGTTCAAGTGTGAGCTGCCTGCTTCATTTTGTTTTCATGCTGAATGGTTTTTATGTTTGCATTGCTCCAGGTTTGGAATCACTTTGACAGTGGTTCCTGCCCAGGTCAGGCCATTGGAGTGAAGACACGTCTGGATAATGGTGTTGCTGGCTTCATCCCAACAAAATTTCTAAGTGATAAGGTGGTCAAACGGCCTGAAGAAAGGGTGAAGGTATGGAAAGGGTGGATTTTCACATATCCAGCAAGAACTGGAAGAGCATGGAGCCAACAGCAGTGATTCAGAGTTCAGTTAATAACACTGTTTCCTAAATGGTTTTTCAGACCTCATTTTCATTGAAGGACTTTAAATCAGCAGCATGTTCAGGTTCTGATTAGTGTCCACAGTGCAAATCTCTCTTGGCAGCTGGTGGGAACCATGTTAATCAGTTAACATGTTGTACTGCATGAGGATTTATTACAGTCTGGCTAAAGTCTGGGTTTGGGAGACCAGAAGGCATTCTAATGCAGAGCTGTCCTTTGTTCCTGGCTTTTTAAAGAGTTCACAGAATTGCTGTTAGGTATGCGAGGGTCTGCTTCCCACTCTTGTAGTTTTTTCTTCTGCAGTTTATTTGTCAGGGCCATCAGAGGTACTAACCTTGTTCAGGACAGGGTCTGGGGTTCTGAAAGAAGCAGGATCTCATATTTTCATCACATGCTAAACCTCAATTGTAACATCTTTTCTGTCTCCTGGGATCTCCTGACAGTCCATGCAGGTGATGGATAATGCTGTAAGCAGAGGTTTCTCAGTAGCTCTTTAAAGGGCTGTTGTTAATTTCAGCACGGTTAACTGGACTAAGACATTGCAGTTTTTGTGGTAGTATTTTCCATTTCCTATTTAAGTAGGGAAGTCATTTGGGTGTCTTCCAGTCTGTTTCTGAACAAACTTAACTGCTTTCTTCTGCATTGTGAACCAGATCTGCTGTTCCATTGTTAAATATAACTAAAATAGCAAGGGTAGCAGTTTTCAGTGTGTATAGAGCACAGATAGTAAGCATGCTGGAGAGCTGCCAGCAAAAAATTCCTTTAATCTCTTTTTCAGTTCGAGTTATAACAGGGTCATTTTTTATTTATATGGAGCAGTCGCTTTTAAAAGTGCTATCAGTCTGAAGCATTTGAAGTAACTCTTACCTGCATAGACTGCTCTGCAGTGCAGGGTGCCTGGCATATCAGCCACACCTGCTGATCCACTGCACCCGCATCTCTCCTGTAGGTGGGAATGACTGTTCACTGCAGGATTATGAAGATAGACATCGAGAAGTTCAGTGCAGATCTGACCTGCAGGACTTCAGACCTGATGGATAAGAACAATGAATGGAAACTGCCAAAAGACACCTACTATGACTTTGATACTGAGGCAGCAGATCACAAACAGGAGGAAGACATGAAGAGAAAGCAGCAGCGAACAAGTGAGTTGGTCATTTTTTTCACCCCTGTAACACCAACCTTCCCAGAGTGCTTCAGGAGAAGAAGCACAACAAGATGTATACTTGCAATAACGCCAATCCTCTTTGAAACCTAAACACTCCTCTTTGTCCCCAGCGTACATCAAGAGAGTAATTGCTCACCCATCATTCCACAACATCAGCTTCAAGCAAGCTGAGAAGATGATGGAGACCATGGACCAAGGGGACGTGATTATTCGGCCAAGCAGCAAAGGGGAGAACCACCTCACTGTCACCTGGAAGGTGAACGATGGGATTTACCAGCACGTGGATGTTCGAGAAGAGGGCAAGGAGAATGCCTTCAGTCTGGGCTCTACGCTTTGGATTAACACAGAGGTGAGAGCCCTGCAGAACTCACTTGAGAAGGACGTGTTGGGAAAGGAAAAGTACCTATTTGTCATGGTCAGGTTGGCACGACTTTCTGGCCTTGCAGCTGCTTTCAGGCTATTGCTGGAAGTTACTCTTTTTCTTAGACAGTTCTCAGCTCTTTACACTCAAAGTATCCAACCTTGCTGAGCAAAATATTTTACTGATAGCTCTGCACTACAATCAGGGTTCCTCCTCACACACCCTAAATACCTCCCTAAATGTGTTTGTTCAAAGGAGTTTGAAGACTTGGATGAAATTGTTGCTCGCTATGTCCAGCCTATGGCTTCTTTTGCCAGAGACCTATTGAATCACAAATACTACCAGGATTGCAACGGTGGAGACAAGAAGGTGAGCCTGTCCTAGCCTGTGTGGAAGATTGAGGAGCATGATTGAAGTTTCTTTGCCTGAGGGCAAGATTTTAAACACTAGTCTAACATGAGTTGTGGCTGGACTGAGGTCTGATCATCTTGTCACCTTGGGATTGACAGCCGCTTTCCAGCTGTAGGTCTCAGGGGGCTCTGTCTCTGTCTGAGAGCAGTGGAGTCAGGACGGGTTCCTGCAGTGGGAGTGTGGTGTGCTACAACACTGTGCCACAGCCCTGCCAGCAAATATCACTGGAAGGAGAGTATTGGCTTTCTGTGACCTGGTGGCATTTGTATATCTTCTCAGAAAGACAGGAGTTGAGTTCTGTTCCTCTCTAGCTCTTTCCCTTCTATTAATTACACTTTGAGAAATACCTTCCAGTGGTGGCAGAACTGTGGCAGAGGAACATTTTTCTGCAGATCTGTGTTTTGAACTAGTAGCATATCTGGGCAAGTCCTTCCTACTGTGGTATAGATATTCAGAACCCTGCACAGAAACAGTGCAATTGGTGGCCCTTGTCAGAGCTGGGGGAAAATGGGCTTGACAACAGCATGGAAGGAGACAGCTGCAGGTCCTATGTGTTGCTAAAAACGTAGGCTCTCCTTGAGCATCTCGTTTTTTCTCTTTCTCTCTCTCAATTTAGAAGCTGGAAGAGCTGCTGATAAAGACCAAGAAAGAGAAGCCAACGTTTATTCCCTACTTTATTAGTGCCTGTAAAGATCTACCTGGCAAATTCCTCTTGGGTTATCAGCCTCGAGGCAAACCAAGGTAAAGGAGAGATAAGCCCAGCAGCTGGACTGCTGCCAGTACCACACCCCTGATTTTTCTTCTAGTTCTGTCAGTATCCCTCATAAGTCAGGCCTCCCTTTATCCAGAGTATGCCCTCATGACAGCAGAGGATCCATGTCCAGTAGTCAGTCTCACCCAGGAGACTCCTGCATTTCTAACCAGCTGGCTGCCACAAACAGTACTGCTCTGTGCAAGGGTGTCACTAGGGTAGAGTGTAAGCAGTGACTGATAGATTTCCTTCAAGGGGTCAATCTATCTTTGAGAGCAGTATCAGAGCATCTTGGTTGGGTCTGCCTGTTCATTTTCAGTCCAGCCATCACCTGAGTTTGTAGGCCATGCCTGTTCTGACTGTGGTCTGTTAGTTTGAGGGTGCTGGAAGCTGATATGGCTCTGAAGCAGCCTGTGATCTCCTGTACTCTCTTGCATTCACTGCTCCTCACAGAATAGAGTATGTGACAGTGACACCAGAAGGATTCCGCTACCGGGGCCAGGTCTTCCCTACAGTGAATGGACTCTTCCGATGGTTTAAGGATCATTATCAGGACCCTGTTCCAGGTGAGCACCCCCAAAATCTGAGTGCCTCAGCTGTTTCAAAGCAATACTCAGGTTTTTGCCTTCCATGGACCTGTTTAGAGCTCACCTAACAGTTGATCTTTCAGCTAAGTGGGCCGTGCAGAAAAGGTTGGAATTGTCCTTTTCCTGTCCCTTAGCCTTCCCCACCATACAGTCATGCTCACACCATGCCCTGGTAAGGCAGGATCTTGCCAGGACAAATGTTTCCACTTTTTTTTTTCCCAATCTTTAGTTTAAGCCAGTGACTGTTCTTTTGGGAAAATGAATCCATCTGTTTTGTCTTGTGTTTTGTACAGGTATTACTCCCAGCAGTAGCAGTCGGACCAGGACTCCAGCCTCCATTAATGCTACTCCAGCTAACATTAACCTGGCAGGTCAGTGTAGGCCTTTTCTGGCTGGAATTGGGGCACAAGGTCCTTCTCAAGGTTCTCTCTGTCTAACATAACGGCCTTTCTTGCAGACCTGACCCGTGCAGTGAACGCTCTACCACAGAACATGACTTCCCAGATGTTCAGTGCCATTGCTGCTGTGACAGGGCAGGGGCAGAACCCAAATGCCACCCCTGCACAGTGGGCATCCAGTCAGTATGGCTACGGAGGCAGTGGAGGTGGCAGCAGCGCGTATCACGTAGGTGCACTTTTTAAGCCTTTGAAAAGAGTTGAGGCAAATAGCAAATTGGTCTGGCTCCTGAGGAATGTGGCAGGGTAGAGAGAAGGGATCCAGCGGTGCGGGCACACAGCTTTCTGATTGTGCCCCTCTTTCGACAGCGTGAGCTGCCAGAGGAAGAGATTAGCTGTGAAGTTATGTGCTGAGTTTGCAGGGCTTTTCAGCTCAGTGTGCTAATCTCTGAGCTGCACCGGCAGGCGAGCACCTCAGCCTGACTGAACACCCACAGGCTTTGCATTGAGTGAGATGAAGGTGAACAGTTTCAGCTCATGCTGAAACTTTTCCTCATGCATGCTGGTGCCTACCTCCACCAGCATGCATTGCCAACTCCCCAGCTGACCCTGAGGCAAAATTCAGCTGCACTGAGGTGCCTGGGTACAGGAAACACACCCTGCCAGCAGAGAGATCTAACAGAGAGGTGCTGCAAGACAAGGCTTGCATGGAGGAGTGATCCTCTTTTGGACCACCTTGGGAGGCTTTCATGGAGTTCGGCAGAAGTGTTCAGCTGGGGGTGGACAGGGACTGTGGGTAACTCGGTGTATTAAGAGAATCTGAAGTGAGGTGGACATCATGAGGCAAAGAGACTAAGTGCTCTGTTAAGCAAACAGTGAGCCAGCCAGTTGGGATCTGGGAGGGAGCTGTCTTTTCTGCAGCCCACTATGGCAGAAAAGCAAGGTAAATCTGTTCTGCGGCCCACTCAGATATGTTGTTTGTGCAAGCCTTCCCAAGTATCTCTTGCACCTGTCTCTTTTCTGGTCCTCACCTTTGCTTGGTTTCAGTGTCTCCCCTCATACCCTGTGTGGAATCGGTGAGGAAAACTGGCTGGTTTATGACTGGAGACCCTAGGGAGAACAAGCAGGACCCAGAAATGTCCCGTGCTTAGCAGGGTGTTTCTCGTTCTGCCCTGCAGCCCCTCATTCCTTGGGCTGTGATCACTGCAAACCTCTCCTTGCTCAGATGAGGGGCTCCAGCAGGCCTAGGAGAGTGCAGCAAGGACATGCACCAGCAAGCAGAGCAGTGGGGAGCATGCCAGATCTCTGCCTCACAGCCCAGCAGTTTCCCTGTGTCTCCTAACAATGTCTGCTCCCTGCAGGTCTTCACAACTCCAGCACAGCAACCGGTGGCCACCCCTCTGATGACCCCCAGTTACTCCTACACTACCCCCAGCCAGCCGATCACAACGCCCCAGTACCAGCTCCAGGCCAACACCACACCCCAGTCCACGCAGTCCCAGACACAGTCGCAGCCCTCATCCAGTTCCAGACAGAGGCAGCAGCCAAAGTGAGTGGAAGAGTTGCACGCATGTCTGTGTAACGCGTCGGTTGCTTTCATGGTAGCATTACAGCGGGGTTGCCTTGAGTTCTCCCCCGTGGGGCAGTGGGGAGGGAGGGCAGGGAAAGCTGCCCAAGTTTTTCTTACCAGTGGTACATCTCACCTCCTGCCTACAGGACCAACAGTCACGCTGCCATCGACTGGGGGAAGATGGCCGAGCAGTGGCTCCAGGAGAAGGAGGCTGAGAGAAGGAAACAGAAGCAGAGGTTGACTCCTCGCCCATCTCCCAGCCCCATGATTGAGAGCACACCCATGTCCATCGCCGGGGACGCCACACCGCTGCTGGATGAGATGGACCGATAGGCCGTGCTGGACCTGCCCCCAACCCTCCGTTCCCTTCTCTAGGAAGGGGAAGGGAGAGCAAAAGTTGAACACAACTTCCCTTCCCTCAGCCACGTAACTCCTGTTTTATACATCATGAGACGGTGGGAAACGACTCGTGGTGATGTGCACCTGAGTGAATGAACAGACTTGGCAGAGCTGGTCTAAATATGTATACTATATATATATAAATATTTCATAGGAAAGGACAGCTGCAGTGGCCTCTGTGTTCCAGGTCCTGGCTCACTACTTGGAAGCTGGGTGGAGTGTTACAAGATGGAATGAATCTGTCCTTCTGTGCGCACAGCAGTGCTGTCACTGCGACCACGAGGAAGCAAACCTAGCAGGATCTGCAGACCACTGGCCTGGAGTGAGCCTGTTCTATTTGGACTCTTCCCATGCCCTGACTGTTTCCTCTCCTCATCCAGGGAGCACGAAGCAAAGTCACTGGGGTTGTTACAAGTGAACCAGAGTTCTCAAAGGGTTTCTGTTGTTGTTTGCTCCGTGATCTCACACGTATCAGGCTCTGCAAAGTCTGTGCCACCCCGCAGCCAGGGCACGGCAGCTCTGGGGCTTAGGGGTCATGCCAGAGAGAAACACAGCTGTTGTACCAAAGGCTTGCTCTCCTCTGGCTTCTTTTGGAACAATATTTATTTAGTTTGTTTTGTTTTTGTGGGGTTTTCTGTTGTTTTGTTGTTTTTTTTTGTTTTGTTTTGTTTTTTAATCAGACTGCCAAGCAAAACCCCAGGCAGCAGCAGCTTAACTGAGCACAGGACAGGCGCATGGGCTGAAACACTGCAAGAGCTCCTATGGTGGAGAGCACCCAAAGCAGCTGAGAGTGCATGGCACCCTCCTCCATGTGGACTTCCTCCTGCCCAACTGTAACCAAAAGGGGTGAATAAATAGTGTTTCTACCGGACACTGGTTGAGAAGTTTTGTCTGCCCTGTGGTGCCTGCCCTCTCTTAGCAACGGATTTGCCATGGAAGGTGGTGAAAGTCACCGCTCCTCCTCCTTTTGTTGTTTGGAGGCTGAAACTTCTGCAGAGAAGCTGATTTGTGTTAAGCTGATCATAAAAACATGTCGAGATGTCACACCCACATACCGGGCACTGCCAAAGCTCACAGCTCTCACTGCCTGGGAGAGACCCCTGGGCCTGGCAGCGGGCAGAGCACGGAGCTGCGGCCCCAGCAGGAGCAGCTGCAGTGCAATCAGGAGATGTTTCTCAACTGGAAAGTTTCTTGCTGCACAATTTCCTCCTTTCCTCTTTTGTTAGTGAGGGTTTACTATGGAAGCAGAGCCTTTGTTTCTCCCGGGCATCCTGGTTCGCCTCCTCTTCACTAGGAAATGAGCAAGAACCCAGCCCCGCTTCAACAAAGGTCTTTTTGCATGTAAATGCTCCTGAAGAATGGCAGCAGCACAGGGGACAAAGCAGAGCTCTTTCCACTGAGCAGTGCGCTCCGGTTATGGGGCTGACATCGCGATCTGCAAGGGTGGGATGGGGCCTCTGCCTGCCTGGGTGGGGGGCAGCCCTGCTATAACCTTCCACTATTTTCTTTCTTTATTTTTTATTTCATGAAATTCTATGGCAGGATTCTGACTGGGAGCAGCTCTTTACCGGAGCCATACTGGGGAGGGGGTGGGGAGGGGAGCTGACTGCGTGCTGTTGGCTCCTTTCCGGCCCTCTTTGTTTTTAGTTTTCCCAATAAAAAGTTCTACTTTTGGGAAGCTGCCTGCGTTCGGCCTGTCTGTGCATCCTGCATCTGTGCTGTGCTCACAGCATCCCTGATGGGGGTGGGAAAGGGAAAGCTCAGCCCTGTGCAGTGCTGTGACTGCTATCCTCAGAGCCAGGGTGAGCAGTGAGGTGCAGCTGGAACCCGCATCTCTCTTCCTCACAGGGCCCTGCAGACCTCGGGTTCTCCCTTGCTGTCATGCACCAGGACCAGACCTGTGTGTTGGATGGGCACCACTGCCCCATATGCCCCCTCTCTGGCCCCACCGTGGCTCTCACCCCGCAGACCCCCAACACACTGCAGTGGCTGCTCGTTACCCACTTTATTAATTAATACAACGAGGGCCCCCACAGGGTGGGCGTGGGGCTCACGCTGCCTCAGTGTTGCTTTTCAGCCTCTTCTTTCTGTTCCTCTCCTTCCTCCTCCTTTTCCTGCTGCCCTGTCCCCCTGAGTTGGGGGGAACGGGGGTGATGGATGCGGTGTGGCTCAGCTCCCCAGTTCCAGAAGGGTTCTTCTTCAAACCTTTCCCCTTCTTTTTCTTCTCCTTCATCCTTCTCCTCACTTTCACAGCTGGGGGTTCCAGAGGTTCCCCCCCGGGCCACGCTGCCCTGTCGATGAGCTCCCCACCAAACTCATACAGCACCGGCTCCTTGGGCACCGCCACGGCCACCATGTTGTACGCCCTGCACCTGGGGACAGCAGGACAGCGTGGGTCAGAGACAGCAACAGCAGATCCCAACCCACGGGGGTGTCACTCACCACACGTAGAGGTACGGCTGCACGCACTCCTCCTTGTAGGCAAACTCAAAGCACGGCACCTGGATGACGTTGAAGAACGCCTGTCCCACCACGCGCGACGCCGTGTCGTTCACCTGCTGCAGGCACTCCTTCAGCCTGCACCAAAATGAGGGTCAGGAGAGGGAGAAGCCCGCTGTGATTCCCCCGACCTCAACTTTTGGGGTCGGGGCTGCTCACCGGCGGTCGCAGTCGCAGTGGCTGATGGTGTGCCAGCGCAGGTTGCGGTAACCATAGCGGGAGGTGAAGGGGTGGATGACGTGCTGGCAGTGGTCGTGGTCCCGGCAGCAGCGGTCGGTGTCACGGTGCTCACCTGTGGGGTGAGGGCTGAGGGTAGTGCTGGGGGGGGGGGGGGGGGGGGGG